>JAQHUG010000062.1:1390004-1435854 GCA_028555095.1 Dicrostonyx torquatus
AAAAAAGAAAATTACTATTTTATGAGGGATGACAGATACCAACAGACACCGTGGACAGATTGCTAAAGGCCTTTGAATGTAAACACTTACCAAATGACCGCGTAAAATGCAAGCAGGTACACGAAAACACAACTGCTTTTCTGTAAAATTTCTAGAAATGTCTTCTGGTTGTAGCGGGATGTCCTCAGAAAGGGAAAGAACAGAATTTTTGTTTGCCTGACATGTCTGCCTTAACTCCATGGCACAGACTGAATCATTTGAACTTCCAAACAAAGGAGGCAAAATGAGCTAAAGCAATGTCTGCCATAAGGGGGTTGAGAGAACTACATATGTTTTAAAAAGACCTTGCTCAGGTGTGGTGGGCAGAAGTGTTTGGTTGTAGTTAATGGTGTTAGTACGCCCCAATTTTGTATTTCCTGCAGTTCACACAAATTACATAGAGGATTTGATGAGTCTGATATATTAATGCTAGCAAAAAAACACAAAAAATGCCCAAACTCCTTAGTTTGTTGTTTTCACCCTGTCTTGCTTATGGGTTCCCTTTGTGCCCCACTGTCTATGCAGTGATCCTACAAGGCTCATTCTTGCTCGTTCAAAACCACAAAGCAACCAGCTGGTAGGACGGCTGAAAGAGGAAAGGAGTTTGCCACCAAGGTTGGTGATTTGAGTTGCAATCCCAAGATCTAGAAAGGGGAAGGAGAGGATGGACTCCTGAAGGCTGACCTCTGGTCTCCTTGTCTGTGCCCTGGCATGCCTACATGTGTGCATGTACACATGTGTACAAACACGCACAAATAAATAAGCAAGTACGTGCTCAAAAAAGAGAAAAATTACAATAGAGATTCCAAACCTACAGTTTGTGGAGGGACCCATGGCCCCGTGTCTTCCTTGGACTTCATTCTTAATGACATCTACTCACAGACTGTGGAATCTTTCTATTCCCCCTCTCTTTTAAACATTCCAAACAAAATAAATCAAAACAAGAAAGCGGGTATTGTCAATAGCAAACTATCTGAAGAAGGTAGTACTGGCCGCTGGTCCTCCAGGCTCTTCGACTGGCCATGCTGTTTAAATTCTGTCTTGAACCCACTGTAGTGGATAAATTGAATTGCATTGCTGAGGAAGAAGAAAAAAAAAAACCAAAAACGATACATTTCTTCTGCTGTGGGAGAATCTAAAAGGCACTCTCTTGAGTTTTAGATTCTGGTCATGCAGCCAAAAGCTCTTCTTATCTGCTTTTATATTTTTTTAACATGTTATGATTAGGTTTGATCTTCTTAAAGGCTTTGATTAAATAGGCTTTGTACTTTCCCATGTGCGGTTCATCATTTTCTATGGGAAGATGTCTTGATGCCTCATATGGGCTTTAGAATGGAAATGTTGTTTTCACCCTTCGGCCATAATGGGCTTTCTCTCACCACCATTATTATTATTATTTTATTTTTTGACAGAGAGACAGGGGGGAACGCCTCTCCCCGCCCAGCTGGGCCATTGGGAGCTCTTCTCCGAAACCTTGAGGTGAGAGGCTGAGGGCAGCTGGGACTCGCACGCTCCACCTTTGCTTCTCGGTTTGATCCTGGGGCTCATTAATGGAAGGACCGCGGCAATCAGTTTCTGGAGAAGATGGGTGCCCTCGCTACCACAGGCCACCGCCTGCCCGTTCCAGAACATCGTGGGTGCAACTTGCTTCTCTAACGGGTCACCAGCCATTCCCAGGACGTATGTTTGTCCTTGTAAAGTTTGGGCTTGCGGATTCTGAGGGAGATCAAATCTTAAGAACGTGTTTTAGAAAAAGCACTCAGGAAGTCTTCGTGCTGGAATAGAAGTCACCACAGAGTCCCAGAGAGCTGCCGCACACTTCCAGCGGCTTATTTGTGACATTGAAAGAGGAGCTCAGTTGTCTCCTACCAGGGCTGGTTTTGGGGCCAGGAGCATAAAGAGCTCCAGAGCAGCAATTATCGTCCATCCCCCAACTCTGACAAACACAGTGGTGTATGGCCCTGTTCCTTTACATATGTTTGTACAGTGTTTTTGATCTTGACCTAAAAGTCTTTAAGACTCAAGAAAAAATGGCTATGTCTCTCAGTTCCCCTGGTATTTCATGGAAAAGAATTTGAGGCACACCGTAAGAACTTGGTCCACTCTTGCCGGTGAAATGGTTGCCAGTGAATGATTCCTTCGGCACACTGTCTTTGGGTTCACTTAAGTTTTGCTTGGACACCCTTTGATAGTTGATGTTCAGTGCCCATGAGGCGATTTTAAGGTTCTCTCTCCCACACTGAGAAGTGGACAGGGATTCCCACATCGATGACTTGCTGGAATTTGGGAACATCACTGGCACTTCCCCTCAGAAACAGTTTGTGGCTGTGTTCTTTGCCTTCCATCCGGCTTTCAGCTTCAACTTCCGTCGTCCAAAGTCAGGAAGCAAGGGTTAGAAATAATGACGGAGAGGTCAAGCACAGCGTGTTGAATCTTGGATAATTAAGAGACCCAAGTATGAGGAATTATTCGTCCTGCTTGCTTCCATCCAATGCAGGGTGCATCTTTGTCTGTAAGCCTTCCTTTGGGATTGACTAAGCAAGTACGGGTCTCTTTTTAACCTGAAACAATTGTCTCATAACAGGAACTCACTTGGCTGTGGTGCCTAGAAGAAGCCTAATGACCAGGCCAATCTGTGCTTCTGACAGCCACGTGCTCACTGGACACAGCCTTGTGCTCTGAACGTCTCCTCTCATCTCCAGTCACGGGGATGAGCAACATGACGCTCCTGAGCCCCGCAGCTTGATTTTTCCAATGGCTAAGTGTGTACAACGATGGAGTCCCGGGCAGAGCCCCTGACTCACTGGTGGGACTATTTGTTTTTCTGATTTTGGAGGTTTCGGACATGACTTGAGGCTTTGAGAAGGTCAAGAGCTTTGGTTTACCAACTCTTGCTGGGAAAACTCAGATTGTAATAACATCCCCCAGGATAATTTGATGCACAGTTTGTGCGAGCGCGCGCGTGTGTATGTGCGTGTGTGTTGGATTGCTGGTTTTGCAACCATGCCACACCATAGCTTTGTACCTTGGCCTACGTCTTATTGCACATTCCAGCTGTTCAGAGCCAGGCTTTGAAAAGATGACTGATTTAAATGCTGACTGTACCCTAGACAGGCGCGAGCTCTGTGTAATTAACAAAGAAAAGGGCCTTTCCCTTCTTTTCTCACTGTTCTTATTTTTCCCAAAACTATTTCTTTTCTCCCACAGAAAAGGGAAATATGCAGAGAAGCAATTAATTATAATTATATACATGGTAGAATATGAGAGAACTAGTCACAAAGAATTTTCAAGTCCCCCAGATTGTCCAATGAAAATTACCCGACAACGTCATAATTTTTGGAGGAAGTTAAATTTTTTATAGGGTTTGGTGATAAGAAAATTCGCTAAAAGCGAGCGATCTTAATCACTGTGCTGTCACTTTGCAAAATAATTGTGGAATTAGGAATAATTATACTCTAAAGGAGGAAATGAAACAATCTGCCTTATGATCTTTTAAAATAGAATTATGATTTTGGTTTGCACCATAAATCAAAAGGAAGCAAAGCACAGACTTGTGGGTAAGACGATGACTTGGGGTCTGAGAAACTTAGTTTAATGACTTGAAAGCTTCATGCTGGGGCATGACTTGTTCCATTACAGGAAGCTGTTCTCAAGAGAACGGGCAGAATTTTGTAGGCAGAAATGTGCAAGATCTAAGTAACCCAAGGGTGGGAAACAGGCCCTCCAGAGAGTGTTACGGCCTTTACTAGAAATATTACTAGGATAATATGCTATGCCATTGATACCCTTTCCTGGAAAGATTTCCACATCTCTGGCAATTAAATCACAGTCCCAGACAGTACAAGAGGATGAGCTGTGGTTAGAACAGTGGTTGTTTTGAGGGTCCTTGCGTCTAGACATAAAAAGTTCAATTTGTTTTTATAGTTTGAAAATGACAAACAAATACTATGAGGGTTATGTCTGGGGAAAAAAAAACCAACAAACTCATCTCTAGTAATTCCAGCAACCATGGAGAGAAAATGAGGGCGATTTAGAAACCTGCATCTGCTCCACTCATACTGTTTTGAGGCACCTCTCTCAAACATGGCTCTGACTTTTGGTGGTGACAGTGGCAAGGCTTGGAACTGTAATCTGGGCAGCCGACTAAGAGTTAACTGTGGACAGGGGAGATTTGGTCTGTTGGCTGGAAGCATATCGAGAAATAAAGAGATAGGAATACAGCCATTGAGGGACTAACAGTTGAACAGTAAGAAGAATGTAGTAGTCAACAGCAGTGATCAAGGAAGGGCCTAGCGCTCGCATTTCCAGGGCAGGGTAAGAGACAGATCCAGGTCCTCGGTTGGACTCAGAACAACCTTCTCGGTTGGATCTCACTTCTGCCTCAAGATTATTTTTGGAAAGAGCTATTATTATCCATGATTTATCACGCTGCACTGGGGGAACTCGTACTTTCCACAGAGACAATCGTGGAATTTTCACTGGAGGTTCTTAAAGGAGCTAAGATCTCTTCTGAGGTGTGGGTGTGGTGCTCCAAAAAGTGGGTGGGAGCTTGCACCAAGGGATACAAGTACTATGAGCCCAAACTGTGCTGTGATACCTCAGATTCTTCCATATAAAATGAGCAGTCTCCTTGTGCCTACGGAAGGGCTGGAGACAGGCTCACACTGAGGATGAGTGTCATGTAGGAAGTCCACTCTTCCCCAGGACTCCCAGGCTTCACTACTTTCAGGAGCATGATTGAAATGGAAATAAGTTAAACTTTGCCAGGGGTGGGGCTTTGGGGCTTGGTGAGTGGGGAGCACAGACACCAAGGCAGACTCCAGGAAGTAGATTCTGCACTTGGTTAGGTATTCCTCAAGAAGAAGCCCAGTGGTGCAGTCAGGTTGGGGTGGAGATCATTTGAGTTTTTGAAAGAGACAACTCATTCTTAATATTAGCAAAGAACTTTGAGACTCTAAAGGAAGGAAACACAGAGCTATGCCTAAGCAACAACTGTGGAAATCAACAATGACAAATTCCATATTAAATCTAAAGAGTTATATTAGCAGATAACAGCATGTAAAACAGCTAATAGCTAGTCATAAATACAGGGTGATTTATTATTTAAAAACACTTATATTAAGCTTTAACAATAGCCAAATAATCTTTTGGTAAAGTTATTAAATGGAAGTTCTGCATATATCAATCAACTGACATTTATCATTCAGAACGTATCTCATTACATCCAAATGGGTATGTATCTATGCTCCCCTAACAAACTTAGAGATTCAAAATGAGCCCGAGTTCATTTCTGCCAAGTCTAGATGTGCAAAGATTACTGTGTCTGCCAGCTGGGGAGCCAGATAGCAGAGTGGACTCGTCTAACAAGGAACGATCACTGATGCATCAATTTTTCCCTTTCATAGGACAATTAGAGTTTCTGTATGTGGGTGTGTTTTAAATTCTAATTTGATTTTGCGCATTGTTCTGCAAGCAAGTTAATTCTTTGAAGCCTTTTTAGATGGTGCAAATTTCCCATAAAATATAAATAGGGTTATTGCTGTTTTATCAGTCATGCAAATAATCCAAGATCCGCTTATTTATCTGTTCACATAATTCAGGCATAAATGGCATATAATTACTCATTTGGTGCCTTCAATCTGATTTGCCAAGCTGGATCTTAAATAGCACTTTTAATTTCTTGACAATTGCTTTTTACACTATTTTTCTCCTCTTTCAAGTTTGCCTATCAAATCCTTTCTCATCGTCTTCAAGCACAACCCAAAGGCTACTTCTGTGATTTCTCTTATTTAGGTACAAAGGTTTAAACACACCCATTTCTGCTTTTGTCTTTCATTGACGTTATTTTGCGTTAGGGCCTTGAAAATAATATACTGAGAATAAATGGATAAATGATAGATGATAGATAGAGGTAGGAGGAAAAAGGAAGGAAAGAAGGAAGGAAAGAAGGAAGGAAGGAAGGAAGGAAGGAAAGAGCATTCTTGGTAATGGGTATGGGTGCATGGCTATCCAGTTATCCTTAGGAAAGAAGTGTCTCAAGAGAGAAAATGGCCTCAGAAGGTGACTTAAATAAATGCATGACCAAACAAACTTAGAGAATAGCAATACACTCACAAAAAAGGAACTGGATGTGGCAATCATTCTGTGGTTTGATTGGCTGGAGTTGTGTGGGGGAAGTGCTTTTCCCTTCTACTTTGCTCATATTCAGCAATTAAGGAGGAAACATCTGCAGCTCACCATGTGGGGCAGAAAGGTCTGCTTGTGACTGATGCCGGGTAGCCTCTCTCGGTTCAGGCTTGCTCCCAGGAACAGCAGCGAGAGAGCCACCTTGGGACTGCCAAATCCAGGTCTGGAGACTCCATAGAGTTGGATTCCCTTCGGAACAATTAATCACCAAACAGCACATGTTTGACTTTGTCCAATTAGTCCACAAGACATGAGAGCCTACACTGTCGGGGCGGTGGTGGTGTCAGTTTTAAGTTTGAGCTTTGGACGGCAAAACCTTGAATTTGGAGTGAGTAGTGTTTTGGGGAAGCCCCCGACAGCCGAGTGTCAGGGTATCAGCATGCTGGTTAGTTCCACCCAGGGATCTCTTTGGGGCCTTACTGGAATCTGCCATCTGGCCTGACACTGTCTCACAGGCTTGTCTTGTGAAATCTTTCACTGTGACAATTTACATTGCAGTCCATTAGTGATGCCATCCTCTTCTTTTTATCCACAGCGAGCTGGCAGAGACTAACTTAAGCCGGGTTCAGTCTCTTCAATGCAACATGCACAATGTGACCACTTACAACCGTTAAAAGATGTCACTCAAAGTGGCGAAAGATGCAGAAACTGTCAAGCTACCGCCACTTTGTCACTAAAATGTTTCACTGCAAAATATTCCAGCCTCAGCTTCCTAGTTGCCATGTCCCCCATTCAGGACAGAAAGCTTCTTGCTGAGATGAATAAGATGCCTTTGTTTGCTCTCCCATTTCCTAAATTTCCAGGCTCCAATCCATCCTTATGTTTCTCTAAAGCTTCCTGCTAAAGGACACATTGGTCTCTGGGCACCTCCAGTGCCTCTTAGTCTGGCTTGTTGCTTCCCTATGCTGTTTCCCATGCTCTTTCTCCTACTCTCCTGCTCTCTCTGCCTGTCTACTGGACCCAGCCCACTGTTCCACACTCTTGACTTTGTTTCTCTCCTGGTTGTTCTACACCTGTTTCATGGGATCGTCTTGTCTGTGCATCAATAATCACCCACCATTTGACCAGTCTAACTACACCTCCGCTAACCCCTTTCTGGATGCTTCCTAACTAGGAAACAGCATCTGTTGCTAGTGTCTACGACATGCTAGATGTAGCTGGATCTGAGATTCTCTGGTGTGTCTGGTGAGGCTGTCATCTCCAGTGTCTCCCAGAATGTCTTCTGCTTCTTTCTCAGTTCTTTCATTAGTTCTTTGAGAATCTCATACAATGTGTTTTGTTAATTTTTAACCCCCAAATCCTCCCAGATCCTATCTTTCCTTCCATTCCCACCCAATTCTGTGTCCTCTTCCTTTTCTTTCCTTTCCTTCCTTTCTCTATTCTTACATATCAAGAACAGTTTATGATATATATGAAGACTTCCTCAGAATGTCTTCTTAGATCACCAGGCCCATTAGGGAACATGCTAGCTATTCCGTAATGTAGGACGGCAGTGCAGATATTTTTCTTTCTCTATGAGCACTCTGCACAGCATAGATGTGTGGTCAGGAAACCTGTGCACAAAGCCTCATGTTGCCAAAATGTATTGGCCTGCACAGTACTTCTCTCTAACACCTACTGCCTAGCATTTCACAGCCGGAACTCAACTGCGGAAATCTGCTAGCTCATTGAGAGTAGGGAATCTCTCATGTTTGACTTCCCCAGTGTTTTAAGCACATGCCTATACATAGTAAGCACCAGTAAATATAGGGTGGGACAATTTTGATGGCCATCATGAATATTTTGGGCTCTCTAAGACTAGATTTCCTAATTTCAATTGAGAGATTTATTTGAGGTCAACCTGAAGTAATTTAAAATTTCTGTCCTTTGTTTTAGGGCATGTTTTCTACATTTAGACAACTGTGAAGTCATAATAGTTATCAGTGGTATATTGAAAACAGTCAAGAGAAGGGCTGGGGCAAAGGAGTAAAATGAGAAGATGACCAAAACACATCCTACACCACTGGGTTGACCTGTTATTTTTCTGGTCCAGTGATTGACATCAATTACTACTGTTTCCAGAGTGAACGGTGATGTTGGAGCACGTTATTTCACCTTGTCATTTCAAAACCCAACAAGATGGGATTTGATATTCATATTTACTTACTTTTTTGTGTCTGTGCTGGAGATTAACCCCGAGCCTTGACTACAATAGGCAGATGCTGTGCCACCACCACGTTACACCTCAAGCCTGTGCTACACTGCGGCTTTAGTAAGGAGGCAGAGGTCATAGAATTAGAGGTAGAAAATGTTCCACCTCCCAATTCCACAGTCCTTTAAAAAATATTTTATTTATCTCTCTCAGTGTATAGACACACATGTAGATGCTTGTAAGGAGACAAAAGAGGGCACTGGATCCTCTGGAGGTGGAAGTTACAGGTGATTACAAGCTGCCCTGTGTTGGTGCTGGGACTTGAACTTGGGTCTTTTGAAAGATACAAGAATTATTAATCTATTGACTGGCCAACTCTCCAGTCCTCCCAAACCCACATTTTCACCTGCCATGTTAGACTTCCTGCCTTTACTGGTCGTGGGAGTTGGTATGCAGCTGGGCCCTGTCCCCATTCTTCACTGTTCTTTTTGTGCACTTGAAGCCAATTTCCCATGGGGCTACTGGCATTTATTCTGTTGGTGTAGCAAGGCACTTTCTACCTTTAAACATTTTAGGTAAATGTCCTACTTCTCCTCCTTTTCATAACAGCTTGGTAAGATAGTAGGAAAGGGTTAAACATTAGACCCATGCTGTGCAGATATAGCCCTGGCAAGGAGTTGTCTGTTTATGTCCCTCTTAAGTTTGAATATAAATGGATGATAGAGGTGGGAGGGGGCGCAGGCTCTGTTTTTCTTCTAGTGTGTGAGGACGCTGAGTAGGGACCTTCAGGGACTGACCAGACACAGAACCTACCAGGATTTTGATGTTGGGCTTCTGGCCTCCAGACTGAAAAGGAAGAATTCCTCCCAGGTCCCTCTGTCTCAAATGTTGGAGATTGAACACAGGGATTTGAGCATGCTAAGGTGAAAGGGAGGGGGTAGAAGGGAGAAGGAGGAACTGGGGAGAGCCTGGGGTGGTGGAGGGTGGAGATAGAGGAAGGGTAGATATTGGAGAAGGGATTAAGATATCTACATTAAGGGAGTCATGTTGGGATTGGCAAGAGTCTTGTCCCTAGAGGGGATCCCAGGTGTTCCCAGGGATGTCCCCAGCTAGGTAGTTGGGCAGCAGAGGAGGGGTGCCTGAACTGACCTTGTCCCATGGTTACATTGTTGAATGTCTTGATCGTCACCATAGAAATTTCGCATGATGGATGGAGATAGAGCCAGAGACCCACATTCACATCAGAGCAAGGGATTGAGCTATCAAGGTCCAGTGGAAGAGTAGAAGGAGGGAGAAGAGGAGCAAGGAAGTCAGGACCATGAGGGACTGGCTCACCAACAGAGACAGTGTGCTTGATCTATTGGGAGCTCATCAAATCCAACTGTACCAGGACTGAATGAGCATATGACCAAACCGGACTCTCTGAATGTGGCTGCCAATGGGGACTGACCGAGAAGCCAATGATAATGGCACAGGGACCTATCTATCTCTTCTGCATGTATTGGCTTCTTGGGAACCTACTCTATGTGGATGCATACCTTCTTAGACCGAGAGGGAGAGGGGAGGGTCTTGGGCTTTCCACAGGGCAGGGTATCCTACCCCATCTTAAGAAAGCAGGGGGAGGGTGGTGGGGTAGGGAGGGAGTGGGGGGGCCTGGGACAAGGACAAGGGGAGTAAATGTAAATTTTTCTTTTAAATTTAATAAAAAATGGGGAAAAAGAAAAATCTAAAGCGCAAAAAAAAAAAAAAGAATGATTAGTTTTTCAGTGCATTCACATCTGTCTGCCCCAAATACAAAGTCCAATGCTGGGAACTCTGCAGAGTTTTGAGCAGCAGAAGAGCCCTTCCCTGTCCAGAGTGGACTTAGTGTTCCTATGCCAACATGGCTTGAGGAGAGCTAAGGAACCAAAGACAGGTCCATGGATGATCAATAGGTATCCTTATCCCTTCCTCTTGAGGTTTTATAAACATAGCTGGCATTTATTAAGTAACTCATATGTGTAAATACTATTTACATGTGGGGTTCCCTCTTAATCCCCTAGTAATCTCAGAAGACACATAATATTATAAACCTCACTTTATGGGGCTTTTAGCTACTGGATAGCTGACTTCTAAACAGACAGGATTTAATAAAGTTCAGAAGGGTCTGCTTATTTCCCTACACAGTACCTTGAATCAGTGAGGGGTATGAACACATTTGATAAACACTAAGTTGTGTTTTTTTAGAAATATTATATTTATCAAAATGTCCTGAGTGTAATTCCAGACTCTCAAAGTGACCCGCAGACTAGGTGAGGGATCACCAGTCATGGATTGGTATCTTGGTGTAAAGTAGGGTTCCCCAAGTTTAGGCGGTGCCCAGCTCAGCAGCAGGGTTCTTCAAATAAAGGTTACCTAAAGTTTCTTCTGTTTCAGTAGGTCTGGGTCTGGTCTGGGAATCTGCATTTTTAAATTATTTTTCCACTGATGCCTATACTGTCTGGGACCCATCTGGGAACCACAGGTCTGGTGGTTGAAAGCCCAGCCTGGGGTGGGGAAGTCTGCTCTGCTGAATTCAGGAGATTGTTCAAATCTCAGCATTGTCATTTGCAAAGCATAAATTGAGATTTACGAGGCTTAGAAAGCTACAAATAATATACCCCAAGTAGCCCTTCTCCCATCTCTGGGAGAGTGAGCTTCCAGGTGTCTGCTAGACGTCCTGTTCCCAGCCAACCCACTCTTCATCCTGCAAGGAGATTTATTCTCCAAACCTGGAAGCATTCAAGAGATAACGTTGATCACCATCAAAATTCATAATTTCACGTCAATGAAAAGAGGATAAGGCATGTGGTATTGATCAGTCAGGGTCCCACCAGCAAATAGATGTTATACTGAAGCCTTTCACAAGGTCTTGTTTACAAAGAAATTCTTTTCAATGTGTGGGTAGTGGGGGAACCAGAAGGCTGGTCTCTCAGGCTGCAACTTAATAGTGGTTTAACCAAACCTTCCTAGAGAGAAGGAAGGGGCAGGGACGAAGCAGCTGTGCTGTCTGGTAGAAAGCATTCTTTAGAGCGGGCTGCCTGCAAAGCAGTAGACATCTTTGCTCAAAGGACACAACAAGCTCTAGCTTAGCCGGCAGGAAGAGAACCTGGAGAATTACTACCCTGACCTCCCTCTCCCCCTTCCTCCTGTAACCTGTACATTTGTAATGATGGGATCTGCAAGCCAGTAGGTGTGGGGACCAATGACAAACTCAACCTGTGTGTTGATGTGAGTCTTTACGCGGTTTACAGATGAGGAGCAGGCCAACCCGAGTTTAAGGAGCAGTGCTAACAATTTCATGATGGATAGGAATCAAGCCCGGTAGTCTCTTGCTAGAATCTGGCTCTGAGCTAGCACACTGGGGGACACCTCCAGAGAGAAAGAGAAGAAAATGAGACATTCTCAGTCAGCTTTAGAATAAATAAATCCCTGGAATGGTGTATATTGCAAAGATTTTGGGTTTAGGGCTTTTGTGACTTCATCTGTCCTTTTAACTTTAAAAACAAAAGGAAACAACCTTCTGTGTTTATTATAATTACAGGCCAGGAAAATATGAATAGGGTAATTGATGATGTTAGCTACAATAGGATATTAAGACAATGAGAGATTTTTCCCTTTTTATTTTCTTCATTTTTCTGAGGTGCTTTGATATGGCCAGACTGAACTTACACCTTTTAGCATAAAAGCAATCAAATAAAAATTTTAAAATAAAGTAATATGAAGGGTGAACCAGACAATCTCCTAGTTCCCTTGAATGTTTTATGAGCCTACAATCTTGATGTCAATCTCTCTATCTCTCCTCTTTTAATATTAAAGCAATTCTACAAATATGAATAAAGACCCACGGAATGCGTGTCAAGGCTGCAGGACTCCGACTTGAAGGAACCTCTGGTGGTAGAAGCGAAATAAACAAAGTACAGGGAAGCTGCTGGAAGGCTTCCGTGGAGGGGGACTTGTGTAATTGGACCCTCTGGCTGCATGTGATCATTTCCTGTAACATTTCCATGACCTTCGCAAAGATCATGGAGATTTAGCAGGGGGCGCTGCACAAATGAGTACAGGCAGCTAACATGCTCTGGACATCCCTGGCAGTATGCTGGGACATTCCTCATTCCTCATGCCCTGAAGTGGACATCTTCCTCCTGGATGGGCATCTATGTAAATGATTTGGAAGGACAACCCTGAGAGGTCAGAGCATGGTATTTCAGAGTCGCTCTTCACATAGGTCACGGGGTCCCTACAGGCATTGGGTTGTCTTATGTGTAAGTAGGTTATGGAAAGTCAGCCTAGTGCCTCTCCCCGGAAACAGCAGATTGCTTGGTAAAGACCAGGCGGGGTCAGGTCTCTGTATTTCTTATTGTGATCCCAAATGATGAAGTTTCAAGCATGAGAACTGGGCTAGCAAAAGATTATGGCCTCTCAGTGCAGGTGGGGTGCCTGCTCTTTCATGTTCTTCCTCCAACAAGTGATTGACAGGCAGGTGCCTGGGCTCTATTCTCGGCATGGGGACAAACTAATCCAGGAAATGACCCTTCTACTCAGCCTCACTTCAGGGTAACAACCAGTCAGGAATGTTGACGATTTCACATCAGATCTTCTAACTTGAAATTGTTTTTCCTTTTTTTTATGCTCTTCTTAAAGCAACCTTGAAAAATCTGCTGGTAACATTTTGTTAACTGATGGAAAGTGACCAAGAGATATGAGATACGTGCTCAAGGGATATTTGAGATCACAGTTATGTTCTGTAGCCAAGTTCTATTTAGGATATCATTCTGAAAGGGCTGTGACACTTTCCAATAGTTAGGGTGAGATATATATCTAATGGAATTGTTTTATTTCTTTTATGGGTTGATAATTTCATATATGCATATAATGTGCTTTGGGCAAATCCAAGCCTTGCTCCTCTGCTTTCCCTACAGTCCCTCCCACTTTCCCCTCACAATTTCCTGTACTCTAAAAAAAAATCTATTGAGCCTACTTAGTGCTCCCTATGCATGCATGGGTGTATGGCCAGATTCAGCAGCATGGGTATGACCATCAGAGGTCTCAATCGTAGAGAAAAGTAACTTCTTCCTCCCCCAGCAGCCATCACTTATCAATGGTTCCTCAGCTAGGGGTGGGACTTCACAAGCCCCTTCCCTGTTCACTCTGGTATTTCGGTTGGTTTGAGGTGTGGAAGGTCTTGTGTATGACGTCATGGCTGCCGGGAGACCCCGTGTGCAACGGTCTGTCACAGCTGGCAGACAGGGTTTTGCTGCAGATGTCCGCTCCAAGTTTCACAATATTTTTGCCTCCTCTTCAGCCCTGCATCCTGAGCCTGGGGAGACTGAGATGACATTTCCATGTCCCACTTAGAGCTGAGTACTCCTCAGGTGTCTTGTTTTCCGCGTGTTAGCCAGCTATGGGTCTCTGCATTAATTGCTGTATATGTAAAAGAGAACCGTCTCTGATGAGGGTTGAGAGCATACAGATCGTGGCTGTGAAGACAAGAGCTTAGGGGAAAATCTGTTACTAAGGAATAGCGTTTCTTAGCAATCTTCCACAAGAACCTGACAACTTCCAGTCTGGACCCGGTCCCAGGCATATGATCAGCTCCCAACTGCTCTCCTGAAGGTTACCCGCCCTTCCTGTCCTGTTCTGCTGTCTGTGGTGACTTCTCATGACCAGGACATCTTTTCTCTGGGGAATGTGCATTGCTGCCAGCGGAAGCTCACTCCGGAAATGGCTGTCTTGTCTCAGACTGCGCTCTGGCCAGGTGTGTAATTCCCGGGAGAGTTCCAAAACCACAGAAGAACAGTCAAACAGGAATGTAAAAGTTAATAACTTCCTTATTTGAAAGCTAAACCTTTCTAAACCTATCATGGTGTGTTTTTCCTCATGGAGGATTAACGGCCTGACAAGGTTGAACTTTGAAAGAAAAGCTATTTGTGACTTATGGGGGAGCTGGGGGGAAAAGGTCTTGACTTTTTAAAAACAAAACAAAACAGCACTCCAAACATGTTCATTTTTCTCAGACCTGTAACTCACAAAGGGCACCTACACTGTGGCTGGAACTTTCAAAATGACCCTCCTCCAAACGAAAGGGAGGTGTGAGCAACTGGTGGCCCCAAAGAACTGGCCTGGGAATATTTGTAAGGGTTCAGCGTAAAGGTCTGTAGGGGAATTGCTCTCAAAGCCTAAAGCCATGGTGCTGTTTCGGGCAATTCATTCCTTTATTTCCAACATTACAGGGTTCATAGGACATTCTACCGACTCTGTCCACTCTACTTTAAGTTCCTGAGAATTTACACAAGGGGTTGGATTTAAGTTTACTGTTACTGGGACTTTGGAGCACATTAACAAGATGATTCAGGAAGTGAGCTTTAGGATGTGTCTGAGTCCTAGGGTCACTGGCTGTGCACCTCTGCCTAGGTGGCCTTTCTAAGTATCTCCTTTTTAAATAGGTCAATCATTAAGTCTTGTGATAGGCTCAGATGAGACAGATTTAATTAATAAGTGTCTGATAATGATAATAAGTGTCTGAGCTAACGGTGATGCCATTAATAATAAGTAGGATTTGAAGTTGGTTTGGGATCAACAATGAAACACTGGGTACATAGTGTTGGTTGATGTTATAGTCAGTCTCACAGGGTTTTCATTTGGTGGTTGTTAAAGCCAGTGTCTTAGTTACTTTTGTATTGATGTGAAGAAATACCATGGCCAAGGCAACTTACGAAAGAGTTTGTTAGGGCTCACTATTCCAGAGGGCTACAGCCCATGGCCATCACAGTGGGAAGCATGGCAGTAGACATACTGGGGCACTAGTTGAGAATTTACATCTTGAGATACAACCATGAGGCAGAGAATCATGTGACCTGTCACGGGCATTTGAAATTTCACAGTCCCTAATGGCACACCTTCGTCAACAAGGCCATACCTCCTAATCCTTCCCAAATAGTTCCACCAACTAGGGACCAAGAATTCAAACATGCTTGTTTTTGGGGGTCATTCTCATTCAAATTACTACACCCAGATTTTCTTATTCATTGTATTAAAAAATCAGAGGAAACTTATCTAAATTTTAATGATTCATGAATTTATTCCTTCAAATTTTAAAGAATATTTAATCCATTAATCTACTTCATCTAGTCTAAAAGGAATTTTGAACTCCTGGTATTTTGTAAATTCGGGGTGTCCCAAAGTGCTGGAAAGGGAGATTGAAACAAATTCAATTTGTGGTCACTGTTTCTTAGCATTCTGAAATAGAATTGCTGTTCACCAAGGTGAAGATGCATTGGAACTTTACAATGAGAAGGGCAAGAGGAGGACGTGTGTGAGGAGTCGGGTGAGTTCAGCTGACTGCATGTGGCACAAGGGAGCATTCGGACAGGATGTGAGAAAGACTGTGGTCGGGTCAGGATGGGTGGTTTGGTTAGAATCTGTCCAGCTAAAAATGAAGAAGGCTTCTGAAGGCAAATGGCATGAGGAGGGGCATTGCTGCCCATCTGACAGAAATGACTCGCAGTGGGAAGAGAACATGAATACTCGGTTACAGCATATGTCCACAACTCATGGTCAGAATCAGTCCCACCCTGGTCTGTCTAGAGGAGATGATACCAGATAACCTTGAGTACAATTGAGGGATGAGATGTAGTCAGCGGTAAGGAACTCGTCATGGGAAAGGGAAAATGATGAGGTTTTAGGGTAATGGCATTCCAAACAGTCAAGCAATATAGATAGCGTATTTCTTGTTATCCAAATAGCTCTTATAAAAGTCTCATAATAGTTTTATAGAAGCCACCAGCACCTCATCATTTGGACACTTTCTAAATTTTAGATTTTATTTTTAAATGAAGAGGTTTTTTTTTTCTTCTTCTTTTCCTTTTTCCCAGTTGCTTGAGATCTGGGTAGGAACATCAGAATGACGTAGGGAGTCTCTCAGTGTCAGACTGCATTACATTCATTGGCCATAGATTTAAAAAAGGCTAAATTGTAATTGTTAATTTGGCACTACTTCCGCGGTTGATTTGATATTTGTTCATCTGAGATCACCTTAAGTATGCCTTGGATTTTCTTTTATTAGCTATATTATTTGTGAATTTCTCTTAGCTTATAGACACATGTGCTCACACCTGTATGCATGCAGTCTATATGTACTAGGAAATGATATAAATGTGCAGTGTTTCTCACTGGGGGAAAAGAAGTTTTATTTCCTTCATTTAACAGGGATATCTAGGAATAAGTTCTGGAGAGATGCACACTGCTCGTCCAGGGAACCCAAGTTCAGTTCCATGTGCCCACAGGGGGGGCTGTCAGCAGCCCAGAACTCCAATTCTAGGGGATCTAACCTCCTCTTCTGGCCTCTGTGGGTGTTGCGCTCATACACACATGAAAACACATAATTGAAAATACACACTTTTTTTTTTTAAAAAAAAATATCTTAGAGTTACTTTGTGAGTGACTCAGCTGGGAGTAAAAATCCATGTTATTACAGAATATGCGCTTATCCTTCATGAAGCCCTGGCTTTAGTCACCAGCACTTAAAAAAGCCCAATTATCATTGTAAGAACAGAGATTCATTTGTAAGAACAGAGATACTATTATCAAAACTGGTCTGCACTGTTTAAACAGCACCAACACAGCTTGTTTACACTCATGCTGTATGATTTGGTGGGCCCACTGTGAGCCTCTCTAGGAGACCTAAAGAAAGTGCGCATCCCAAGGTTCCTGCAACTCAGTGGGTCTGGAGTGCTTTCCAGGAATCTATGCCTTTAAAAAAGCGGGACCCCACGTGATGTTCACCATGGTTTGGGCAGGACATCAGCAGGGCAGGGAGCAGAAGCCTTGTCATGTGCCTTTAAAGATTCCCTTAAACCTGATTGAAGAATGTCCAAATAAAAAAGGTTCGGTTCTAAAAATGGGGCTGATTACAGATATATGAAGCACACTGAAAGGTGAAGGATTTGAGACCAGGAACAGGGTTTCCTGTTAATTCTAGAATTCTCTGCAACTTACCTAATGTCTCCACTCTTGATAGACCTCTTCCTGTTTTACTTTAGAAAATAAGTCTTCAGCTAGTTGCATTTGGAAAGATTTCTATTTTTTCTTAAGTTTGTGAGAAACATGGATGAAGACCAGGGAATGGGAAAGGGCACAGAGCAGCCATCTGTCCAGCCTGTGCTGTGGGCAAGGTGGGGGAGCCTTGCAGTGGACCAGAGAAAAACCTCCATGAGGTTGTGTGTGATCCAGCGATGACCTCTTTGTCCTTCTAAGCCTACGCTCTTTAATAGACACTTCCTCTTCTTTTCAGCATGCGCACAAAAATCTTTAAGATTTACTTATGTGTATCGTGTGGATGTGTGTCAGCATGTATCCAGCCAGAAGAAGGTGCTAGATCGGGTGGTCCTAGAACCACAGATAATTGTGAACTTCTGGAGACTGGTGCTAGGAGCCACACTTCTGTCCTCTGCAGACTCCGACTTAGCTTCTGAACCACCTCTTCCGCTTCTAGAGGACACTTTCTTACAGAAGTCTAGCGGGGGCTATTTTAGCCTTTCAGTTTTTTCTTGTATCCTTTTCTCTTCTCTTTGTTCTTCTTCCCCCATTCAGACATTCCTCCCTATTCTTCTCCCTTCCTCCTTTTCTTCCCTCCTCCCCCTTCCCTTTGTTTGCTTGTTTGTTTCCACCTGCACGGTAAAGTCTAGACAGATCAAAACTAACCACACGAATCACATACCAATATGCACATAAGAAAATCAACATCATTCTAATAAATCCCTACTTACTGCTTATATGCTGTCCTTATTGTTTTTTAAAACCAAATGTCTCCTTTGCAATACATCCAACTGGCAGAAGATACCAGTAAACAAGCAAACAAACAGAATAGAGCCACAAAACCCATAGCAAACAAACAAACAAAAAATCCCCAAACCAAAATCAGGCAAAATCTCCCCTATTCTCTTCCTGAATTGTCCCTCCAGCATGGGAGGGAGACAGAAAGTGAACAATGAGTGGTGTTAAACTCTTTGAAGGACAAAAGAATGTATAATGATGTGCTTGGGTGCTGGGGAGAAGTCAGGGAAGAGCACACATGGAGAGAGATGGCAGGGCTGGCACTGAGGCAGTGAGGGCTTCAGTTAGCCTTATTACTTCTGTCATTCATTTATTCTGGAAACACTTGCACAGTGCATAACAGTGAGCAAATCATCACTGGGTGACTTTCGATGTCAGGGTGGCAGGCAGTAAGCCAATAGACATTTTGATATTTCCTCAAATATCATGAAGGAGATGTATATGGCATACTGAGAGGTTGGAGCACAGAAACCCAGTTGAGACTACAGGATTAGGGGGCTTCAAATGAGGGTAAAATTGAGCAAATAATGGTCTTTGGAACATGGAAGCCAGATTTCCCACAGTCGGAGAAAGATGTTAAGAGTTAGTGGCACAGATAGAAAATGTCCTGGCAGCCCTGAGGTGCTGGATTTATGTCATGCATAAGAGGTACTACTGTGGATTGTGGGAATAGAGACACAAGAGTGTATGTGCAAGCCCACATTCAGGTAGGTGGATACAGCTGTGTGTGTGTGCATGGGTTCCTTTCTGCTATTGTTTGGATCTTAAACCTCCCTCGAAGTTTCCATGTGTCAAAGGTGTCTTGATTGGACTGGGAGTCAGTGGAATCTTTAGGGTGGGGCGTAATGGGAAGATTCAAGATCATCAGGGTGTACCATTGAGGGGAAAAATTAGGCACCCAATCCTTTCTACTTCCTCTTCCCATTGTCTTCTGGCCACAAGGTGAACTGTTCTGCCCTATGCATTCCTTGTGTGAGGTGGTACGATACCTGCCCCCAAAACAAAGCCAACCACTTAAAGACAGAAACCTGTAACACTATGAGCTCAAACCAAACCTCTTCTCATTGTATCACGTGATAACCTCAGATATTTTCTCAGTGATGAAAGCTTACTAATAGTTTTCAATCTAATTCCTAGCTTAATCTGCTTACATGGCCTAGAAACAAGGACTGTTCCGTATTGACGAGTGCACTCAGTACCCAGCTCTTGTTTTTTTGTATATGACATTCTTGTGTGAACAGAACAGAGTTCTTTGGAGAACTGTGAACAGCAAGGCTGGGAAATAGAAGCTTGGGGCATGTTGTAGTGTTAGAAAGCCAAAAAGTGCTAAATAATTTATAAAAACGAAAAGGAAAGGGAAAAATGGAAGGAGAGAGAGAAATGGAAACACATCACAAGGACACAGGAGTCACCTTTAGAGTGCTCCCAATAGCTGTAATGGAAATACACTAAGAAAGAAAAATAAATCCCATTAATTAGTAGCCCATATTGATACAAATGAATGAAAGGTGGAGCAAGTATTCCTTACAGAAGAATCCTGCATAGTGTGTGCAGATACCTTCCACGGGAGCTCTACCCCAATCCTTCCAAGTGGGAACTGGACCTAGAGGCATGCTCTAAAGGACAAAATATGGTAAGGGAACAGTTGTAACTCACAGCGTTGAAAGATTGGAAGTGATTCATTGCCAGCTTAGGTAGTCACTTCTGATAAGATCTATTGGAAGTCATGGTGACTCTATGCACCCTTCCCAGTGAGGGGAGGCTTTCCCCTGCCTGAGCTATTTGCCCCCAAATTTACAACTCTAATGCAATTCTGAGGAAAAAAATTTAAAAACCCACAAGGAAAATCCAAACTGAGGGACACTCTATAAGATATCTGACCGGAGTTCCTTAAAATGGTCAGCAGCATGAAACTGGCCAAAGGAAGAGAAATGCGCAGATTGGAGAGACCAAAGAGCTTAAACAATTGAGTGTAGTGTGGTGTCTTTAGCAGAAAATGAAAATGAATGAGAGACCTGGGGGATCAGGAACACAGTCTATGGTTGAGTTAACGGTGTGTGTGTAAACCCCCAACAAACTAAGGAGGAGGAGTATTTTAGGATGGATTCCTACTGCCTGTATTTTGTAGCAAAGGGAAATGGATCTCCATCTAATTATCAAGGGGCTAAACACCTTGAGCTCTGTTTAACATGGAACATGCTGTGTTGATTCCTCTCCCCTTGGATAGGGAAGAGGCAAGCTGCTCCCTACAATACTGAGTCTGCTTCAAACAATAAAGGACATGTCTCCTGGCCAGCTGCTCCCTAGACTACTGAAGCTGCTTCAGACAGGAAAGGACAAGTCTCCTGGCCAAGCTCAGATATTTACCAAACCACACGGAGAAGGACACAAAATGTCCATGTGTATGAATGGTGACTGGAAGTGTGCCGCTAAGAGGAAGGTATTGTAGCCCATGAGCAGCTATGGCCAGCCCAGCTGCATTAGTCCTTTCTATTGCTTGATTTGTTTTTTTCTAAATGAGAATATAGTTCTTATGGGGCAGAACAAAAAAAAAGAAAAGAAAAAAAAGAAAAAACAGTCTGGGATCTCCTTTGCTTTAGAGAAACTTTTGCTTCAGACCACAGCTTAGACTGGGCTTTGGCAAGTTGATCACTGTGTAGATCTTCCAAGATCAACATGTATCTCCCTAGTCTTACTCTTACTAAGATGCAGAAGGGATATGCGTACCCTATATTCTTTATAGTTAACAGTGAATTGCAGCAAAAATTGGAACCCTAAAATGATATGAACCTGGCTTAAGGTTATAGAGAGGATATACAAATAAATAAAGACTAGATTTCCTAAGTCCCTAATCCTTCTATTTTTCTATCCCCAATTCTACCTTCCCTGAAATTTCTAGGGAGGAATTTTCCATTTCTCTTGAGGTTCCTATGAGTTGCTTATCCTGGTGGCTTTTCAAAGATACTTGTTCAGTAGGAAGAGATTATACATTTCAGGGCTCCGGCCCCTTGGTAGTGCTCCCTGGATGTTAAATGCTATTAGCAACGACAGTAACAATAATGATAATGGTGGTGGTGGTAGGGATAATGATGATGGTGATAATAATGCCCACAGAGCGTTGTTGCAAAACTATCGCCATGATTATTATCACATTTGCCACAGCACAAAAATGATTGCAAATGCTGCAGCCTGGAAAGATCCCTATTCTTTTCCGACTTTGAAGCACCAGAGAGAAATGTAAGGAAAAGTTGTTGAAAGGAACCCCACCATGTGGTCTGGCATCACAACACAGAGTTGCTGAACTCTAAAAGCCATGGGTCTTGGCAAATCTTCACTGTCACTGTGTCTTCAAGGCCACGTAGGGCTTGGCCAATGGAGAAGCTCTTCAGGCTGCAGGGCAATAATGAAGGAAGGGAATGGCCACATTCAGGAAAAGGATGGAGATGCTAGATGCTAGGTTGGGGCCTGACAATAGCCACTGGAGTTTCAAAAATAACAGCTCTTTGGCAGAGTACTCCCAGGCATATGATGATAGCAAACAACGAATGCTCTATGTCTGCCGTGTGCCAGTGGGGACTCTGGTCCGTGCATCCTCTTACCCAGAACTGAGTGGGTCAAGGCCCACATCTGGGTCCTGACTACATCACTAGATTTGGCTTCCGCAAGTTGAACCACTCTGTAGAATTTCTTTAGAACAATGAAGGAAAGATTTTTTTAAAAAATATTTATTTATTTATTATGTATACAATATTCTGTCTGTGTATATGCCTGCCATATACACAGGCCAGAAGAGGGCACCAGACCCCATTACAGATGGTTGTGAGCCACCATGTGGTTGCTGGGAATTGAACTCAGGACCTCTGCTCTTAACCTCTGAGCCATCTCTCCAGCCCCTGAAGGAAAGATTTGAAGAACTTGTTAGTTATGCTTAACAGTCCATTGGAGAAATTGGGATCTTTCTAGATGGCAAGATAAGGAGGAGGAGCTATCAGTAATAAGCACATCAGCATGCAAACACTTTCATCTGCAACAGATGTGCAGCACCTCTGCATGCAAGTGACTGGGCAAAAGAAATTACCTGTTTGCACTGATGTCATGTGGAAGGGACCCCTGTGGCTGTGAGGGTAACAAGACCGACTCATCCCATCATGCTGCAAGCCAAAGACCTATAAAATGACAAGTCCAGGGAGAGCTGGGCGATATTTAACACCAGGTTGCAGACACTGAGGGGTAATTGTTACAGATTGAGTCAGCTTTGGTCCTCCCTGCTCTGTCTCCTTTTCTACACATGCTGGAAAACTGACTGTTGGAATCCCGGCTACTTTGTGCCCAGTGCAATCTTTATAGAAAGAGATGTAGGAAGAACTCTTGTGGGAAATCTTGAGGAGTGATGTTCCCCTGTTTGTCCTTTTGTTCTAATTTGGAACATGCATATCACACCTGAGAGGCGGCGGGCCCCGTGATGATCACCTGAGGCAGGATGGGAAAAAGTCCAAAGGAACTGCAGCATTATTGCAGAGATGCTGATCCTGGTGACTCCAAACTGAGCTAAGGTCAACAGCCACTTATCCATGCATTTCCTGTGCTTTGACATGAAGAGACCCGTTTATTCCGTTCCGTGATGTAGAGCTCATTCTAGCTGTGTGGAGTCAGCTGGAATCCAGAGATTACAAAGCTCTTATTGCACAGATAAGAAAACTTAGACCCAACAAGTCAAATAACACACCCAAGACTAAGAAAAATTAGCAGAGATGTCTGGCGAGGGATTGGAAACTTTGAGATTCTCTGATGAATCTCGTTTCTTCTTTTTTGGTCTCTGGGTCCAAACCAATTCTGGCCTCAACAGATCATCATTATCTCTCACTTGATCATCTCAATTCTCCTCACATTCCTAAGCTCCCAAACCATCACAGCTCTCTTCCTTATCCCTTACGCTTGCCCTGTCTGCTTAAAAATCCACCTACAGAAGAAATGCCATCCTCTGATGCACCAGCCAATCCATAAATCCCTACCAGGCAAATGTAATTAATACATTTTCATGTTAATTCTATGGGCATTCTATGTTCAAGCTGCCGTCGTCAAGGGCACGGTAGAAAGACATCTGAAGCTAGCATGTTGAAGGATGGCTCATGTCACCATGGTGTATGCAGAGAACCATAATTGATTTTCAGTGGCAGACAATGCTTAACCCGGCTGTGTGCAGGCTAAGGCACGGAACAAGGAGAAAGGAAGCTTAGCTGCAGCTCCCACTTAAAAACTTCTTGAAGTCTGAATTAATTTGGTCCCATCTTACTTACAGGGAAAGTATCTATTTCACTTGCAAGCTAAAGTGAGCGTTTGTTTAACCTCTTGGGGGATAGGCTATAGCTACACATAGACCTTTGCAAGAAGTGGCGCGGTTATCCAATTTCCCTCTAATTGCTCTAACAAGGATGAATTAGGACTTTCATCAGCAGGCCTGAGTGATCAGTTTGGAGTCAGCCATGGGCGGTGAAGCCAGTTATTAAACAAAAGTAAGGTGTTAACTCCTAATAATACTCAGTGAGGGCAAATTAAGCAGAAGACAAATATACCATCCTGGTGACACTGTAGACTATGTCCCCTTGACTATATATTTTAAAATAATGCTATTATTAGTACTGTCAAAATTCATTTCTAAGACATAATAGGAAAGTAAATGTTCACTTGGGCTTTCTGTGTGGTTAAAAAGAAACCATTTGACAAGGGCATACTATATACTGTTTGAACAGTCAGTGAGATGGGGTTCCATTTTGATATGTTAATTATGCCCACACTATCATGTCAGGAGTACTCAGAGAAGTAAGCTACACCGTATGCCTATGATAGGATAATTGTTGCTGCCTGAAGAGGATTGGGGCTCCTACCAATATTGTTGCCTCTGCTCAGGAAGTTACCATTCTTACTCAAAGCAAAATACAATAAAGGACTTCTGTTTCCACCCATTTTTTTCCCCAGTCACACTACCCTGGCACTGACTCCCTTCCCGAAGTCTAAGTTACAACAGACATGCTGACTCGGGAAAGAGAGGGCTATTGGAAATGCATTTTGAGTTAAAGAAATTGATCATATATCATGGGAGTGGGCAAAGGGAGAGAGAACTATTCTTGTGTCTCATCAAAACCTCAGAAACCCATTCTGGTAGAACCTCGTTAATTTGCACTAAAGGCTGGGATCGACTTGACTAATTACTGAGCAGCGTGCATGAGAGTGAATGCGAGCAGACACAATTTAGAAAGCTAGGACTGTGCATCAAACAAATGGGCTTTATTGTACAATTAAAAACCTACTTGAAAGCTGGCTGGAATGAAATCCGATAGTGGAGTAAGTACTTTAATAATAACACTTTACAGATTGCGGGCTGATGACGAGCCCTGGGCTTTGGGGAAGCAGCATCCTGGCATGCCCCAGTTGTCGACTCCCTGATCCCTGTCCAGTTATGACTTGCCTTGGCCTCCTCTGTGTGCCATTTGAGGGAGAGCAGATGCGTGACCCTCTTTCCACGCTTCCTATTCTACAGTGCGCATGTGGAGAGCAGCCCTTGTGCTTGGCCAAGTCAATTGCATGCTGGAGGGCCGTCCGCAGAGCATTCGTTTTCCTTTCCCATTTTCTTTTGCTTATAGTCCCAGAGAAATCTGGATTATAGTTGTTTGTCTGTTGCAGACACACCTGCTGGCCATTCACCACCTGAATCCACAAGTGGGTATTTGGACGCCGTGGTGAGTCGTGCCGCAGAGGCAGTTATGACGTGGCCAGCAGAGGATTAGCGCTTTAGGTGGGAAAAAGCAGCATGGGCAGAGGAAAATCTTAAGTAGCAAATATCTTGTTTTCATCTCCCCAACTCCGATTCTAAAGGCCACTGGCAATTCTCTTGCCAGTAGTGATGTGTTGCAATTGCAGTGGATTATTTTTCTCTGAATTTTACAAGCAGATTTTCGGCAATGGCTGTTTGCTCTCCCTTTCGTTCTCCCGCACCTCCTGCCATATGTAGCTGCTGCACACTGGACGGGGGAATGCAGAACTACACTGCATTGCAAACATAGTCATTTGCTTGGCTGTGTCTGTTCGCTTATGTGTTGTGCTCTTAGGTAACTTCCGAAGTCATGCTGAACCGAGGACAAGCAATAGACGGCGTGCTTCAGCTCCTTGAGAAGAGGTGGCACCTCCACTAGACCGACTGGGAGGACTAGGAGGTCACGCTCCTTGGGGAGTTAGCAACCTGCAGGTGGACAGAGTGAGGGAGAACTATGCCTTAGTATGACTGTGCAGTGCAGTGTTTAATTCTTCCTACCACACTTGATCTTGTGCCGTGTTCTGCCAATGGCATGGGTTGTGATAGAACACATTAGATATGTCACATGCCTTGCCATGACCTATGTTGCTCTGATATTCACCACAGGAAGGACAGGCTCCAGGAAGCTGCTGCCTCTTCAGCCTAGGTTTCAGGGTGACAGTGAGTACCAGCTGTTTGTCACCCTGACAAGTGAAGACCATCACTGGTGTGAGTCACTGAAAATGTGGGCATGGTTAATGTATGCCATCGGAAACTTTGAGTATGCTTGCTCTATAGCCAATAACTCAGACATCTGGCTGTTTATTATTAGAAGACTCTAAAATGAATAAGGTGGATGCACCTTGACCTTAAAGGAAATCCTAGAGGAGCTAAGAAACTAAAGCACAGTTAATAGCAGAAATAAGAAAAGGGTGAATGCCCAAGATACTGATGGGAAGTCACCCGCAATCGGGTGTTGGGGCTGAGAGAAGAAAGAAGAGAAGAGAAGCTATTGTGGTGGGGACTGGTACCTGAGCTACTCCTAAAGCTCCATGGTTCTCGATTCTCATGGAAGGATACCTTATGGAAAGGCCAGGAGTGGCTCTCAAGTGGAGAAAATAGCATTCACAGGGATAAAGCACTTCTGGGGACAGACCAACAACTCAAGAGGTCATGGTTACTTGCACTGTTTTCTAGATAAATGCGTTCCCCCTTTACCATCCATTCAGATCTGCCAAACAATCTCCCAAGTGTGATCCCAAATCTTGTTGTAATGGAGAAGTGGGAGAGACAGAATACTTCAGAAACTGAACTCATTTTATCTCTTAAGAGAAGTGCATTTCTCTTTCCACTCTGTTCAGTACATGGTATATGAAATTTGTCTCGGAAAGCCCCAGAGATGACTCTATCGACTGTCCTTTAAATAGAATTAAGATTGACTCAAGACATATCTGCAAATCTATTGAATTACGTCGTCCACAACTGAGCTGCAGCTGGTCTTGTATGGGGAAATTAAACAGAGGAGGGGGAATAGCTATGGAGGGGCAGTCACCGGCTGCTGGAGTTTCTTGGAGAGGGGATGGAGGGAGTAGACTGTGTCAAATGTGTAACTTATATCACGCCATTAGCTGAGCTAATAGGACTAGGTAGTATTTCTTCATTTATGCAAGGAAACTGCAAACATTGCTCTGGATTTTCTTCCTGTCAGACTTTAAGAAAGTGACTGAGTTTAGAATGGAAATTGCCATTCTCCATCTGTGTCCTTGCACTCTTGGCCATGTTCTATGTCCTTACCAAGCCAGGAAACGAAGAGTAAGTCAAGTGATGTGACTGTCACCACTAACTAACTTCTGTGTCGGACCCTACTTTTCTCACCTCTTCTCAGTTACTACCAACAAACAGCACTGGATTTGCCCTTAGTGCTGGCTATGGATTCTAGGCCTTGAGCTTGCTGGCCACTGCAGGTGCTAGTTGAGAAACATATAGCTTCCTGGGTCAGAGGCAAGGAAAGGATAATGGTGGGACTCTACCCTCTTAAAGGAGGGCCACCCTGTTCATTCTTGAGACTACAAACATAGTAGAAACAGGATAAGTGTGCACTACATAGGGCAAGTCTATCTGGAGACGAATGAGGGCTCTGTCTTTACTTTATTGCCAGATAACAGCTCTTAGCTTTCTCCCTGCATCTATCCTTGATACTGGAAGCGACAGTGCCCCTATGGTAGGGATGTGGCTGAGAGGTGGTAGAACCTTTAGGAGGTAGAACCTACAAGAAAGTCATTGGTTCATTGTCCCCTAGATTTTTTTGTGACCTTGAATTAGTTCTTGAGAGCTGACATAGAATGACCGTGGCCATCACCTTAAAGTCTTTCTTCCTGCATCATTCGCCTACTGTGTAATCTCTGTCTTATGCTATGATGTCATCTGCCACGATGTTGATCATATAGGTAAGGAGACCCTCATTACAGTCAAGCAGGCACCAATGACATTCATTTAGGCCTCTAAAACTGTGAACTAAGTCAATTTACCTCCCTCCACCCTCCTTCTTACTCCCTCACCTTCCACTCTCCTTCCTTCCCTCTCTTCTCCTGTTCCCTCCTCTTTTCATTCCCCATTCTCCTCTCATTTCCTCTCCCTTCCCTTCTCTCTTCTGCACTCTTCTCCCTCCATTCCCATTCCCTCCTTTTCTCTCTTCCCCCCCCCACCATCCCTCTCCTTTTGAGTCAGGGACTCACTTTGTTGATTCCTCCACCCTGGCCTTGAATTTATAGTCCTTCTTACTCAACTTGCCTCTGTGCCATAAATATTAGAATTATAGACGCGTGTCGCCGTCCATGGGTCAGCTCTTTTCTTTATAACTACTTAACCTCGAGCATTTTGTTCTACCTATGAAAATCAGGCCAATAATGCGCGTATTAAACCAAGACTGAGATGGGATGGGGAAGTACCATCTGTGCAGCTCTTGCCTGCAAAGCAGCAACTCTGCATTCTCTGGGTTTCCATTTAAACCTCCTCCCACACCACAACACCCACAGACTTCTCTTCTCAATTTGTTCCTTCGACTCCACAAATATTTATGGAGTGTCTACTATAGGTCAGGCACTGTTCCAGGCATTGGGAAGAAAACAGTGAGCAGCCTTGTCCTCTCGAAGGTTACAGCGGAAAGTGAGATACGGAAGATACAATTGTGCAAACAGATCACTAACCACTGCTTTGACCACGCCCCTGATTTAGACAGGAATAGGTAGAAACCCGGATAGTGTCAATCTGTACTTCTTTCCTTTTGTTCCCGAAAGGAACTTAACCTGGGTAATTAGATTAGATTTCCCTCAAAGAATTTTGTTGGCTAATTCTTCATGCCGAAGGATTTTAGTATTTTAGATAATTTCCATTGTAGGTTCAGGTATGCTGTGGTGACTGAGTATTGTACTTTTCACAGGTCTGAGAGAGTTCAAGGACATGGAATGTTCAGTTCTAAAATTGCCAAACCTAGACAGTTGGGTTTACACTAGCATGGTGTGTGATGTGTGTGCATGCACAAACCCATAAGCCCATGTATGCATATGTGTCATCATGCATGAACTGGGAAGAATCTGTTTCCTTGTATGGAACATAGTAGGTAGGAATACTAAGCCTACTACCCATATCCATGCCTCTGATTCATTAGCAGTACTTGAAGTTGGTTTGTAAGAGCACACATATCTTGTAGACCACTTGGGAGAGCATCTGTACAGTTTTCTGCGCATGTCTACTGGTGGGGGTCGAGTTTGATCTGCACACTCACAATGGATGAGTGTGCTATGCAGAACATGCAGCATAAAGCCACAAGCCCTCCCCATCATTTTCTATAAATTCCAATTGAATATAATTTCTATGGGAGCTTTGAGCCCGACGCTAAACAGTTTAGCTCTCTTTGTGCCACACTAATCTACTGTACTTGATTGCAAATGGGCTGCCATTAGCCTTGTTGTTAGAGCTGGGGAATCTGTGTAATTGCTGAGTAACTTTTTTTTAAAACTTTGCATGGCGTGCATGCATGTGTGGCTATTCAGCGCCCATCTATCTATAGGCTGTCTAATGGGTTCCAATGGGAGTGTGCACAGCACACCTCGTGCCTGGCAACCCGCAAACTCATCAGTGCTTCCGGCATGAGTGGCATTTTAAAGGACCTTTACCATGAGTGGAATTAGCATGCACTGTCCCTCCGGAGCCTGTTAGCTTTTCGCTTCTGACCCCCATGGTGAAAAATAAATGCATGTAATTTAGTTGAGAAAAAATGTCTTTAGGGCATTTTTTTTTGCTACTCTTAGATTTGCTCTATAGGACACTTTAAAACAATCAAGTCCCCAAACAAAAGTGGCCAAAACTAATATAGGTCACTACCGTCCACGAGGATAGGAATTGATAGCCGTGCTGTCTGCTGTCCTCTTCTAGAACACTTGGCCCTTGGCTCCCTGTCACTCAGCTTCCACAGTCTTGGTCCTTTGTTGATGTTCTCCTATACGGTCAAGAATCTGCAGCTGGTTTTAACCGGTGAGTGATGAATATACTTTGTCAAGACCAAACAATGCAAGAAGATGATTAATTTCAAAATCAAGTCATGTCCAAGAATGACAGCGACAGCAGCTTCATGAGACTGGGGTTTACTGGCGCCTCTTAGCTTTAGTTTGAACTCCACTTTCGCTTCTGTCTCCAAATGTGTCTCCCTCTTCTAAGTTCCTAAAGTGGCTATGCTACTTATTTAGCATGTTGTCATGTATTTTGCTGTGTGTTAACTTTTCTTGAACTCCTATTTAGCTCTTAGAATAATTGGACTCATCAGTGTATGGGGACGCACGCCTTAAATCCCAGCAGCTGGGAGGCGGAGACAGGTGGATTTGTATGAGACTGAGGCCAGTCTGGTCTACATAGTGAGTTTCAGGTCAGTCAAGGCTACATTGCTATACCTTGCCTCAAAACTGCTACTACTAATATTTCTACTACTATTACTACTTACTATTATTATTAATGTTTATTTAATGTCATTATAGAAATATGTATAATACAATAATAATCATTATTTTATTTTTAGAACCTGTGCCAGAAAGATTCACAAACGGTTTGCCACTGGCTTTACTCCCAGTCTTTTAGAGAACCAAGGTCATCCCAGGAAGAAGTGTTCTGGATCTCACCTTCCATTCTCTTGTTACTTCCTCCTTGAGTGCTAAAATAACAGAGCTGAGGGGAAATATCAGATTGCAGATGTTTTGGAATTTCTTCCTTACCCTGGGACAAACCCTGTTCTGAATATATTTACATTACAAATTTCTATGACATTAAGGGAGAAAATATAAGTTATCACCAAGCTGTGACTGTATAGAATCCTTGTTATCTCAGAATTCATTAGCATACTCACCAGAATTGGGCATATACATGTCTCTGAGAATTTGCACAAATTATCCTGAAATGGTCTTCCCTGGATTACTATTTTATTTTTATGTATTTTATCAATAATTTTATTACTTCCCCCCAAACCCCTTTGCCCCATCTGGCCTTTAATGGAAGGAAACAGAGCTAAGGTTACAATGCCTCCAGATTTATATCCAAATACAATCTAGTTGCTTTGGAGCCCTGGAGAGTCAGTCAAGACTATTATTGGCTGCCAGGATTTTTAGAAAATACATAAATCTCCTTTTGTGCCATAAATACATTTCTGCATTCATAGGAGAGAGAGAGAGAGCTCATTATACCACATCGAGAGAGAGAGAGAGAGAGAGAGAGAGAGAGAGAGAGAGAGAGAAGCACATCTCATTCCGAGTGACAGGTGACATGTTCTCTAGAAACATGTAAAAAGATTGCAAGCTAATTTATTTCCTGTCTCATTTTTAACCATAGCTGGAATAATTGTCTGGAATAATTGTAGCTATACAAATGCGTCTTGGTAGCCTAAACTATAGGGGTTTTGAGGGAGGTTACGTCTAAAACCTGTGGAGACTTTGTGATCATACCTTGGTGGCAGAGGCATTTGACAGCATGCCTTTGTTTGTATGGCTTACTCATTTGTGGATGGAAGTTTCCTTAGAAGTAAAGGAGAGCTGGGTCTGTCAAACCATACCTGTCCAACATGGGAGTTCTCAACCACTGTATGTATGCGAGAGTCATCTGGGGAGATCTGAAACTTGCGGAGCCACTCAGGCCTCACTACCGCAGACTAAGACTTAAGTGGTCCATGTGGGGTCCTGCCCTGGTACTTGTTTAGTGCTCCCCTCACAATGCTGATGAATATCAAGATCAAGAGCTGATAGCCAGTGAGAGTGAAGCTCTCATATTTACTGTGCGCTCAAATCATATGGAGAAAGCGTGACGTCTGGGAAGTACTGACTCGGGGCATAAGGCCTGGGGACTGAGTGCTGCTGCTGCAGGTCTGTGTCCAGCCTTTGAGAGCCGCTGGTTAGAGTTTGAAGGCAGCTATTCTGATGAGCGTTGGGGCTGAATTCTAAATCACCCCGCTGATTCTTTGCTTTCCACTTTAAGTTATGCATACCTATTCTATTAGCAATAACTCTAAACAAATAATTAGTCATCATCCTAAAAATGGACCTTCTGGAACATGCCTTCCCACTCTCAATAGCAAAACAAAGACTCCACCTCCCAAGTGTCTCTATTCGATTATGAATGACGATGACAAAACCTCTTCCCTGGGGAACATGTGGACATAAAGCTCTGACAAAGAAGCCCACTGCTGAGATGCCACACTCAGAGTCTTGCTGACTTCACCACAACTGAAGAGAAGAGCATTATCAGAGACAGGGTTCAATTCCTTTGCATTCTGCCCAAATCTTCAGCATCCAGGAGTCAGTAGCTGGGAGAAATCTGTCTAGAATATAGAGTCTTCTGTGTCTGTCTTTTTCTTCCTTCTGGGTGTTTGCTTCTCTGCCCTTCCATGTTTGGATCCATGCATCGGAGTCATGACAGTCAGGGGAGCTATTTCATATCTTAGGGCCTCTTAATATCCGTTTAAAGTCCCTCTAGCACTCTTGATGTTGCCTAGCAGCAGGGTCCTCCAATAATAGACACCCTTTAAGATCAGAATCATAGCCCTGATCAGTGTGGTAATGCTTTCAGAACTGCAGTCTAGGGGCTATGACTCAGGGCTACACCTACTGTAAGGAATTAAACAGGAGAGGGAGAAGCTTGCATTGCAAATCATTATGGGGTAACTAGGAATAGATTTCCAATTTAAAATACATTGATTATCTTTGAGTTTCTTGATCTACTTTGCATTAGAGGGTCACAACATTCATAGCAAGGAGAGTATGTTCTTAGATATTGAAATTGTGTTTATTGTGCTCATCTGAAGTTCTCCCACATCTCTTCAAGGAACAGGAAGATGGGCTTGGAATATCTGCTCAGATTCAGTTGGGGTTGGGTGACTCACAGCTGAAATCAAAGCGATCACTAGTCATCAATTAATAGCAGAGGATGGCCAGGAAATGTGGGGAGGATTTCCAGAGCAGCTCTTCGTCATCACTGTGCATTCACTCCACTTGGGGGCCTTGTGAAAATACAAAGTCTCCATCTCTCTGGTCATGAGGATGCTAAGCTGGTGGCCTATATTTTGAGAACTTGAGACCCTATAAGACTAGAGGTCTGTGTGGTCAAGATGCTGAGATTAACTTGAATCTGAATCTCCCTTTGGATTATTCCATGGGTACTTAGACTCCTATAATTTTTCAGTCATGTGTATTGCACCTCACTGCTGGTATCTCAAAGGCACTGTTTTTGGAGGGTATACCATGCCATTGATGTTCATACCACTAGGTCTGCGGGTGACCGTGGACAGTAAGTACGGTTAGAGCTGGAACGTGGGGGATGGACTCTGTAGACTCCTCCATCCTCAACTGCATGTGAAATCCTTCACCTTGTCCACCAGAGCCAGAGGTGGCTAGAGGAGGAATTCTGGTTAGTGGTCAGTTCTCTAGAATTCAGCAGGGTCTGAACTTAAAACAACCATACTTCCATTTGGTAAATCCATTTTATCTCACTAATTGATTTAATGTTTTAAATACTGAGAACATCATAAATATAGTATCCTCTTGAGTTAGGTCCCACAATATTTATAGGCAAAACAATATCTGGCTGGTACAACTTGTGGGGTGTGTGTGTGTGTGTGTGTGTGTGTGTGTGTGTACAGTTTACATATATTAACTGCTATTTTTTCAACTCAAGAAAAACATATAAATCCAGAAAAACATATCAGTCCAGTTGGTATTTTATCATCTGAACACACACATCATCTATTGCGTTGAAAATAAGTTCAGAATCATCATTATGACAAGTCCATAAGTCCCTTTTCCAAGTCACTGTCCCAAGATGACAGGCCCCCTTTGAACCTCATTCTTCATTAACTTTATTAGGAAATTTGATTTATGTATAGGCACAACACAAATCCATTAAAACAACTTCAAAGGATAAAACAAATCCCGATTCTCTTTACTTTCCAGGGAAGGCGCATGAGCATGTTTGTGCCAAGGGGTGGGGGAGACAGAGAAAGAAAAAGGGAGACAGAAAGCCAGGAGAGAGACAGAGATGGATCAGAGAGATGGAGAGAGGGGGTGACAGACAGACAGACAGACACACACACAGAATCTTTATTCATGTATTAGGAAATAGAACAGTATCAAAGGACTCCTGTGGTCTGTGTTACCTGTGTTTGCAAATCTAAGCACATTTGCATAATAAATAAGAGGGTGCTAACAAACTTATTAATAGGGCAGAGGACCGCTGGAAAACATCAGTGGACCATGTTGAGACAAACACCCCTAACCCTTAGGGATATGCCTGATTCTTCTTTGGTACACACATGTGCTTACGACTACTCTGCACGTAGTTACTTGCTAGCTTGAAAGTTAAGCTAGAAGCACAGGATAATCACAATAGCACTACCCCATCTGGGTTCTTGTATATGTGGCAGAATTTTTGTTTTATTAAAAGTTTAGAGAGTCAGTAAAGCAGCAACATATTGGCACCACGTGGCACATACCACCCCTGCTTGTGAACTTAGTCGATCGAGGAATTTGTAGGGATTGTATCACTCACCTCAGCAGGGCTCTGGGAGCTGGGATTGTGTCTTCACTCAGGAGATAGGCTCAGTGAGTCCATTCTGGCAGGAAACCTCCAGGGATCATACCCCAGATGAGTACTTCCGATTGAGTATACGCCCATAAAATACCTTAGGCAGTGTCACAGTTAGTTTCCACCTTAATTTCAAACAACCTAGAGTCACCTTGAAAGAGGGAATCTCAACGGAAGAATTGCTTCCATCAGATTGGCTTGTGGGAATGTCCCTGGGTCATTGTCCTGATTGCCAGTTGATGGAGGAGGGCCCAATCCACTGTGGGTGCTATCATTAGTAGGTTCTACTACTACCTATCTGGGCTCTATAATAAAGGTAGCTGAACATAAACATCAAACAGCATTTCTCCAAGATTTCTGCTTCAGTTCCGGTCCAAGTGTAAGCCAAACATACCCTTCCCCACTGAACTGCCTTTAGTCATGGTGTTTATCACTGCAGCAGATCCAACCAGAACAGGCAGGATTCCTCGAGCAGAGGCGGTTAGAGCGCCTGAAAGAGGGCACCTTCAGGAAGAGCATTTCAGGGAACACCTTCAGGTGGAATGTCTTAGAGGGCCGAGGGGAGAGTGCCTTAGGTAGAGTACTCTAGGCAAAGTATTTTCAGGTAGATAGCTCACATTGTGAATACCAGGAGAAGTACCTTCAGGCAGAGGACCTCTCAAGGCTCCACCTCTCTTCCCCCAGTCTAAGAAGGCAAGCTCCTTGATGCCAGCGATATCCTGAAGACTGTATTAGGCTCAATAAATACTCCCAGAATTGAGTTGAATTGAGAGGAGAATTTGTCTCTACTTTTCTGCTCTGGGCTTACTGACAGAACTAATGCTTCTAAATTCCTCTGAGATCATTCTTTCTAAAGGCAGTTCCCAGGAGGGAATCAAGGACTCCGGGCCCTGTGGGGAATTCATGATTTCCAATGGGTTCCTAGGACCGAGAGCTACCCTGCCTCATTGACATTCTGTTGTATATTAGGCAAGACTATGTGGGAGAGGGACCTTGTCAAAAGCAAATAAATCCTAAATGGAAGATAAGCAGATTAAAAAAGAAAACTCTCTTACAGTGGCTACACAATGGGTTATAATTGCTTCAACTATGAAATACCTACTGCCCCTCCCCTGCCTCTAAATATAGCAGCTTGGCTTTCCTAGTTTGTGCTCCTACCACCACAGCCTGTGTTACCTAGCGTTGCAAATTTTGCAATTCCTTTACAATGTATAAAAATGAATAAATAATTAGCTGGTGCTTGTCAGAGTGGATTTTGTGAGTCAAAATATCAGAAGCTGTCCAGCTTAGTGTCGAGGCTTAGAGAAGCCATTATTTACTTTCTAATTGCAAGTGTTCATTAATCAGAAGGGGTGTGAGACATAACTAATGAGTGTCGCTGTGCCAATGCGTACCCATGATGATTGGCCCTGAGTATCAGCGAGTCTCAGGTCTTTGCTAGTTTATTCATGTTATATAGTTTTGATGGTTACTCAGACAGGACTAGTTAGTAGTTTGATTATAAGTCTTTAACTGACATATTTAAGTTTAATATCTGGGAATATACACAGGACATTATTAATCTAGAATGGCTGTTATGCACATGCTATCACTCTGGATAGTTTTGATCTCTCCCCCCCTCCCATCTTCCTTACACAGTTTGATGCATGGAAAATTCAGGCCAAAACAGTTTAGGACAAATTCCAATATATTAAAATAAAATCTGCCTTCAGAACTCCATTTTTTCTCCTCTATATTTTAGCTGTGCGGTTTTGTTTAGCCTAATCTTTAGTTTTCCAATCTCACAAGGAGAAGACTAACATGATGAAGCTTAGACAATTACTTAGAGATGACAGCAATAAAATACACAGAGTGAGGAAGTATTTTGCAAACTTTGGTACAGTGATAAAGAAAATGTCAGGTTATTGTTTTAAGTGACATCAGTCAGCCAAGTGCGGCTTCAAAAGACTTTGATATCACTGAAGACAGGCTCCAAGTACATAGAAACTCCTGGTTTGGGTCAGGAATTCATGTGATCTGGCTTACTCGGGGGTTGGGATACCCAGCCAACTCCTGTCACTAATTGGTCGATGTCAATGTGCTGTGAAGTATCACACTTTCATAGCATTTCTGGCAGGGTGGTTTCCCTGAATCTGATCAGAATCATTTGGAGAACACACACACACAAATGTAAATTGCTTCCAGGGTTTTTTTTTTTAAACCCTCACATTTATTCAAACCTTTGAAGTGACGATTTCTAATAAAAGATGGTTCCCTTGGGAAAGCGTGAAGTTTGAAAGTTTAGTTTTGTTTGAATTATTTGTATGCGGAGGTCCCTATGGGCAAAAAAGAAAATAGCTATTTTCTTGCTTATTATTAGAGGAGAAGAGAGTGTATTTTCCACAAATCAAAAATAACCGATTATACAGAACACTTTTATCGGGGTTTGACCAACTCTGAGGCTTAGCAGCCTGTTTAAGCTTCTAGACAAGAAGGGGCCACACACCCTTGATGTTATAAAATCCCGGAGGGTTCAGGTTCATTGAAAGTATCTTTATGCTTGCTCCATAATATTAAACAGGCACTAACTATAGTAATGATGATAGCCATTAAGTGGCATTGTTAGGAAGAAGGCTGCAAAGTCACTGTGTGTGTCACTGGATGGGAAACTGGGCTCAGAATTCTTTGCTGAATTTATTTAAACGTTAAGATTAATGTTTAAAAGGGAGAGAGGTTACAGAGTTTGCTTAGCTTAAATTGTCAGCGGATGAAGGGTGAATTCATTAGTTAACTACTTGATTAGAAAATCCTGTGGAGAATCGAGCTCATTGAAGAACAAAGCTGGATGTGTGAATATTTTGAATTTACAACCTCAATAAATATCTGTTGACTGAATTCATTAGTGAATAAAATGCTCACTGTTGTCCATAGCTCATGGTTTTGTCTCTGTACTCTCGCTACCTTTGAAATAGCTAGTTAGTAATCGAACCAAGGACACCACACCAAAAAAGTCAAAGGTATCCTCTTCGTTCCATGGATGTGTGTGCCTCCCAATGGAACCTCACGGGTGACTTCTTTGTGACAGGGCGCTTGGTAAGCTGCTGGAATATATGAGCCCGTTTACATTCTCCTGTGGAGGTGACACTGGGAGACACGGACAGAATCTAATTGATAGAAACAAGGTCACAGGACTATCATGGAAATGAAACTCCAGCTGCAGGGGAGAAGGTGAAGGACAGGGCAGGTGAGGATAGACGTTATGGATGTTAAGGAGGTGCAAGGAATTGGACCCAGTGGAAGCTGGATGAGAAAATAATTACCCATAACTTGAAAACAGATGCAGACCTCTTCAGAGAGGTCAGTGTCAGCTGAGGCCGCTTCTGTGAACCCTGAGAGGCTGAGCCATTGTTACACACTAGAAGTCTGTCTCTAGCTCACCGTGCAGTAGATGTGAAGGTGGGAAATAGCTGGTGGGTAACTGTCTGGTCCCTGAGGAAGGAGAGCTGGTGTGTTCTCAGCTTAGATTTAAATCACATTGACAATGGACTCTGCTTTGGGAAGCCACAGGCCGTTTACGGGGTGCCTAAAGTCACGGGCTAGGCGTAACTGGATTGAGAGTGGTTTCAGCTGGACCATTGTATCCCTCATTTTGGAGGTCTCAGTAATTCATCCCTTTCCCCTGCCATTGGTGTCCTTTAGATGACTCAGATAATGTAGAAAGCTGACACACACAGGGCTCATCTTTTTGTTTTCCCTTAGAGACCAGATCTTCAACTGTTCTGGATTTTTAAGAGCAGAACACTCTCTGAGGATCAACAGCGTGACCTTAGACTAAGTCAGAGTTAGTGCCTTAGCTTGCGCCAAACAGGTACCTACCAACTTTTGACTGTAGTTTTTAACTTAAAACACAATTTTTATATTATTATTTGTAGTGATATTTCATTTGTATTTTAATCAATAAAGTTTGCCTGCCTGAAGGTCAGAGAGTAAAACAGCCACACTGATCAGCCTTACAGACCAGGCAGTGGTGGCACACATTCTTAATCCCAGTAGCCACACGAGTTAGCCATAAAGGCCAGGTGGTACACGCCTTTAACCTCAGCACTAGAGAGGAATATAAAATGGAATGAGACTGTGTCTGAGACCTGCCTCCTCCGGTCTTAATTTCCTCTCTCGGTCTGGGATTAAAGGAGTGCACCACCACAGCCTGGCCTCATTCTGAGGATTTGTGGAGACAGGATGGCCATTTGGGACTGAGGTTGAGGTAAGAGCCAGTGGCTGGCTGCTTTGCCTTTCTGATCTTCAGGTTGAACCCCAATATCTGTCTCTGGGTCTTCATTATTCATCCTACAATTATTGAATGAAACCAAAAGAAAAACAAAACAATAAGCAACCCTCCAAACGGGGCTGCCGCAGCTATTACGACAGTGCTTCAAGCAGAAGATGCCGAACCCTGGTGACTATTTACCCTTTGAAGTTTCTGTGCTTAAAAGGTACGTTTCCTTTCACTGTTAATAATTAAAGCAAATTCCAAATGCATAATACGGGCTCTTCAAACAAGCATACCCAGAGAGGGTTTTGAAAAACTTTTCTTGATGACATCGTTTCTTTCCTTTCCCTTCTCAGTTTTCTGCGGCACAGTCTAATCTTTATATTACAAAACAGGGCTCTTTAAGATTCAGGACTTGCCAACAGTTGGGTAAGATGTAATAAAGCCCCTTGTTGCAAGAACACCCCGCTGGCATGGACAGGGATCTGAAAGGAATGGAGAGAATTAAAGTCTCAGGGCTGAAGGTTTTATATGCGTCTCTGGAAGTCGAATACAGTACCAGGGACCCATTGTTGCTTGCAATTGTCTCCGAAAGACAGACAGAGTTCTAAGGTTTATTGTCTAGGGGCAAGAGGGAAAAGATAAAGACACCAAACATGATTTCAGCTATGCAAATTAAACATCTGATCTCCTTGTCATCGCTGTTGCTATCTGTTGATAAAATGGCCTTTGAAACAGAAAAAGAGAATGAGATGAAAGAAAACCATAAAGCCCAAGCCCTGGATTTTCTACCTCAAAAGATAAATTTAAGGGCGCCATCTTGGGAGTGTAGCTACCAGGTGACTCTGCCGTGCTGCTGGATTGGACCGGCAAGGTTTTCGCTCTGTGGCCCTGCTCTGGTGCTGAGGTTAGGTGATGGAAGAGAAAGCCTTCAGGTGCTTTCCTGGGGTATATGAGAAGGAACTGACCACATGAAGTTTGGCTCAGTCATCTTTTCTTCCAAATGGAGTCTTCTTGCTGATACAGTCTCCATGGCAATCTCCTGTCCTTTCCTACCAGGGTTGGGAGTCACAAGGCAAGAGTTTCAGAGGCCTGGTCATATTGCTTCTTCAGACAAAAAAAAAAAAAAAGCAGAGTGAGACCAACATTTGCACTCTGCTCACATTCTGCTTTTTATACAATCCAGGGTCCCTAGGAATAGACGCCACTCACAGTGGGCAACTTTCCCACGTCAACAGAACTAATCAAGATAGACCCACAGGCATTCCCAAAAGCTGGTCTCTTAGGTGACACTCAGATCTGTCTGAAATTAACCCTAAATATTGCACTGTGGCTTTTACCCCTGCCCACATTATTTTTTTTAAACCAAAATATCATTGGTTAAGTCAAATAAGATGTAAAAATGCAGGCATGTTCTGTTTAGAGAATTTGAAGAGGTCAAACCAGGGAAACTTTTGGTAGTCTTTACCCTAAATTGCCTCTTAAAACCATTACTTTTTAATGAAAAATTTAGATTAGGGTACAAAGTGATAGGTTTCATCATGAGATCACATATCATTACACATATATCATGACATCTTTTCCCCTCTCTTTTTTCATAAATATTTACTCTTCTGATGCTGGAGATTGAGCTGTGAGCCTTGGGTCTGCACATGACACACCATTCTTGGTCCTGTGTTGGTCCCTAAGAAATGGTCACCATGCTTCTTATAGACACATTGCTCAGGATACCTCAGTAAGAAGTATTGCCCAGCCTTGGGTAGAGCATTTTGTGGTGTTTAGACCTCATAAGCCATACTCTAAACCTATTTCCGTGTACTGCTTTATATGCAAACAACTACTAAAAATATAAGAACTGGGCTGGAGAGATAGCTCAGTGGTTAAGAGCACTGCCTGCTCTTCGAAAGGTCCTGAGTTCAATTCCCAGCAACCACATGGTGGCTCACAACAGTAATAAGATCTGGTGCCCTCTTCTGGCCTGCAAGCATACATGCAGGCAGAATACTATACATAAATAAATAAATAAATAAATCTTAAAAAATATATATAAGAACTATTTTGAATTCATGGCCCATTCGAAAACAGGTCATAGCTTGCCAAGCACTGAAAGGGTAGTTCTAAACTCATGACAGCACAAGAGGCTGGATTGTTCCACCTCCGAACTCCAACTTCTTTTACTGTGAGAGGCTGGTGAGTGAGGTGTCTAGGCATTGGGAAGAGCCACTGTTGCTTTTGCCTAGTGAGTTTGAACTAATTAGACAGAATCTCTGTACCTCAGTGTTATCTGCAAGACAGAGCTGACAGTAGAGACCTAGGAGAGCTATAGGAATGAGCGTGGTTGTCCCTTGTTGCATCCTCTGAGCCATGCCTTGTAGGTGAGTATTTAATCAAAACTATGGATTAGGGTCCTATTAAAACACTCTTCCTCCGTTGGCTTTATTCTCCAATGGCTCTGTCCACGATTTTCTCTTTTTCTCACTTCCCTCTGCTTTCTAGATTCTAGAACCAGAAGAGAGCAATCCCCTCATCCACCTAATCATTAGGATGAAGTAGGACCATGTGCATAAGTAGGCTAACCTCTCTGCCTGACAGCCTCCCAGAGGAGGGTCTTCACCTGGAGTTAGCATTTGGACAGACCCTTTATAACCATGGGACATTTCTGCAGAGCAAGTAAGAATTTGAAAGTCAAGTGCCTGCAGTAGCTTCTCTGAGCACATATGTGCAGGAGGAGTGTGGGGGCATCAAGCGCTTACACTCAGGTTGGGGGCAGAGGATTCATACACAGATTCAAAAAGTGTGACTCTTCTGGTTTAGCTTTCCCTGAGGTTTACAAGGCTGAGGACTAGGGCCAAGTGGTGCTGCTTCTAAAGGAAACATTGAGCACCTGTGCAGAACCTGCTAAGAAGGGGTTCGACAGTGGAGGGGAACACTTCCATCTACAGAACATTCCTGGGTGGAGAGCTAGGAGGGCCTCTCTGATCACAACATTTCTTTCTGCTTGCAAAGCCGACCAGAAAAGCTTCCTTGGGGGTCCTTTGAGAACCTGTCAGGAGTCCTCCAGACATCTAGAGCATGGGAAAGCAAGGTTTAGTGTTTCATTTCTGCCTGAGGAAGAGTAAAGTACAGAGAGGCTCTTGGGAGTGACCTCCCTCCTCCCAACACAAAGAAGTGTTCTTAGAGCCCAAATGTGGGCTCTATGGGAGGCAGCCTAGGAACGCTGAAGGGGGAATTGTTTGGATTTCTGGAGACCTGGGAGGCCAGGAGAGCACAGCTGTTGCGACTACCAGGAGAGGATGCAGTTAGCAAGCTCAGCAGGAACTTGAAAAACTAGAACCTGACAAACTGTCCCAGCGAAGAGCCCGCCCAGCCATTCTGCACTTGTTCCCTGGAGGTTGTCTGTGGGGCTGCAACTGTATTTCCTGGAAAAACCGTGATTCCCTTCTCAGCCTGGACAGGCACAGGCTGCTGGAGAGGAGAGCAGGTGGGAGAGTAGAAAGGAGCTTCCCATGCCCTTCCCTTCCTCCTGGCTTCTAACCTAGAGGGCTCACACTCGGGTCTAAGGGACGTCTTTAGATTGGATGAAGTAAAAGTTTTAATTACAACGGACTGAATATTTTAACAACTGAATCAAGGACACTCTGAAACTTCCTTGAAATTTTAGCCCAGATATAAAGAAGATTAATCCAGGGAGAATTTGTAAGGACAGTGGCTGAATGAACTTTTCAGCTCCTTTGGTTGCAGTTTATGAAATTCAGTTTATTTAATAAAAATATTTATTCTTGTAAGAGTATTGATAAAAGGAAAATACCATCACCAAGAACAAAATCAGTCAATCCTTGATGTGGCATGGTGTGTGTATGTGCTAGATTGAGTATTGAGAGAGAGATTAGTTCGAGAATCATCGATGCTCTGTGATTCTTGGGCCTTCCAAGCGATCCAACCATTCTGAGACTGAGTCCCTTTACCTGGTAATGGACACAGTTCTAGCAGAGTCTTGAAATAGTTGATGCTAATGTCTGAAGAGCATTCACTAATGATCAGGAAGCACAATAAAGACTTAGCAGACATAAGTAATGTTGCTTCCCAGTCACTTCCATGCATGCCTACACCTTCAATCTTGCTGCACTTTCTCCCTTTCCTACACCTCTGCCAACATCCACAGAGGAGGGAGCAGAAGAAACCTTGTCTACCTCTTCATTGCCTAAAATTTTTGAACATTCAGTGTTCAAGGAAAGTATGTCCCACGAGTGACACAAAGGAGGAATGAGCGTGGGTTCCGCTCTCAAGAGCTTATTAACTAAGCTAGAAACAAAACAAAACAGTAGCAACAAAACAACTGTAATAGAGTCTAGTGAAAATACTAGCAAAGTCCTGACCCAAAGGAGGGGCTCTTCCATCCAGGCCCAGTTAGTGTGAGATGGAGAACTCAAGACTCCTACAGTGACAGTGAATGTCACAGGGACATCTCTCTTTGTTCAACTCCTTATTCACTTGCTCATTCATTTTGCAAATATTTGAGTGTCTAGCCCGCGTTTGTAGTCTGTTTGGCACATGTTATAACTGAACGAGCCACAGACTCGTTGCTTCTTGAGGTTTCAGCACCTCTTGCTCAAGGATGTAGTTAAGAGACTCAGATTGGGAAAATACCGCTCAGTAAGGTAGGACATAAGTTCCTGGTGAAGTCAGGCTTCCCAGGCATACTTGTGTCATCAAGGAAAAGGCTCCGAGGGATCAAAGGCTGAATCAGCCACAGGTGACTGATTATGTGACCAGCAGCCTGTACTGGTCTGCAAGTTGTCCGCCCTAGGTTCAAGGTCATACCAGCACTAAAACCTAAAGCTAAATGACATTACAGGGAATCAATCAAACGGGTGCACCGCTATGACCTGAGCAAATTGTCTGACAATTTTTTTCAGGGAAAATGTCCCCCTTCTCTTCTAGCTTCTGTTTCCTCTGAGAGATATTTGGTGCACTCTCTAAAAGCGCTGACGGATGACCAGCCAGGCAGCAGGGCTGGGTGCCTGGGCTGTCAATGTGCAAGCCATCTGTCTGTCAAGCTGTCAGCCCCGTGAAGGTACTGCAGGAGTGTGTCTGGACTGGATCGAAGGCCTAATGTGCACAGTGGCCTGTCTGGAGTTGGTGGGCAGTAGGAATAATTGCCCTCGGCAATCCCGGGAGCAGATGACCTTGATGACTTCAGCTTCCCTTCCTGTCCAGTCAAATGGCCCACCGCCTTCCTCTGCTTAATTCCACCCCTCTATCCTGGAACACTCTGGCTCAAGTCAGTTGAGTTTCCTCCACTCTACACCTGCAGCCACCTTGCTGCCTGTCCTTTGGTTTAAACAATCTTTTGTTCTGGAAAAAGAATGTAGCTTTCAAGTCAAGGTTTCAGCCCAGGTCAAGGTTCCAGACAGTTTAATGAGCCCAGGCAATTGACCCTTAGGCACAGGACAAATCTTTCTTTGACCTGCTGAGGTAGCTAGATAGACAGAAAAAATTCTCTGCTGTTTTTTTTTTTTTTATGTGTTTCAGGGAAATGTGAATTTATTGACTAGTCTTTGAGAATAGAGTGTCTGGCAATTTTTTTGTTGTTGTTGAAAAGATGCATTATCCTTCATAGAGTGGCATCTGCAGTGGGAAACAAAGAAGCAAGAACTTAGTTTGTTATTAAGTAAGAGGGCTGTGGGCTGATTATCGAATGCTCACTTGCTAAGTTCCGAATCTTAGACACTCCCCGTTAGGCACAGGCTGGGTGCCACAAGCTCTTTGGCTTCTGGGACAGAGGCTTGGAATCTTCCTTCTTCTCTTTTTCTAATGTGGATACAGATTTGGAGCTTGTGGGATAGGGAATGATATCATGATAAACAGGAAAAGGATGGATTGAATTCTAAGTTTCTCCCTATACTGAAACTTGTTACTTGCCCGAGACGTGCCTTGTTACTACCAGCCCTTGCTTTAAATGTTACCTGTTTGAAGATGCAGCCTGTGAATAGTACTGCCCTACCTTACTACTTAAAAAAAAAATCTAATCACTCATATGGTGTGGGAAGTCCTTCTGTCTATGTGTTACTTTTATTGGTTAAAGAATAAAGAAGCTGGTTTGGCCTGTGATAGAGCAGAACAGAGTAAGGTGGGGGGTGGAGGGGGGGCGACTAAATGAAGGCAGAGTCAGAGGAAGCCACTAAGCTACCACCCGGGACAGACACGCTGGATGGAACCTTGCTGGTAAGCCACGGACATGTGGTGAAACACAGATTAATAGAAATGGGTTAATTTAAGATATAAGAGTAAACCAGAAATACGCTTAAGCTATTGACCAAATAGTATTGCCAATAATATAGTTTCTGAGTGATTATTTAGGGTTGGAGTGGCTGGGAATGAATGAACAGCCTCCCCTAACATTTTTATTTTAAAAAGATTTGTTTATTTTTATTTTTATGTGTGTTAGTGCTCACATGCATATATGTCTATGCTCCACATACATTCAGTGCCCAAGGAGGTCAGAAGACAGCCTTGGCTGCCACGGAACTGAAGGTGCAGGCAACTGTGAACCTCCATATGACTGCTGGAAAGCAGACTCTGTAGAAGTCCTCCGCAGAAGCAGGAGGTACTCAACTACTGAACCATCTCCTCAGCCCATCCAACCGCACGTGTACTTATTCATTTAGTCTTTCATTAGCTTAGGCCCAAAAGGATCGCAAATATATGTTTTTGTTTTTGTTGGAAATCAAACAGTGGCGGCTGTTACAGAAGGAAAGCTCCAGTTGAAGGAAAGAAACAAGCACACAACCACCCCTTCCTTTGTCAGTCTACAGTGCAGTTCTTAGTCTGGTGATCACATGCCCTCAGGCCCTCTAGGAAGATCCGCCTGTGCAATATTTCGTCTGAATACACTTCACTTTCGAGGAGTAAGGGGTATCAAGGTAAAGGTCGCTTATGTAAGAGCAGCAAAGCCCCTGGATCCCCAACAAATTGTTGAGTGTGTAGTTGTCAATATAAGTATCTAGCAGGTGATGCTGGAGATGAAGTCAGCTAAGTCTCAGGCCCGGGCTTCAGAAAGAGTATTTGCTTCCACTCAGATTCGACAAAAGAAAAACAATTCTTCATGATCCTTTCAAAGGTAATGGACTTGGATTGAGGATCGGGTGATGGATTGTGAGAAAAGAGGAGCAAAACGAAGTTATTACCTACCTTTCTTACCAGCCAGCCGAGTGTGATGAATGCCGCAAAGGTCAGGAGGACCCCGCTGGAAAAGTTCATTCAGGTCAGGCACATTTGCTCTGCGCTGGGTCTACAGTGGGACAATGCCACCTCCAAGCCAATACAGAGGACGGAGTGAGGCTGTCTGAATTTTTAGGCAGAAAATGAATCAATTCTCAGAACTGAACAGTTTGGAGAGCTTGAGGAAATAAAAGGCGCTGGGTGTTTGTGCTTGAGATGGTGGAGGAAGGGGTGGGGTGGGGGCTGTTGGCTGCCATGGAGAAAGGGG
>JAQHUG010000062.1:1436545-1450288 GCA_028555095.1 Dicrostonyx torquatus
TGGATGCCATGGAGGAATGGGTTATGTCAAAATAGAAGGTTCCCTGATGTTAAAGCATCCGTGCTTCCAACTCCCTGGCTGCAGATTTTCCCACTAGTTAAGGCAAAAGGAGTAAGAGTGAAGAAGCGTAGCTGCGCTGTTGAGCAGGTGAGATGCATTGCTGCAGGAAGTGGCGAAGTGTTTGCCTACAGGCTGCTCTTCTAAGGACAGCTAGATGTATTCTCGGAGACAGTTTCACTGTAAGAACTGGATCCTTAGCAACCCTTGCGCTCTCTTATTTAATGAGCATTTGTATCTATAAACTTCCCCATTGCCTCTAATTTTCAGTCACGAGATGTTTATCAAATCTTACACGAGGTGTGGTCTGTCCCTCTGTTGTTGTTGATAGTCTTCAGAGTAAGCAGCGGACCTTTTAGGCCTCCAACGGAAACCCTGCAGAGGCTTTCCCATAGGAAAGCTATCCTGCACTTCCAAAGCTTTCCAAGGATCCCAAGGAAATCTTTAGCTGGAGACCCGGGTGATGGACACACTCTTAGTGGCATTTGGTGGCTCCAGTCGTCTGAGATCCTGGAGTTCAAGTTCTTATACAAAAGAGGGACTTCCCTCTCCCACAGCAATCCTGCTGCTGGCTGTTGCATCCATCTGGCCTACCCAGCGAGAGGGCTCAGCCTCTACATACGTGCCCTCCGTTTTGGATGCATGTGTGTCCTCCTACAGCAAATCTCAGACATCTTGCTGAGACGCGAGCGGTGACACCACTCCTCCTTCATCCCCGAGTGAATAATTGATCTTCTGCATTGGCCCTCGTTGGCTCTTATGGCCTAGGTTCTCCATCCCTCTAGGCCTGTATATAACAGGACACCTGGTTCTCTAAAGATCCCATTTATATCCTTGGCAGCTGCTCACCCTCCATGATGAGACACAGGGCTCCACACACCAGCAGCAAGCAGCCATCTGTCATTGCCTGTCCAAAGGCAGGGGGCGGAGTTGGTTCTACAAGTTCAGAATTATTGGGATTTCTCAGAGGAGCCGTTGGGAGGTTGCTGATCTCTTTTCTCCCATCTGAGAATTCCAGAGGTCTAGACAGCTTCTCAGTAAATAAATACTTTGTCCATTCTCCCCGTAAACAGACTTGCTTCTTGACTCACCTCTGGCTGTAAGAGACCCTTTTCTTTATTCTCCTTGGCAGGCTTCAGATCTTTCTTTCTCTGGCCTTGGAAATCGGCCAAAATATTTCACTTTTCACCTTCTGTGCCATTTGCGCTAAAATAGGGCTGGAGGAATAGGTTGGCGTTTTAACCTTCTTTCTGCCCCTACTTCCTTTCTTAAGTTTGGAGGTGAAGAGGCTGAGTGATTGAACATAGCCCTTGGGCATCTTCATCTTAACAGCAGGGATAAAAAAGAAGAGTCCAGCCAGAACAGAGGCTGGTTCTAGCCAGGCAAGGATAAGCCATAGAGGAATCTGGAATCCATCCCAAAGCCAGGCATGGTGCTTCATGAGGTCTCATTTGCATCTCTAATGCTTTATATCAACAACCTTTGCTATTTTGAGAATTTCTCGACTTTACTGTTAAATTACTCATTGCACACTATTTATAACTTGGGATGGGCTTTCTCTGGAGTTGTTGAAAGTAGAAGCTGATAGTTTGGTGTTGGTTCGACAATCTCTGTTTCCTGGAAATGCATTACTTCCTTCTCAGGATGTTGAGTGCCTTTTGGGAGAGGAAGCTGACTCACAGAAGTGCAAAGAGCCCAGTCACAAGTGTGCAGTTCAAAGGAATGCTACTCAGGACTGTCTCATGTGGAAACCTATGGGTAGAATGGGTCTTCCTCCCTGTAAAATGGGCACAATAAATCATGTTTATATAAAACAATTGAAAGAATATTCTAGGACAATATTCTGCATGTCTCTTATATGCATGAACCATTCCCACTCCAAACTAGGACAGGGATGAAGCGACTGTCTGGTGAAGAGCTCACCCACATCTAACACTGGAATGGGGCTGTTAGGACATTGGGAGGCAGTAAGGGTCTGTAGAGTTGCTGACTCCAGTAGTTATCTCTTAACTTCCTGCCTGGGACTCATTTTGTTCCCCCACTCAGAAGCTGAGGGAGTTCTCCCTTTCTATACTGTGAGGCTTTCTGAGCCCCATCTTGCCTGAGAATACTTTGATATCTATGTTTAACCTATGTAACTTGTGAGAGAATGGAATTTTGGCTAATCAGAATGCTAGGACCAAAGAAAATCTTGTAGTTCAACAACTACCAAGTCTGATCTTAGACGAAGATCTAAATTCAACATTTAGGCGACATGGCTCATGGCTTAGTGGAAACAAAAGCACACTAGAAATCATTTAGTCTCACCAAGGCACGTGTCTGTAAGCCCAGCACTCAAGCTATGTGGGATACCTGGACTGCAGAGGGAGACCTCCACACACATGCACACAAATAAACCAGATGCTCATTTATGTATATAAAACATGACCCAGAGACGCTGTCTCTGGCCTTTTGTCACTATGCCCCCTTAACTTTGAGTCCCTTATATCTTCCCCTGCAAGCGGCTTGCTTTTCCCATTCTATCCAGGCAAAAGCCATGTAGTCAAGAGGTTTTGTACTTGAAAAGAACAGTAAGTAAAGGAAAAAAAAATCTTCTTAACAAAAGGTCTTTAATCTTCTATATGGAATTTTGATTTCAGTGGTGGAGGTATTTAGAAAGAGGGTCTTTCCAGGTGTGCTGAAAAATTCAGTTGCTTTTTTATTTCATGAAAGATGAGCTGTGGAGATCCAATTTAATAGTATTAATATCAAACAGTATAAAAAACTTATGAGGCATTGACTAGGGACTAGCATTGATTTAATGCTTTAAATGGTCAACTTATTTAGTAAATTGTGGAAGCCAGGTAGTATGAATTAAATGCTTTAATTGTCCCTATTTTAAAGATGAAGGGGCTCAAGACACAACACTAGCCTTGTGTGTAGATTCTGCCAAGCTCTGTACTGAGAGTCACAGTGGTTGCCAGGAGGGCTCAGGCACAGCCCTCATCTTCACAGAACATACCATCCAACCAGGGAAAGGAAGACCAGGAAACAAGTCATTATCCTGGCATCGAGCTGATCCCATCTCAGGGTCAAGGAAGTTTGGAGGGAGTGGGTGTTAATTGAGAAAGAGAGGCCACAAGTGCGGCCATTCTTCTTTCAAGCACCACTCAACATAGATTGGACACACTATCACTCATCTCATTCCAGGCCAGGCAAGCAAGGGCATTCAGCTACATTGTCGAGAGGGGTGACAGGGCAGAGCAGTGGACCTGGAGCCAGGCTGGCATTATGCTTTTGTTCTATCCCTGTCCCCACTCCACTATGGCCTGTTCTGACTCCTAGTTCCTATTTCCTTGACAAGACTTTCCCTGGAAGTCTGCCTTTCTTTTCATCCGCCCAGCCCTTGGCATCGCAAGGAGAACTCACTGTGACTCTCAGAGCACTGAAACCCTCTCCGTTCTAAGCTTGCTTCTTTCCATTCCTTGCAGGTATATATGGAGGATGTGGACAACTTTAAATCAGGCTCCACCACATTGTCAGCTATCCAGGGCTCTCCATAGGGGAGACCCCAACTGGTCTCTCACTGGTTTTCTGGAGCTCTGCAGGGCTCTGTGATCCAAGGCACCATCACTTCCCTTCCTATTACTGTTGCTTTGGGGTTTTGCTTCCTTCTGGGAACTTTGCAGAGGACTAGAGCCTCCATTTATTATAATCTTGCATTTTGTCATTTATCCTAAGCAGTCTTCGGGTGTGAGCAGCTGTAGATTAACATTCCTTATGCCTGCAATGTCATGCATGCATCAGCATTTTAAAGAACTCATCAAGATTTGCCGTGTACTGGTATCAACAGGTGAGGATATAGTGAGTTCCCTGTGGCCACAGAAAATGTATTTCCTTCGTTTTCCACTTCCCAGTAGGAAGCAGGCAAGGGTTTGCCGGGGATATATTCACTGGCCCAGTGCATTCCTTCTGGGGTTTAGCTCCTCAGAAAGAAGAGTTTCTACTACTCACTGCAGTGTTTGTTCCGTCTCTTTAAATGGGCAACCTGGACAAAACCCGGTACCATGATCTGATCAACAAACTTGATAAATGAAGAATGGGAAAGCCTCCTGCTCTGATTAGTTTTATCCACTTGACATGAACTAGAGTCACCTGGCAAGAGGGAAACTCAGTTGGAAGAAGCCTCTATCAGATTGGGCTGTAGGTGAGTCTGTGGAGCACTTTCTTGATTCTTGAGTGACATGGAAAGGCCCAGCCCACTGAGGGCAGTATGACTTCTAGGCAGGCCACCATGGTCATACAGAAAAGCAAGAAAACTGAGCCATGAAGGGTAAGCCAGTAAAGGAGCATTGCTCTATGTTTCAAGCCTCTGATCTTGCTTGATTTCCTGTGCTGACTTCCCTGAATGATGGACTGTGATGGGGCTGTGTAATCCAATTAAACCCTTCACTCCCCAGATTACATTTGGTCATGCTGTTTATTACAGGAATAAGAAGGAAACTAGAGCATCTCCTGAAAGGTTGTCCTGTAAACCCTGTGAACGTCTGTAAGACCCACGACGGAATCTGGTCATCCCAAGCACATGACTTCATTGCAGGTCTTACCCCACAGTATCTTGAGTAACAGAGCCCCAGCGCCCAAGTGTCTCAGCCTCACCAGGGTTTCACAGCAGAAAGCAATGTTCCTTGATGCTTGGTGAGCATGAGACACCCTGGAGAATGTAGGACACTTGAGCAAAGAGCCTGACAGGCATCAGCTCTCAACTTTGTAACATGAGGGCCTGCTCGTTGGGGTTTCTGCCCCGCCCGGTACCCTGCAGCCGGCAAGCCTCAAAGAAAATCACACAGAGGTCTCCATAAGATTATAAACTGATTGGCCCATTAGCTCAGGCTTCTTACTAGCTCTTGTAACTTATATTAACCCATTGTTCTCATCTATGTTAACCACATGGCCGGTACCTTTTCTCAGCCGGACAGCTTACATGTTGCCTCCTTGGTGGTCTGCGCAGGAATGCAAGGGAGCTTCCTGCTTTCCACATTCTCCTGTTCTCCCCTATACTCCCTGCCTGGCCAATCAGCATTTATTTAAAACATGATTGACAGAATACAGATAATTCTCCCACACTACAACTTGATAGAGTCCAGGCTTATCTGAAGGAATCTCACCTAGGGGATTGCCTCCATCATATCGGGCTGTTGACATATCTGCACAGATTTTCTTGATGGTTAATTGATATAGGAAAGCCCACCCTATTGTGGGAGTGCCATCCCTGGGCACGTGAGCCTGGGGTGTAAAGGAAAGGCCACTGAATAAGCATCTGAGAGCAGGCCAGCAATCAGCTTTATCCCATGGTTGCTGCGTCTGCTCCAGCTTGAAGCTGTGCCTTGCCTTCTTTAAGCAACGAATGGACACTAACATGTAAAATAAAATAAGCCCTTTCTTCACAAGTCATGTTTAGTCATAGTGTTTAACACTGCAGCAGAAGCTAAGCCAGCACACTGAGCATCTGGTGGGAGCAAAGGGGACAGAGCACTGTATTCGAGTGCTTGACTTCTCCATACGGCAAGTTCAATTACAGCTTTGTGCTTTCTTTCCTGTGCTGTTCCTCAACTCATCATAGCGGATATGGTTTTATGATTTCTTTGCTTTAACTTATTTTTCATATATGAAGATCCCAGCATGTATCAGGAAAAGTCAGGCTGACTTGGGTATCATCATTCTATCCTAAAGAGGACAGAGCTCAGGGCACTTGCAGCAGCTGGGAGGTACGGACGAACAAAGTCAAGAAGGAAAGAGGGCAGAGCCCCACAGTCCATGCTGTAACTAACTTTGCCCTGCTCATATGGCTGACTGACCTTTGAAGTACACATATACAGGGTGTGTTGCTCACTCTATACAGGGTAGAGTGCTTGCCTGCCACACACAATACCCCGGATTTGATACCCAGCATTCACAATCAAAATAAAACACACCACACCAAACAAACGGGGTGGAACAGTGGAGATACCATACCATGGTGGAACACACGTACCATTCTAACAGTCCAATGACCTTATAAAGAAGTAATGCCTCCCACCAAAAGGACATCGAGTTTGCAGTATGTGTCCAGTTAAGTTAGAGCTCACTAACATAAAATGAAATTCATTGTCGCAATGTGTCTAGAGGGTCTAGTCTCCTGTGTAATACTTGAAAGACAAAGTAAAGTTAGTACACACAGAAAAAATCGGAAAAGTGTGACAACCTATATTTAAGGCAAGAAAGAATAAGTAGAACCAGGAACTGAGGCTGGACTGAGCAGGTAAGGACTTGAAAGCTGCTACTGTGGCTTATAAAATAATAAAATAAGCTTGCAGCAATGGGCAAGGGAGGGATTTCAGCAGATTAAAAGAAACGAGGAAAGAATCAAATGGAATGTCTAGAATTAATTCCACAAAATTTTAAAACAAACTCTATCTGATTAGCTTAATAGCATATTAGTGATAATAAATGAAAGACAAAAGAAACATTCTGTTTAAAAATACAATAAAAACCATCCATGCTGAATATCAGAGAAAAGTTGGTTTCAAATGAAAAAGGGTTCAGACACTTGTGGGCTGATCGCAGAAGTCTAGTGTGCATTGAATGAGAGTCTCAGAAAGAGAGGAGGTAGTGAATGTGGGAGCAGAGTTGTGGGGTTAGGAAATCCTGAGTGAATGTGTGTTATTGCCATGAACGTTCCTCAGACATGTGGGAACTGGCAAAGCCTTCTCGGGGTCTGGCTCAGGGAACTGGCAAAGCCTTCTCGGGGTCTGGCTCAGGGAACTGGCAAAGCTTTCCTTTGGTCTGAGTAGCAAAGTTAACAGCAAATACAGAAACTATCAACCACTCCTTCTTCCTCGAGGAAGACTACGGCCTGTGATTGCTCCCCTCCAGAGAACCCCCACTGCTTAAATCGCCTCCTGGTTTAGCTGTAGACCTTCAACCTGCCTCCTTATTCTGCTGCATAAAATGCACCCGCTGAGGTTGCCGGTTGCTGCGCTTGGCGCATCTCCATCAGCATCTCCATCAGCGTGCTCGGCTCACCTGATCTCCGTGTGTCTGTCGTGTGTCTGTCCTTTCTTCACTCCCTTGTTGTCCCCCAGTCAAATAAACAAGGGAAAAAAAATCCTGTTTGAAAAAATACAAATTTGTAGATTCTGAAAACTCTGAAAGCCCTATGGAGACCAGTGACCAAGGAAATTACATAGGGCGAATCCAAGTATTGAAAAACACAGGTTGAGCTTCGAAAGCGGCCAGAGGAAAATGACAGCAAAGCTGGGGACAATGACAAGGCAAATGCAAAGTTGTCATTGGGAACAGTGGGCACCAGAAGGCTGAGGACTGGCATCTTAAAGTGCTGAGGCTCACCAGGTGGAATTGTACTAAAAGGGGCTTCTAAAATAAAGACAAAATGAGAAGAAATGACCACCTGGCCTGCAGGACAAGAAACATGGAATAAAATTCTTTCAGGCTGCAAGAGGAATTCTGGGAAATCTGGGTTTTATGAAGGAATAAGAAACCTAGAAAATCATCAGCGCATGACCATATTGAGGTTTGAAGTCGGGCTGGGGAGGCTCAGTGGAGAAAGTGCTTGCTGTATGAGCCAGAGAACCCGAGCGTGGATCCCAGAACCGTGAGGCAGAGGCAAGCAGATCAGGAAGCACCTTGTTGAGCCAGTCTAGCCCAATGGTAAGTTGTGGGCTTCAGCGGGAGACTTTACCTCAAGGAAGAAGACGAAGAAAGATAGAGAGGAGTACCATATATTGACTTCTAGCCTTTGCACACACGTGCATCCACTCATACACCCAACTTATATATGCCACACACACGCACGTGTGCACACACACACACACAGACAAATAATGTTTGATATTTGTCTACACAATTACTATCTAAGCCAAAATATAGTGTATTGAAGTTTGTAATTGGTATCTATGCCCTGTTTGTGGCAACCAAAGCAAGAATTTGTGAATCGATTAATATAATTGCTCAATTCTTACATTTTACTTGATGTGGTCTGGTACAAACTCTAAGTATACCATGAAAAATGAGAGGTAAATTATAATCCCTAAATGACCAAAAAATGAGAAGTGCTGCCCTAAGAACAAGGCAACAAGGGTCCGAGGAGGTAGCTTAGTGAGAACACACACCTAGCAGGCAGGAGGCCCTAGGTTTGGTCCCCTTAAGGAAAGGTCCCTGAAGAAAAGGGAGATCAAGGAAGTCTGAACTGGAAATATGGTAATAAAATAGCGGCTGTAGACCTGGCTTATTAGCATTGCATCGAATACAAATAGACTGTAAACACTCCAAACTAAAGGCGGGGCGAGAATGACCAATAAGCACAATTTTGGTCTCTTTGCCAGAGAGTTAGGTACAAATATAGGGATGACATGAAAGGAAACAAATGCTAAAGGTGTCACATGAGAAGGGCAGTCACAGGAAGGTTCCTCTGTCCCCACTAACGCCAGACACAGAGATGAGAGGGTTCTGAAAGATGGAACAACACATTCTACTACAATAGAAGGGCCCACTCACATACAGTGCAACTCACATGAAGTTGAAGCCATCAGTGGATACTAGAGCTTTACAAGATAAATGGAGTATGGGTAGAATTACGAGAAAAAAGAAAAATGCATAATTTTCCGTATAATTTCACCCCTCTCCTCTCAGTTGCTATAGAATTACTTAAAGAAATAAAATTGCTAAAGATTCAGAGTATCTGAGCAATACAATCACCCACCTTGGTGTAATTAATATTCACAGACTTTATACCCAATAACCATGGAGAACATTCTTTGCAAGCACAGATGATGTGTTCCCCAAGATAGACCATATGCTGGGCTATAAATCAAGCCTTGGTAATTTAAAAGGATTGAAATTATACAGATCATGTTCTCTGATTACAGTGGAATTAAATTATACATAAGTAATAAGCTGTCTGGAAAACTTGACAATTTGAAAATTAAGCAATGTATTTCTAAATAACCCGTGGTCAGGGATGAAATCACTGAAAACTGATAAAAAACAAAACTCAGTGTAACGAAAATACAATATGTTAAACTGGTTTTCTGTTAGAGCAGTGATCAGAAAGAAATTTATAACACAGAAATGCCTTTGATAGCAAAGAAGGGGAGTATAACATAAATAGCTTATGGCCACCTCAAGAAGTTAGACAAAGGCAAAAGAATCCGAAATAAACAGAAGGAAGCAATAGATAGGAGCAGAACTTACCAAAAAAAAAAAAAAGAAAAAAGAAAACTGACCAATACACATGAACAAAACCAAATACACGTGATAAAGAAAACCAAAAAGAATGAGAGCCTTCTGGGGGCTGTTTGCAGCACCAGGAATAATAATGGAACCACAGTAGTCATACGTTATATTCATATACAAGACATTATACTACATTATGAACAACTCAGTGTCAGTGTATTCAACAAGTTAGTTGATATAAATGCTTTGGAAGATGCAATTACCCACCCTGGTATAAGATGGGGTATGAAATCATGCCTGCCCTGTGTATCTATTGACTACAGAAGTTAAATCATTACCTCTTGGAGAAAACTCCAAGCCCAAATTGCTTCACTGATAATTTCTCTCAGCATTTAAGAAAATCATACCGTAAATCTTCACGAACTCTTCCAGGAAATAACATCTAACTTTCATTGATAAAAGGTAAGTTTGTTTGTGTGCCGGTTAACCAAGCACCAAGGTAAGAATTTCACATTTATTATCCTACGTTTCAGGAACACCTGTGAGAAAGATCGTATTTCCTTTCCAGTTTATAGGCGTGGAAAGAGGCTCGGAGAAGATTCTACTCCAAGATGTACAGCCAGTAAACGGAAAGCCAGACAAAAACAGGGCACGCTGTCTGCCCTTTGTCTTCCTGTTATGCTCAACTGTGTATGATTTAATAATACATTGTCTGACACACACTATCCAATGCACATTGTGGTGTGACTGAATAAGAAACATGATTGAATTATTTTGGTAAGTAAATGCTTTTTCTCTTGAGTTAAAACAATACGGTCTCAGGATCGTTAACAGCCAGGGATTACTTTGGGTTGAGTTGCCTTATGTGCCTACCTCTTTCTTCTGGGAAACTTGGAGTCATTCATAGTCTTCTTGCTCTGCTGTTCCTTGTACTAAAGATGCTCTTTGTTTTCCTATCTAGTGATGCTCAGGTTTAAGAATGCCCCCAGCATGCAGGGTTGCCCGGCTCCTTGTGCTTCCACACCCTCGCTTTGTCATTCATATCGTGGAAGCCAAATTAAGAGAGCCATCTAATGCACACGCGCAGTCTCAGAGTATGAGGTCATCTTGAATACATATAGAGTTCAAGGTCAATTTTGTCTACATGATGCAACGCTGTCTGAACAACAAACAACCAAGAATCTTAACTAGTGATGGAGGTCGATCTTGAGGAGGGTGTTTGTGTCATGGTAACAGTGAGTGCATCTACTCAAAGCCGTGCCATTTAAAGTACAAAGGTGACAGAAACATAGCTCTCGCTAAACTTACAATGTCACATAAGACTGGAAACATGCCATTTGCTAGATGAGAGCTATATCTCCATGTGATTGCTTCTAACTGCCCTTGAGGCCCTTGTTCCTCCTGGGGACTGAGGACTTGCAAGTACAACTTATTTGCTGTGTGTTTAAGTGACAACCACAGAGGCATCAAGTGTCAGAGAGAGGAAAAAACTAGAAAGTTGATGGGTTAAGTGAGTCATTACTGAAAGCAGAGAAACTAGGTTCCTGGCTGGTGAAAAACTTATTTAGTTAAACCATATCCACAAACAGGCAATACCTGGAGTGCCTTCAAGTGCTTTTAGTGTCTAAACTTTTCTTGGTGGGGGTTCAGGTATGGAGTAAGGGGGCAAGTGATGCTTTCTTTTTCTTTTCTTTCTATTGAGGACAATTTTTATATATCATGAAATTCACTTACCTTTACAATTCAACTATCTTTTATACATTTATCTGCTTGGCACTTATCAGTAACATTCCACTTTCATAACACCCTCATTTGATAAAGGCTCTTGTGCCCATTTATAGTCAATTCCCTTGCTCACCTCTGCCCCAAGCAACTGCTGATCCATTTTCTGCCTCTATAGATTTCTTCATCTATATGAAACCTTTAATACAAATAGACTCTTGAAGTGTGTGGCATTTTTGTATTAGTGTCTTTTACTTCACAACAGTTCTTCAAGGTTCATTCCTATCATAGCATGTATCCATACTCCATTCTTATTTGTTACTGCACGGTACTCCACAAGATGAAATTACCATATTTTATCCATCCATTTAGTGTTTCTTAAAATTTGGGGCATTTATTTTCACATTTGTTTAAGTAATTTCAAATCACATTTTACACTGAAATTTAGCTTCTTGTTTAGTTCCCCAGCTGCATATATATTTAGGTACAAATACATTTAAAAATAAAAAACCCAAAAGTTTCATGTATACCAGGCTGGCTTTGAGCTCATTATTTAGCTGAGGATGGTCTTGAATTTATAATCCTTCTACCTCCCCACCCACAAATGCTGGGATTAAAAGTGTGGGCTACCATGCCCATCTCAAATATTAATTTAAATGTAAGTGGCTATGTAATCAATTAGAGATGTTATCTTCCAGAAATAAAATGAAAGTACATATTTACAACATATATTGAGCACAACTTGCACAAATTAATACTTGTGTGTACTAAATATTTTTTGATTGGCCAATGCACTTAACACGGAGATGGTTCTTATTCTTACAGGACTTCTGTTCTGTTTGAAAGAGACAAACAATAAGCAAAGAGAGAAGGGAGAGAAAGAAAGAAGGGAGGAAAGAAGGGAAGGAGGGATGTACAAGTACCTTGGAGACAAGGAAGTAATGGATAAGTAGATGGCTATTTTAGATTTAAAGAGGTCAAGAGAAGCTCTTATTTATTTATTTATTTATTTATTTTTGTTTTGTTTTGTTTTGAGACAGGGTTTCTATGTAGCTTTGGAGCCTGTCCTGGAACTAGCTCTTGTAGACCAGGCTGGCCCCAAACTCACAGAGATCCTCCTGTCTCTGCTTCCCAAGTGCTGGGATTAAAGGTGTGCGCCACCACTGCCAGACTGAGAGAACCTCTTTGGAGACAAAATACTTCAACTGATGTTTTGGTACTGTAACAGAGGAAGCCTGTCATAACTGGATAGCACATTAGACATGGGGCATTTAATGCAAAGGGTATACAGTAAGAGTGGGAGTGTCTACTTGGTAGAACAAGAACCCCCCCCAACACACACACACACACACACACACACACAGAGCTAACAGCTAAAGTGTAAAGGATGGATGGAAATGGCCTGCAGTAAGGTGGGAGAAGTAGAGCAAACTCATCTGTAAACAGCATCAGGAACTTGGGGTGTGTGTGTGTGTGTGTGTGTGTGTGTGTGTGTGTGTGTGTGTACTGGAGAGCGGCATGGTTTTCTGTAGTTCAATAGTCTATTTCTGTTCAAACTAGTGAGTTCCCATAGGGCTTTTTCATAAACCTTAATTTTGGTTAATTCACTCACTCACTACCACCCCACCCCATCCCCACTTAATCCTTTAACTCACAATGTAGCCCATATCTCATGTTTTCTACTATCACGTCAATTACGTCTTAATAGGGTTCTGGGGCAACAGGCTTCTTAAGGACTTTCATGCACGCTTCCTTTGTGTTAGCCTCATGTTCATGAGCCTTCTCTGTTTAACCCTGTCTCCTTTCGGTGTTCTCTCTCTCTACTTAACCAATAACCTAATGTCCCCTCTCCTAAAATTACCCCACATGGGTAGACAGTGCTACTCCCAGAAGACATGGGTATTAAATGAAAATTATAGTGCAAGGGCATGATCAGGAAGACCCTAAAGGTCTCGAAAGCAGCCCAGGATATTGCCATTTTCCTTGGCTACCCACCATAAATACATGGTAAGACCCCGTTGCAAAGGATACCACATTCTTCGGCAGCAGGTCAGAGAAACACCAGTCTCAAACCAACCAAGAAACTCTCCCTCCTGGTGCTACGTGGGCTACTGGGGGAGAAAGCACATCATCATTCTCACCTAGTGCTAGAGCCTGCATGCTGCAACCCTGATCTGTCAGGTGAGATGTGGCCCTGGGTGTGATAGTGGCATGACTGTTACAGAGGCAATGACCATTTTCTGGTTGAATTTGAGATTGATGGGCAGGAGATAACTTCATGTGTGATACAGTAATCCTGGCCTCATGTCCAGGCTGGGGATGTAACACACTTGCTACTCTTACTTTGCTCAACAACCATGTTGTCAAATTGCCTCCAGACATTTTTCTTTACACCCATAGACTTGGGCTGCTCTCAACTTAGGTCAGAGAAACTTCTGTCTGCAGCAGGCAGCAGTCAATGCTTTTCTCTCTCTCTCTCTCTCTCTCTCTCTCTCTCTCTCTCTCTCTCTCTCTCTCTCTCTCTCTCTCTCTCTAATGCACTAGGTCTAATTAGTGTTGCTCATAAGAAAGTGTATGTGTGGTCATCTTCTAGAGCATAGGCAACCCTACCAGGAGACACATCCCTTAAAGAAAGCTGCCTATTCCTTATGCCATTCAGTGTCCACAGTTATTCAGCACGGGGTGGCAGCTGTTTAGCCCTTTTCCTTCCATTAGAATGGTGATTGGTTTGCTACTGGGGAAATCTTTTTT
>JAQHUG010000062.1:1456273-1523593 GCA_028555095.1 Dicrostonyx torquatus
CCACCATGAAAAGCCTGGGGAAATCTTATACAGGCAACCACTGCTGCCATCAGTTCATGAGTACAACGGTTCTGTCATGTTCAGAACACATGTTTTGTCCCACTCCTCCCTGACCACAGATCATCTTCATTGTTTGGCCAATTATGAGTCTTTGTGTTTATCACAATCTGATACACAAAGAAAATTCTCTGACCAAGGCCAGGGACCTCCTAAACCTTAGAGGTGAAGCTTCTATTTCTTGTTAAATAACACACAGAGCACCGAAATACAGACCTTGCACCCACACATTAGTATAGCCAGCCGCCAGTCCAGAATGTCATCTTCTTGAGCTGGAACTCTGAACCCGTGAGCGCTGGCTCCACAGTCTTCTCTATTAGCCTCGGGCTGCAACCATTCTCCTCTCACTGTCTGCACTGGACCTCACATAAAATGAATCACACGGAGCTTGTCCTTTTGTAACTGGCTTATTTCATGAGATTCTGCGAGCAATGTTTGCCCACACTGTGGCATGAGTGTCACAATCTCCTTCGCTTTTGTTTCTGCTCGTTTAACAAGGTCTGCTTATGACTCTCATTGAGAGTTTATACGCTGGGGCCAGAATGCTGAGCTCAACTCCTGTTCTTTCAGTTACTAGCCGTGTGACCTTGAACAAGAAGTTTGGGCCCAATTCCTTCCCTCTAACTAGCTATTACAATAATGGTCATTTCTAGAGTTTATTGTCACAGAATAATTTACTTTATGCACAGCTCATAGACCAATGCTGTTAATAGAAAAAAAATAAAGTTGTTATTCTTATTTATCAGATAGTTTAACAAGGTTTAACTAAAGATTAAAATAGCAATCAAACATGAATATTTTCCTCATAAAAATTACATCTTGAGAATGAACATATATTGTATTTAAAAATAGTGATACATATAAGAAAATGATTTTAAAAATATGAGAAATGCACATAAAAGATCAGCATCACCTTCCAAAGTAGGGTGTTCCTTTGCTGTTGTAGGGATTTCATATCATGTACTTTGAGCATATTCCCGATGCCTCGTCTCTTTACCATCCTCGCTGCCCTCCCATCCCTTCCCATCTAATTTGAAGATGACAACTTCACTTTCTTTTCTTCTGCTTTCCCCATCACGTCCAGTTTGTGTGGCCCAGCTTGTCCTAGGGCTGAAGCCCCGCCCCCCACATGGTCGGCCTGTCAGATGTCACACCATTAAAGGTAACTGATTCGCCTTCTAGCAGTGGTTATCTAATGGAGGTAGCTCCTCAGCTGGTGGTGGGATTTGCATCTTCCTTCCTTCATGCTGTGACCACATCTGGCTAAATCTCATGCAGGCCTGTGTGTTCTGCACAGCTGCTATGACATTGTGTGTGCATCTTCCTTGCGTCTGGAAAGTATTGTTTCCTTGATATTGGCAACTACCTCTGGCTCTTATAGTCTCAGTGCCCCTCCTTCTGAGAAGACCCCTGAGCCTTGTGGGGAGAGGTATGATACCAATATACAATTTGGTGCTGAGCACAGGGAAATTTTTTTTTAAGTCTGAATTTAAAGCCTTAAGGTGAAGCGGTATAGAAGGTATTTCTAAGCAGAGATGACTGAAGAGTGAAAAGAAAAAGCTGTATAGTATATTTATGTACTATATAGAAAATTATAATTTAGCTAAATATTGTGGTATAGTATTTTCTAGGCTCAGGGTTTAATTCTTAGTGCATATGTGCATGTGTGTATACACAAGCATTTGCACATGCACGTGTGTACAACGCACCCCCCACAACACTCTGTGCCTGACAGTCACCTCTTGACACACTTATAGTTGGGGCACTAGGGAACTCTCTTTGCCCCTACCATTTTCTGTCTGATTATGCATCCTGACATCGAACTCCCACGGCCTCTGACATTTTCTGTATTCTAGGGCAGTGTTTGTTCTAGATAGTGATTCTTGGTAGCTTCTGAATGGATTCAGGTGGTAAGGAGCTTCCAGAGAAACCAAACCAGTAACTAAAGGGCTGTAACTTTTGCTATTACTCTCAGCTCCAGGAAGAAGTGTGTGTGTGGGAACCAGAGAGAAGTGGTCTATCTAGTCATGTATGAGGTGATGAGCTGCCGCCGACATACAAATGAACCCAATTTCTAGACGCGGTGGATTGCAGAATAGCTGGGAGGTGGTATAGCTGGAGAAAGCCTGGGAACCTCTCATCCCTTCCTCCATACTGCTCCCTATCCTCATAACATCGTGCGTAATAAGTCAACAAGTTTAACTGTTGTCCTGAGTTCTGTGAGCTGTCGTTCAAAGTCGTCAAACACAAGGAGGAGGCTGTGGAACGCCTCATTAACAGCTGGCTCTTCAGAAGTATATGTTTAGCTTGCTGCTTTTGATTGACAACCAGCGTGCGTGTGGTCTGTGAACTTAAACCCTCTATCTATGGAGTCGCACACTATTTGCAAGTTGGCGGTGTGAATACAGAATTGAATTATGGGACCAGAGAGCTGGTCAGCGTGAGAAAAGCTCCAGGCATGTTCTGATGACCCAAGGTGAAGTACTCCGAATTGAGTGTGAACAGGGAAGAAAAGCAGCTGAACTATCTCCTGTTATATAGAATGGCCGGAGGAAAAAGTTGGAGAGGAAGCATCCTTCAGGGTCCAGTGCTTTTAGACAGAACAATTAGAGAAGTTCAATGTTAAGGCTTAGTAAGTGGAGCCGAGGGAAACCATCAAAGGATGATGCAATACCTTAGGGCGAAAGGCAATGAGGAGTCAAAGTCAGCTCTCAGCTAAATGGGTGAGGTGAGTGAGCAACCAGTGGACATTAGCTCTATAGGGAGGAGCTTAAGGGTGAGGACTCCCTCAGGAGGCTAGATGTTCCCATGGGGTTGCCAGTGACCATGACTTTGTCTACCATCCGTACTTAGACACTATTTCTATGTGTATATTGCAGGCAGGTGATACCATCAGCTCCGTCTATGGGCAAATGAGGACTTCTGAATTATACCTTGGGCCTCTGTCTAGAATCGAATTCTTTGTGGGGTCCTGAAGACAATTCAGGTAGTGGTGATGGGAGATAGTGGTTCAGTCTTGGATTATAAAAAAACACCCTTGAATAAGATCAGGAACATTTGACTCAGGAATATTTGACCCTCTGAGAAGGACGGGAGGAAGGAGAGTGAAAATAAAAACAGGTACGAGCTGCACATTCATTCTCAGACTTTGGATCTGTCTGTTTAAAGTCCCCAACTCTTATCGCGGGGTCCCGCTTCATGCCTTCCAGTGCCCTACCTTGCAGAAGACACCTGGTGAATTTTGACGCTGGATTGCTACTGTGTCTTCACTCGGCCGTGCCTTCCCAGAGCTAGAGGGGTAAGCACCTCCTTCAGAGATTCCATGGATCCTTTACATTTCCCGGCTGCGTATGGAGCCCAAAGTTGGAGGAGTTCAGTGGCTCTTCTTCCCGGTAAAGTCTCTGGCTGTCAAAAGCAGTGCCATCTGATCTCTCAGCTTGAGGATCAACTGTTGTCATCTCAGTCCCCAAACAGCTTGCTCTCCACCTGTGCTGTGTCACGGCCATTGTTAATACGAGTAATCTTCATGCCATTGGAAGTCAGGTACCCCTTGGCTCATTTTCTCTCTTTGAAAGTTCGCTAGGACTCTTCAAATCTGAATTGTACCCGGAAGCAGCACTGAGGACCGGTTTCTTACAGTGACTCCTAGCCACTGCTCCTCTACCATCCATGGCACCAAGACGGGGTGAGAATGGTGGAAATTAATCAGTCTGTGCAAATGAGTATGATTTAATAATTATCTACCAAAGTGTCCTTAGAGTCCTACCTGTAGTTTACTCTTCTGTTCTTCATAGAGAAGCTAGAGGACACATTTGGAGCTGCTATACACATATGCAAAGGGAAACTTTCAGCCCGATTGGGAAATCCATTCTGAGCAGAGGAAGTCAGGAGGGAAACAGTTCAAGCTAAGTCTGGAAAAGTAATTTGAGACCAGCACTAAAAATCTTTTAAATGCCAAGAACTTGTGTCCTGACTACCACCTTCAGCAGGTGATGGACGTTATTAGTTCCTTTTCTGTTACTACCACAAACTACTGAATACCGGGAAGTTTGACTGCATGGACTGTACTTGGCTCATGGTTTTGGAGGCTGGGCTGTATGAGAGCTTTTGGCTAGAGCCCTCTTGCTGTGCTGTAATGTGTGTTACTCTTTCTTTCCTTATAAAGAAAGCAATGCCCTAGGGCCCCTCCTGTGACCTCATATATGACTGATCACCTCCCCAGGTCCTGCTCTATGAGCACCATTATCCATATGACTTTGGAGACTAGGTTTTCAACACTGGAACTCTCGGGGATGACACGTTCAATCCCTTGCATGCATGGTGAAGGCTTTGAAGTGACAGTATCAAAGGTGTGGCTTTGAACAATCAGTATGGCATTTCTGTGGCTGTGGGGTGCAATGGAGTGTTAGATCTGGCAGAGTTCATTTGCTGGAATCCTGATTTGTAGGATCCGGTGGGCAGCTGATACTTTAGAGGAAAGATCCTAGGAAACTGCTCAGAGAAGAACTGACCAGCATTAGAGGTAGATTGGCTATAACTAGCAATGAGGGGAAAGAGTCCGGACAACTCTGCTACGTTCTCCATCAAAAGGGGGTGGGGTGGGAGTTTATGGGCCCTGCGCAGTGTGCAGACGAGATGGCTGTTAGCACTCTCATTAGGACGAAAACTGAAGTCTTTACTAGACCAAGTTAATATAGTTTGATGGGAAATTCCTACCAGGCTAATTTGATTTTCCTATCACATTATTAAGATATTAAAGAAAACGATTAATAATAGAAAATCCTATAATACGAAAGAAATCTCAGCTTAGAGGAAACATTCAAGCAATGATATTAATCCCTTGATATGGGGATGACATCTTTTCTAGAACCGAGTGCACACATTGAAGCATGGGCTATTAATATTTGACATGCCAATTGCAAGGCTCGAAGCCTGTGCTCCGAGTGTGCTAGGAAGACGAGACATCCTAGACGATTTTCCAGTTTAGGAGGGCCATATGTTCACTGACATTTACTGGGTCTCCGGCAAGGTCTTTTAGTTTTAAAAGTTAATGGGCCTTTGAGAGCAAACCTTCTTTCTTTTTCTACACTGTTGATATTGAAAAATAACAGGAGCAACAAGATGAGCGCCATTTAGAGCTTGTTGACTCTCCCCATGCTGGGCACTGTATTAGGTACTTTCTCACGACACCTCCCCACTCTTCTTAATGCAGGTGCTATTAGCAGTCTGACTTTATACCTCACAAGAGTGGAGGTGCATAGAAGATCATCAGTTACCCAGGGTCACAAGCATAGCAACTGGGACGTGTGAGCAAGAACCGCAGGAAGAAGCGGGACTGTGGTTAGAATGTAAAGGAAAAAATAATCCCTCAGTGCTGGCACTTTACTCTAAGCTCTTCTGGTGGCTGCCTGCTCTTGGGGATTCCATTGAGATCTAGATTCAAAGCTTGACACACTGATGACTAGTGGGGATTGGCTACCAAAAACTGTGACCCTAGCCCTGGGTAGAGGGAGGTAACCCAGTTGCCCGTAGTTGCTGCAGGGAGAAATACCCCAGAGGTGCCTACTCCTGTTCTGGGTCCTTTTGTTTCTCTCCCTGGCCAACCCCTACTCCATGCTGGTGATGAAGAGGCAACTGGCCAAAGTCTGACAGGGTGACTGATGACAGGGCAGCATCTTAGACTGCACCTGGACCTTCTAGAGGGGGTGGATCGTGGGATTCCTTTTCTGCAAACCTTGCTTTGTATGTTTGGAAGCCACAGAATCCCGGATAGGGAGACTGGCACTTTTGCCAGTTCTTGCAAAAATCTATTTGAGCAAAAGTACTAATATATAAGATGAAAATACACTTCTTGCTAGATAAGCCTGTTCTCTTAAATACTTGCCTTGACTTTCCTCAGCCAGTGGCTCCATGGTTGTTGTCCACCCTGTGTGCTCCTTCCTCTCTGCCTTAGCATCTGCTTCTTCTATTCTTTGCAACCCTCTTTTCTCCAAGCTGGGCGATACTAATGACAAGTATTAATAGCTCAGCAGATCCAAGGTCCATCTGTGGGCAAGACCTACTCTCTTGAGATTGCGTTTTCCTGCCACTTGTGTGTGTAGCATGTTTTCATGAGAATTTTCTATTTGTTACTATGACTTGTGTACACCCGAGCTCAGAGATGTCTTAGCAGCAGGCATGATTTACTGGATGTAGAAACACTCAAGAGTTTCCAGATACCTCCCCAGTCTTGGAGAGGCAGCAGAGAATTCCATAGTATAGAATTTACAGAACAGATACAGGTTCAAGTCCTTACTTGACCACTTACTACTTTCTGTCACATGGGCTATATCAACTCAAGCAGGCCACAGTGCATGTTCCATTTAGTACCTAAAGATAATTCTCTACCAGTCTCCTGTGGCACTACACATTTTGCAGATATGGATTAATTTTTCTTTTTTCTGAGAGCTGTCAAAAAATGTTGAGTAGAAACACATCTCTGAAAAAATGTATGTTTCTTAACAACACTGTAATAATGACAATGTTTCGCTTCAGAGAAAGAGCAAAGGCAGCTATGTGTAATGCCCATTCTTTTTTGTTTATTTATTTATTTACTTCTTATGTATACAATATTCTGTCTGTATGTCTGTATTTCTTTATTATGTATACAATATTCCATCTGTGTGTATGTCTGCAGGCCAGAAGAAGGCACCAGAACTCATTACAGATGGTTGTGAGCCACTGTATGGTTGCCGGGAATTGAACTCAGGACCTTTGGAAGAGCAGGCAATGCTCTTAACCGCTGAGCCATCTCTCCAGCCCCCATAATGCCCATTCTTAAAAACCTGGATTCTTTATATTCAAGGTTTCTCTTTTGTTACTTATTGCCTATTCAAGAACTTTCTTGAAGAACATATAGGATTAAATGTTATTTCTCTGGTTAGGAATAACCCATGAGTGATTATCCATACCATTTCATCATTGGACGAGATGTTTCATTTCTTCTGCCCAAAGGTCAATCTTTCCAGCTTACTCCTTTTTGTTGCAGTTGTTAATGCATTCTCATTATGTAGCCTAAGCTGCCCCAGCCTCTACTTTTACTAGTAAATTTCTTTGTTCTTGTTCCTAGCATTGAGGAGACTTGGGAGAACTTGTAGTGGAGAAAGAGCTAGATCAGCACCACAGACCGTGACACTTAACTGGCAGTGTGATCTTGGAGACGTCATAATAAGACTGGGAAACTTTGGTTTCTTTATCATGCGTCATGAATGACAGGATAGTAGTACATGCCTTGTCTGACTCGGTGTCTCTGGAACAATCAACTGCGGTCATCCATGTGCAAAGGCCTTGAAGTAACAAATAAAAGTGCTTTATTAGAGCAAAAACCAGTAGTCTTCTTAATACTCTGCAAGGTAGCAAGCTCTTTCTGGTGCAATTTGGAGAAGGACCACACTGGCTGCATAGTGGGCTCTAATGAGGAGTTCTCATTATTGCCGTTTGGTTTGCTTCTCATTAAATTTAACAATAATGTCCAATTAATTCCATGTCCATTAAAATTTTGAAATAATGATTTCAAAGTATAAATATAAGTGGATCGCACAAGATACTTTAAAATCAAACAGATGAGAATTTTTGTGATTTAATTGCTTCACGCTCCTAATGAGGAAAGATCATGAGAATATGCCAGACTGAAAGAGTGAAGTGTCACCAAGCTCAAAGGGATGCGCAGTGCTTAGAAGCCCAAAATGTCCACATCTGAGTGAAGCGTGGTGTGTGGCATTGATCAAGCCATGTTAAACAGAGATCAGAGAGGAGGAAATTCTTGTGTGTGTATATATGGGTATTCATGTACATGTATGTACATCTATATAGGAGCCAGAGGTCAGCAATCAGAGGTTGACACCAATATCTTTGTCTATTATTCTCAACCGTATTCTTTGAAACAAGGCCTTAACTGAATCCGATGTTTGTTTTTCTCAGCTAGGATGGCTGGCCTGCAAGCTCTTAGCATCCTCTTGTCTCTGCCTCCCAGTGCTGAGTTTACAGATGTGTCTGCCTGTACCTGGCTTTTTAAGGGAATTCTAGGACTAAATTCAGGTTCTTGTACTCAGAAGTATTTTATTGACTGAGTCATCTCCCCAGCCCTGTGGTATGTTTTTGAAATCTCAAATTCACCGTGTAAAGATTGGTTCCACACACTGAGTGTAGTTGATTAAACTATACTGATCCTCTTGCAATCAGTTCCTCAATATATGCCTATGTTCTAAGGTAAAATAAGACAATAAAAGATTCATTTTATACCCTTTATATCCATGAATAGAATGCATACTTCCCCTCCCCCTCCAAAATGAATACTGTAGCTAGGGCCCCCTGCTTTTCCCCTTGCATTGCTTCTTATTGCCTTCAAGTACGTCTTTGCTCTACATTATTTATTTATTTTTTTACATCCACTGGATTTCTTGATGATGTAGCTCGTGCATTCTATTTTGCTTGCAATGGCCCATGTGCATCGTACAACCTTTGGGCTGTCATAGGCTTGGTTCTCTTCAGCTGAAGTGAGTTGTTTAAAAGAAAAGCTGCTAGGAAAGCAGGCCCTCTTCTTACTCAAAGGAGGGAACTGCAGTGTGCCAGGCTAGGGAAGGTACTAGAGAAACACAAAGGAAGCCGAGCGATCACAGGAGTGCTGGCTCTGGCTGCAGTCCAAGTTGAATAATTGCATCCTGTCTATGGAAAACCCCCTGCAGTTCCAATCAGATAAGATGCTCAGCTCCATTTCTTTCCTAAAGTCTTTGCACTGATGAGCAGAAGCTATATGTGCGGAGAGGGTCACTGGCAAATAGAGGCTGCCTGTGAGGAGGGGGGTCACTGGCGAGTAGATGCTGCATGCAACGAGGGGCTCACTGAGGAGTGGAGGCTGTATGTAAGGAGGGGAGTCACTGGAAAATAGAGGCTGCATGTAAGGAGTGGGTAAAAGGGCCAGATAGCTAAAGAAGAAACAGAGAATCTCAGCAATTTCCTTCAGCTCCCTCCTTCCCCATCTCCAAAGTTATACATCAGTCTTTGAAGGGAGAGAAGAAAACCAGGGGTAAGGATACTTGAAGAAACCAAATTTTTGGTTAAGCAATCCCTTCTCTTATGAGATGATAGTACAGCTATCTGGTGAACCATGACCCATGTAGACACGTCTTATATGTTTGAAATTCATGCCCTCCCTCCAATTGATGTTTGCCTAAATTATTTAGGCACCTCATCTTGTTATGGTCACAACATTGCTCTCAAAGAGATTGAAGACAGGAGATGGGGAGCTGGACTCTCCCTCCCCACAGTTTCCCCATCACACTTAGGTCCATTAAGACCAAGATCCTCAATGATTTCCTCTTCTTGGCCTATAATGAAGTCAAATTGACTCTGATTGTCATCAATAATTAATGAGTCCGACGGTTCTCAGCCTCTGCAGGCCATTTGGCAGATGACATCGTCGATTTACTATCGTACCTGCCATTCTGGAAGCTTCTCAAAGTGGTTTATGTTGTGAAATCTAGTTGCAAAAGGCTTTGCACTTTGGGTGATCTCTGGGTTTTGACATTCTCTACAACGTTTTCTTCCTCTGACTATAGAAGAGAATTAGGTAAGTTTTATTGCCCGAGTTCCTTTTTCCTCCTCTACCACAAGGCAAGAAAAACAAAAAAACAAAACAAAACAACAACAACAAAAACCCCAGCAACACAAATCTATGTATTTACAGCCAATGAGAAAATAAGTTGGTAAAGATCGATGTCACTTTGGGAAGGCACTAAATGCCCAGTGTCCCAATATCTAAAAGAAAGATTTGTTCTGAAGGTTGAGACCTGTCTAAGGAACACTATTTGGCCAAACTTTGAAATTTTATAAGCTTAAAATAAATTCTGCTTTTGGAGTCAGGTTAAGATAATGGCTCAAGTTTGGAAAGGGTCAATTAAGTCTAGGTAAGTATTTGAGATCAAAATAACACATGAGTAAAGTGTCTGTCTGTCTTCTTGTGTGTGCTTGTGTGTGTTTGTGTGTATACACATGTGTCTCCCTGTGTATACACATTTGTGTAATTTTGTGCTTGCTTTTGTGTGCATGTTTTTGTACATATGTATATACCCCCTTTGTGTGTATGCATTTCTTCAGGGAAAATCTTCAACACATCTTTTACCACCAGGGAAGGCATACCAGGGCAGGGATTCTATGTGACTTTTTAAATTGAGTACTAGAGGAAGATGGGATAAGGTAAGTTGCTCAGTGGAATTCACCAAACATACATTATGTGAAACAAAAGGCTTGTCCTACACACAAAGAATTTTAAGGAAAAATCCTAGGCCCATACAATAAACCAATGTTCCCTTCCCTAAGCTGTATAGAAAAACACTAAAGAATATTACCGAAAAGATTTTTGTTTGTAGCTATTATGGTTCAAAACATGGGCTAAAATGGTTTGTTAAAATTATGTACATTTTCTATTGAAATGATTAAAAATATCTTTCAGGGATAGAGGTTTGTTTTTTCTCTTTGCAGGTCTAGGGATGATATTTCTGTGCACAGATCCCCATCTCTGAGGAACAGGATAAACCCAGTGTCTCAAATATTTCTCCTTATGCCCAGAGCTCTTGCTTAACTTTGCCAATAGTTGGGCTTTCCACAAAGAATCTGAATTAAATTGAAAGTCCTGACTTTGTGGGAGAACTCCTTTATGACCATGTTTTTATACTGCAGTTGGTTCTGGTGCAGTTCAGAATGTCTGCAAGGTTTGCCCTGCTTAACCTTTCATTTCAGGGGGATATCTCTGCTTACCTTCACTGAAGCAGGGTCCCTTGGTATACCTCTTTAATACAGTTACACTCCCAGAGAAGAAGACAGAAGCCCTCTTCAACAGAGAAGGGGACCTAGAAGGTTTGCTTGTTATGACTGCCAGTTTTAAGTACATAAAAACCTACAAGCAAATATAAGTGAGCTATGTTCATTCTTTCCATAGTTGAGAACTTGGTAATGAATGCATGTGTTTGGGTAGGAGTTGTGTCTTTCAGAAGGGTAGCGAGCACATCAAAGGATATGTTGTGCACAGAAAGTATTTCAGGGATTTCCCTCCTTGTTCATGATCCAGCCAGGATACATACAGATATAAATACATACATACATACATACATACATTCATATATACATGCATATACATGCATACGCACATACATCTTCTAATATATTCATATATCTTCTGACATATATATCTTCTGGAATATATATCTGATAAGATATCTATATGTATATATATGCATATACATCATTGTATATTTAAATTTCACATAACTCCATCAGGGCCTTGATATGCTAACTCTGTCAATTGCATACCGATAGAAACAGCTGCCTGAACCTCCCCTAGAGGTCACAAAGCATGACTCCTTCAAGGACAAGCAGAAGTGCATTGCCTATAGATTGTAGTTGTCAGGTGATTGAGACAGGACATCACATGAGTTATAAATGTGGGCACCTCCTTCTTCTGTCTGCTGCAGCTTGGCTACTAACATGAAATTCCAGATCGACATGTCTATATGGAGTGAAAATGTTGTCAGTAAGCTGAGAGAATGAAGGTGTTATGATTTAGCCATGCTATCTTAGAGTTAAAATAAATCATACGCCCATGGGTCCTCTATAGGTTTTCTGTCCCTACATTCATTTATCTTCTTGAGAAGGCAGCACCATCGATAAAGTAAAGTTTGAAAAACAAGTATATAGCTGATTTTAGTCATTGTTCAAAATTGCCTTTTATGTTTTCTTTAATTATGAATATATTGCTTAATGTTAAAACTCCTAAAAGACAAGAACATTAAAACGAATCGTAACCTTACAGCTCAGAAATAATGAATATCAATGTTTTGGAGTAATAGTATTTAGTTATTAATATTAGTTTTGAAGTAAGTCCATTTATAGCACAAATAATTGGATTCAAATTGTAAGGACAGTTTTGTGTCTTCTATCTTTGAAGGCAGAAATACAACAGGAGCATTTTGTCAGATTATTCTAATTTATTAGCAATTCACTGTTAAGGGCTGCAGGGGAGAGGGCTTATCAAAGGCCAGAATCATTTTTATTTAGTCCTAGTTGCCTTGAGAGGTAGAAAAGTGGCAATCATTGAAATGAAGCAAGGGGTTCCAGAATGTGTGGGAAGTGTGGGGTGCAGACGAAGCCATGAGTGAATGTGTGTTGTTGACATGGGCACAGTGGTGTCAAGGAGCCCAGCGTCTTAGACCCATGGGAATAGCAATGCCTTTCTTTGGGTCGGACTCAAGGGAATTTGGTCCAATGATTGACCAGTATATGCAAAAAACTAGCATCCAGAGCTTCTTCCTCCTGAATGGCTGTAACCTTAGACTGCTCTCCTACAGAGATCTGCCACAGAGACCTGTTAACCCCTACTGCGCAGCCGAGTTTTGAGTTTTGGGTTTTGTAGTAGGTGCCCTACATCAGTGCAAGCACAGCCCATCAAGTCCCGGCTTTTCTATATGTGTTATCTGCTATTTCTTCATTCCCACACCACCCTGGTCAGGTTTACAGGACCGAACCATGCAGGATGTGGAAGAGAACAGAAATTAATTAACTATATGAACTGTCTACCACGTGTGAGGCCCTCTGTTGGTCCTAGGGCCATCAGTAAACACCCTTCAAAAGTGACAAGAGTGGCTCATAGTCACACTGTAGTCACCCCCATCCATTTGATCTTCACAGATGTTCTAAGAAGGTGACATCTTGATGTTCATTTTATAGATAAGGTTCAACGGCGTTTAAGCATCTGTATGTCATTAACTGTTTAAGTCACTTGGTGACAGGGCTGTTTTTTCTCTTCCAACCTAGTGTTTTCTTGTATATCCTCCTGTCTTGGCATCCACTTGCCTTGCTCTCCTGGTATCCCCTGCACAGTGGGTTGATTCCTAATTTCTGCTTGCCTTTCATTTTTGGTTGTGTCTGGTTACTGGGCTGCATTGAGGAGGAATGGCTGTCTCCTATTTACTTTGGTCTTCAGTCACACTGTCTTTAGTGTTCTCAGTTCCTGACTGCTCCTTTTAAAAGTTCACAGCACCAAGGAATGGCCGATGGATGGTAGGAGGGAACAGAGAATGCGGACTGGGAAGGGAAATGGCTCAGAAGAGCAAGGAAGATAGTGGGGCGGGATGACAGAGGAAGGCAATGAGAGCTGAGGATGGGAGAAGATGGGCAGCCAAAGAGTAGAAATAAAAACACTATGAAAGAGGGTGATGTGGGGGTGGGGAGGAGGCTGGTGGAGAGATAATGAGAGAGGACAAGAGCGGCTCTGAGCTACCTCAGCATTCTGAGCCGGGGGTTATTTTGTTGTTATATTTTAATCAATTTTGGCTCTTTTTCTTTCTCTCTCATTGCATTAGTGGCATCATTCTGATGAGAAAGGGGGAAAAAGAAAATGGTAATAGTCAATTTAGGACAAAAGAAACCACACACACAGAGACAAATTACCAGACGCCAGCACAATGATGCAAACACTCACCTTTTCATGTGGGCCTTTCTACCATCTGGACCAGAACTGACCCAGCTTTCCTTAAAGGTCAGGGTCAGTGCAGCAGGAGAAGGGAACCCCACTGGGAGGTCTGGGGAAGGACAGAAGTGAGGAGTCAGAGGCCATGGAGGAGATTAAACATCCTTTTAGATTGAAGAAGTCAGTTACAGCTGGTTACAGCTGGTTGGAAATGTCTACCAGCCTTCACCTCCCCATGAGATGTGCTGCTGTGGTTTAGGGCAGGTGGGAGAGGATTGGGGGAAGCAGAATGTCACTTACTAATCAGGCCAGGATGGTCTTACCATCCAAATCTTGAGTGATAGTCACCAACTTCTCCTCCATGCTATCTCTGCCATTAATGTTGCCATTATCCTTTGGTCTCCCCTGCTAGACACTTTTGTTACCTGCTAAGCAATCTTATGCATCTCTCAAGATGCCTTCTATCTGTGAGATTTCAGAGTCTAGTCACCACCACAGTGCATGCACGCACATGCACACACACACACACACACACACACACACACACACACACACGCTCACTCATAAACAAGGAACATTTTGAAGGATGCCATGTGCTCTGCCTCATGTGAAAGTGTAGCTCTCTGAAAATAAATCAACAGAGAGTAAAGCAGAACTCTTACCTTTAGTTTTAGATATAATAATTTATGAACGCACAATGTTATTAATCTTATTGTTACAATTTGCCATCAATGAATGATGATAATGATGATGAGAAGTTGTAAGTATCAGTTTTCTGAATGTGCCAGGAACTCTCCTAAACACGTTCCAGACAATATTCTATTTATTTTTCACAATTGTCCTGTGAGTTATATGCCCTAGGTACCACTGTTTCATGAGCGCAGCAGCGAAGTCCTGGAAATGGTAACCTGACCCAGTTTCTAAGCAATACTGGAAGCCATTAAGAGGCTGAGCAGGATAGTAACAAGATCTAAAGTATGTTAAAGGGCAGCTTGGTGTGATGTGCAGTGTGGTGGGGATGAGAGCTGGGGATGGGAGAAGCTGGGCAGCCAAAGAGCAGAAATAAAAACACTATGAAAGAGAGTGATGTGGGAGTTGGGAGGAGTCTGGCAGAAATGTAGAAGAGGTAAAGAAAGTGAACTTAAGGAAGTTAAGTGAACTAAAGGAACTTAAGGTAGCTTGAATCAAGGTGGAAGCAGTATAGTGGTTGAGGGAAAGTGCTCCCAATCTCAATAGTTCAATGGTAAATAACATTCTGGTTGATTTTCTGGTTGGTTGACCATAAGGTATGAAGGATAAAGGACGTCATGAATAGAAACCTGAATTTGATCTGAGAAGATAAAGGATAAGATAAAGATACTCTTGTGAAATATTGGTTTAAGATTTGTTACATTTCTTTATGTTGCGGAATATTTGTTTAATGATGCACAGATGTGCTGCATTCTTTTTGTTGCATTTGTTTAACTCTGTGAAGTTGTGTTACTTTGCCTGACTAAAACACCTGATTGGTCTAATGAAGAATTGAACGACTGAACGGCCAATAGCCAGGCAGGAGAGAGAAATAGGCAGGACTGCCAGGCAGAGAGAATAAATGCAAGAGGGAGGAGCAGGAGAAGGAGACAGAGAGGAGGACATCAGGGTCCAGTCACCCAGTCACATAGCCAGCCAAGGAGTAAGAAGGGAAGAAAGACATGAGTAAAAAAGAAAAGTAAAAAGCCCAGAGAAAAAATGTAGTGAAGGAGAAACATTATAATTTAAGTTAGAAAAGTTAGTTAGAAACAAGCCAAACTAAGGCTGAACAATCATTAAATAAAGACAGTCTTCGTGTATTAATTCGGGAGCTGGGTAGTGGACCCCCAAAAGAGTAAAAACAAAGCAACATCATATTCTTTTTTATTATTGTGAGCAGAAGAGTTTTGAGGAGGATGATAAAGATGTTAACTCAGAACACATTAAATGAAGGTATTTATAAAATATCCAAAATGCAGCATTTAGTGATAATGTCTGGTCCAGCTATATAGACTTGGAAGTCATCACATAAATATACTCCAGGTCATGATATTAGGCCACTATGGGAGAACAGGGAGAACCAAAGACAAAATTCTGGGTCTTCAAACACTCAGATATTTAGAGGTCAAGGATATGAAGGGAAGTCAGAGAAGACCAAAAAAGACATACTACTCAGATCAGAAGAACATCAACAAATTAGAGTCCTTAAGGTCAATGAAGAAAGTGTATTGATGGGGCATCTGTGATTGCCTCTAAAGAACGTTGCTAAGAGATCACACTGAAAGTGGAATTCAACCAAATACTAATCTTTATTGATCTTTATAAGAGCAGTTTTTATTAAAGTTGGGCAGAAGATGTGAAAGCCAGATTCAAGAAGATATAGAAGAAAGAATTCAAAACCAGAAACATAGGCATTCTTTCAGAGAATCATAGAAAAAAGTTTTCAAAAGGAGGAGTGAATTGGGAGAAATGTGGGCATAAAGGGGTTTTCTGTTAAATAAGAAAATTACACTACGCCCGGTGTTCACAGAATGTTCCAGTAGAAGAGAAGAGTGAAGAAGAGTGGAGAGAATTTCCAGTGAGACATCCCTGAGTTGGGGAAGGTGCTGGTTTGGTGAGTATGTAAAGGGGTCCTTTTGGCTTCTACTATGCCAGCTTACCAATGGTTGACAGAAGGGAGTCGATAATGAGGGCTAAGATGTGGAGAGATACGGGTTATGGAAGTTCCCTGGTCTCTTTCAGAGAAATAGAAGCCAAACTTGTCAACTAAGAATAAGGAATGGGAAGGAATTGCTAGAGAATAAAGTTATAATATCACCTCATGATTTTTATTTCTGTATTTGATAGTGTATAGCAGAACAATCACCCCAACTCAGTGTTTCTCTGTCAGTAACAGCATCCCTCAAATCTCTGTCTTTCTTATACTCCAAGCAGTTCTCCAATGGATACTTCCGAAGTGTCCTGCACTCTGATTCATGTCTGATACTGTTTGATTATAGTTAGAGTCAGAGTCCGCGTGTTAGGGTTTCAAGGATAAAACACACCATCCCACTTCAGACGCCAGTCACTAACCTTGGGCTTTCCAAATAATGGGGTGGCTGGAAATGGGAGGAACCCATGATCCTCCGGCTCTGCCATTTTTTGAAATGCTTCTAAAAGCTCTAAGAATCTTGACTTACATTTGGCAGTTTATTATAAAGACATTCATTCCAAAGGATACAGATGAAAAGCAGAATGGAAGAGATGCATTGGGCCAAACAGGGATGGAGTGGGGAGCGGTATGCAGCTTGCAAACACTCAGGGAAATGACCTCTGTGCTCCTCTATCTGTTCAGCCACCAGGAAGCTCTCCAAGTTATGTTCTTTTTACCTTTTTAGTTTACTTTAGGGTGGCTTCATAATGTAGACATGGTTGGTGAAATCACTGGCCATTGATGAACAACTCAACTTTTAGCCCCTGTCCCTCTCCAGGGTCATAGGACTGAAAATATCAATGTTCTAATGTCACAGCTAGCCTCGCTGGCCACCTGCCCCATTCTGAGACTGTCCAGAAGCCCTCACCATCAGTTATTTCATTAGCATACAAGAAGTTACGTTATCACTTCAGAGATTCCTAATCTTTTAAAGAGATGTATGCCAGGAATGAAGCAAAGAACAAGATGTATTTTTCTTATAAATCACTGTCTCACAGACACTAATTATTTTATGGCATAGAGCATGCCATGGAAAATAAGTGTGATGATCTTCCCTGTTTATTCAGATACGTTTTGGATTCTTCCCCAATGGGAAGCATATGCAGCTGACATATTGTGTTGCCTTTCACTGCGTGCCATTGGCTCCTTATAGGACCCAAGTGTGAAGTCTATGGGTTTGATTGTTTCACAGGAGGGACCAAAATCTACTGCTGCAAAATGCTCTTAGGGCAAAGAGCCTCTGGGGTCTGGGCATAGGAGCTGTACGGCATTTGCTTGGTTCTCGCTCTTGAAAAACAGTCTTCTTTTCGGGTCCACTTGGAATTGGATATTTCCTATTTAAGAGCCCTGTGGATTTCACGAGGGTGAGTGTGAAGCACAGCTTAAACAGAGATATAAAAGGCTGCCCAGAAAAGGGAAAACTGAGAACACAAATGTATTTCAAGGAGACGCTGCTGAAAGCAGCTGTTACTGCATTTTAAAGAGCCACTTATTTTAATTGAGGGGGCAATAGGATAATAACACTGTGCAATAATGATGTGCCATTGTATGAGACACTTGGAGACTTCCCCATGCACGATGCAATGTGGTCCCACATGGCTCCCAAACTGAGCCAGGTGGGTTCCATTTTGCTAAGTGAAAAGAAATAGCTCCTGGTGTTAGCATGCCTTTCCCGAGGATGTTTTGAGAGACACCTGCCTCTAGACTCTGGAAACAGCCATGAGTGGCCATGTTGATGTTGGGTGACCCTTCACTTCAGAGGGCAGTAGCCAGAAGAGCACTCAGCTATGCAGGCAAATCTGTTTCCCAGGAATAGGTTAATGGAGCAGAGAGATATCAGAGACCAGGACAAGTGTGGACTCTTCTGAAGGTGACATTGAACATGGATCTCACGCAAGAAGGCAGCTTAAACATTTAAGACCGTAGGATTTGAGGTGAACAAAATGAACAGCCTCTAAGGTGGCTTAACTTAGGTCTGGTGCATGCCCCTTTCAGCTCCTTGGAATCTGTTTCCAAAGCAGTTTCTCCCTGGTGTGGTCTCGAGGAGGCTACTGGCATGTGGAGAAGCCAATATAGGCAACTAGGTGGATGGGCAGAGGAAGAGCGGCGGGTGGCAATCCTGCAGGCAGATCCTGAAGCCATCAGCTTGGTCTCACAGCGCATGGTGGAGTTCTCTGACAAGGAGAGTTCAGAACTTTATCAATGACAAAATGATTTCCTCTAATGACAAATGCTCCTCTAATGTTAATCTGGGTTAACTTGGGGCTTTTGTTAAAATTCTGATTCAGTGGCTCCTCAGTGGGCTTCAAGATTCTGTGTTTTTATAAGCTGGCAGGTGAATGTGGCTGGCTGCTCTGAAGACCACACAGTGGGGGCTGGAGGAGAAGCAATTGCCTCGCTTCCCATTGTTGTGTTAACTCAATTTCCTCCCCTACTGATTGTTTGGTTGTACATTATCTTCTCTCAAGGAGAATTCATTTGCATGAGGTATTTTTAGCTGCAAGGGTCCTCTTGATGAAGCAGTAAGTAGAAACAGTTCCTTTTAACAAGGGATGGTAGCATTGGTTTCTAGGGATCAAGTCCCAGTCTTTCCTTCGCTTCCACCTAGTGGTGGCATGACCTTTCTTCTTGGGAAGGTCACAACTTCTCTGTCCCTCAGGTTTCCAAGATAGAAATGAGATGAGTCATCCTTGCCCTATTCACGAGACAGAGTGGTGGTGATCCTATTAGTGGATGGATGTGAGACTGTGCTGGAAACTCCACAGCATGCTTTGCAAAGGCACTGACCTCACCCTCCTGCTATCTGTAGTCAGTATTGAAAGTCTAGGCCCCATCTTGAAGGAAAGACTTGGCGAATTTGTGATGCTACTGCATTTGTATTGTGTGATGGCAGCACTAGGTAGAATGCTTGTCACTGTGTGCTGGCACGCTTGGGTTCCCTTAGTTACCAGGCTCAATCCCCGCCCTCCCCCAGTCCTGAACTTCATTGTTCTGACCTTTTTCTGTGAGCTCACAGTACACCACTGGTGCAGGACAATTCTGTATCCTGTCAATCAAGTTTTAAATAAATGCTGATTGGCCAGGCAGGAAGTAAAGGCAGGAAAACCAGACAAGAAGTAGAGGTGAGAACAGGAGATTTGGGAAGCAGGAAGCTTCCCTGGAATTCCTGCGCAGATCTCCAAGGAAGCAACATGTAGCAGCCCAGTTGAGAAAAGGTACTGGCCATGTGGCTGACAATGGGTTAATATAAGTTATGGGAGCTGGTAGGAAGACTGAGCTAATGGGCCAATCAGTGTATAACTTAATGTAGACTCTCTGTGTGATTTTCTTTGGGGCTTGCCGGCTGTGGGGTACTGGGCAGGATAGTAACCCCAACGAGCAGGCCCATCGTGTAACACACCACAACCTCACACCCACCCTCAGGGAAGGTTAAATTGTGTTGAATGACTCCTGCTGGGCAAGCTATCATGTCTGAATCCTGAGGACAGTTACGTGTTTCTCATATGTGTTTCCTGACAATGTCAGAATGTTAAGCGTCATTTGCATTTCGGAGATGAGCGCTTACATCACTGTGCCAGGTTACCACAACTGGTGAGCACTGCCACAGAAGTCAGTACACCTGGCTTCTAAACCTGCCTGGATTTCACTACGATAAGCTCTTACCTCTTCTTCCTGCGCTAGGACCGACTTGGTGGCATTCTGGTGGAGCACCATGACTAGAAACCTTGCTTCTGATGGCCATACAGGAGGGGGAGGGAGATAGTGACAAAGCATTTGAGGACAGGTGACCCAGTTGTGAAGGTTTGGGGTTGTTCACCTCCATGTCAGGAGGCCTATATTTGAGAAACAAGAGTGGGCTTCGCGCTTTTTGGGAAGGAGAAGATATTCAGTGACAAAAGGACAACAGTGAATCCCCTTAGGGGATTGTGTCAGCTGTCACAAGAAAAAGAAGAGCCAGTAGCAGGTGTGAGAGAGGTGACCTCCCCTCTTGCATAAAAAGGAGAGACTGGTGAACAAATCGGGAGGAAGGGTTTAGGGAAGTGTGCGGAAATGGGATTCTTTAGGGAAGGCCAGGGCGGGCAGAGCCGCTCTGGATATTTATCTTCCTAAGAGTGGTCTCCATCCTCACTAGGATATCTGTATCTGTTAGTCACATTGCGTTTGTCTTCCTCCTGCGTGCGCGCTTTGTGGGATGTGTTTTATTCACAATAATTCTCCAAAGTGTTATTTCGGTGATTTATTGCCCCGTGGTGTTTATCTTACCCTCCCAGTTTTACCTTTCCTTCAGCTGGGGTCTAACATTTTAGAGTTTGACTTTCTGTATTCCTATATGAGAAAATTTATCTTCTTTTCATATTTATTCCAGCATTTGTCTTGTTGTCCCAATATGTTTCTTTCATTCTCACAATTTATCTTTCTTATTTGGAAAATATGTCTCAGAATATAGTCTTTTCTTCTCTCTACTCAGCCTTTATTTGTTTAATATTTCACATCTTTTCTGTGTTTTCTGAACTGGGGCTTTCTGAGGGGCTGTTCTCTTGGGTAGGAAGTTCCAGCTGTTTGCAGCAGAGGCAGGTTTGGTGCAAAAGGCTTTATGTTGCGCCCACCTCAATTTTTGAGTCCAAAGAAATGGGGGATAATAAAAGCCCGAGAGATAAGGCGTGATCTCCGCTTTGTCTCAGAATAGCTTTGAGAATGGACAGTAAAGAGAAGGCAGTAAAAGGGACATTCTGCTAAGGACACGGTCCCTTTTTTCATTTTTCTTATCAGCTATGTAAGGAGGTCAGGCCTGCTTGAGTCATGTTTCTCTAATTTTCCTTTGGACAGATCTAGAAGGCTACAGGTTCCTCAGTAGTGACTGCAATTAAAACTTGAGCATTCTCCTAATTTTTAGTGAGCGTGCACATACAGGTGCTGGAGTCACTGTTTTTTTTTTTTTTTATCAAAAGTGTGGTGATACCAATAACAGACATTAACATCTCAACATCTGTAGCTGTAGTGGGCATATCCACCTATCTTCTCTCCTTTGAGATACATACAAGCCATGCAAGTTAGAATTACTGTTCCATTTTGTGCTGGGAAACTGAGACTCAAGGAGATTAAGTAGGGTTGTATACATCAGAGTGGTCAAGCACTTGTCTAAGCTTGTGTGAGACCCTGGGTTCATCCTCCAACACCACGGACACATAAAAGTGGGTTAAGTAATAACTAGTAAGCATAAAAATGAGAACTGAGATGGACTTATTTAATGTCCAGTTTTGTGTCCTCTCCAGTCTTTAGTATTGAATATGCAGTTGTGACTTATTTCTCATTCACTAGACTTTCTCATACACGTCTTTTGCTATTCCTTCACCCATTTTCAGCTGCCATTTGCCCCTGGCCATACTCTCTAGCCTAGCAACTTTCCTAATGTCCATGATGACCAAGATGTCTGCAGTGGGTGGATGGAGGCTGTTACCACATTTCCAACCTCATTAATTTTCAATCTCTTCACGCTCTCCACTTTATAAAATACCTCTTTCCTTCCTGGTTATTTGGAGCATGGATTCTTCAGGGTTTTTTTTTCCATTCCTAATTCCTTTTCACCCAAGAAAAATTTCATGACCGTGAGTATTCAGGTATACAAAATAAGCATGTAAATAAAATACTGGTAACAAGTCTTAAAGAATTTTATTCTAAAACAATTATTTAGTATGCCTATAATTTTACCATTTACGAATGATTAAAGCAAATTTGCATACTAATGATACTGCATTGTATTTAGTTTTTTTTCTTTTTTAAACTAAAAAAAAAAAGTTAATTATTTTTTTTCTTTTTGAGACAGGACCTTAGTTGGCTAGCCTAAAACTAGTTATGTAGACCAGGGAAGATTTGAACTTATAGAAATCAGCCTCCTTCTGCTTTCTAAGTGCTGGGATTAAAGGTGTGTCACCGTGTCCACTCAACACTTAGGACTTATTTTTATAGAAAGCATTAAATCTTGGCTTAATGTCTGACATTGCAGAGTGTGCAGTGTCTTTAATATTTTTCAATGTTGATGAATATTTGATTTTATTTATATGCTTATTTTACTTTATGTATACGAGTTCTTCGCCTGCATGTATGTATGCACACACTGTGTGTGTGTGGTGCCCTCAGAGACCAGTAAAAGGCATTAAACTGAAGTTGTAGGTTATGCACTGCTGTGCAGTTGCTGAAAACTGAACCTGGGTCCTCTGCAAGAATCACCAATGTTCTTAATTATGGAACCATTTCTCCAGCCCTGATATTTGTATTTTATAATTTGAAGCACACTGTTTCAATACATATGTTCTCCCTGAGCTCCTCCCTTCCCCTCCCCACATGCCTCCTCTCAACTTCATGTCTTCCTTTTTCTTTTTTAAATTGAGTAAGTCTAGTTGTTGCTGCCGGCATGTACATCGATAGGGTGATCCTCTGGAAAATGGGAAACCCCAGTGTCTATTTACTTAAAATAGAAAAACTAAAACCCGAAACCCCCAAAACCAGTTCTCCCCTCTCCAGCAACTATGATTTGCCAATATCTCCTCAGTAAGGGTGAGCTGGAGGTCATATACCCCATCTATGTTAAGATTTTGCCTGGTCTGGTCTTGTGTAATTTATGAGTGCAGTAGACATACCATGTCCAGGAGACAGCAGTTCATGGAAGAACCTCCGTCTTCCAGCTCCTAGATATTTTGTGCCTCTTCTTCAGGGATGTTCCCTGAGCCTGGGGTGATGATGGGAGTCAATGAATGTCACATTTAAGGCTGAGTTCTCAGTCCTTGTTCTCCACATCTTGACTGGTTATGCATCTCTCCATTAACTGCTGCCCATCGCAGAAGAAGTATCTCCGACCAAGGCTGAAGGCAGCTCAGATCTACGGGCATAAAGATAAATATTCCGATGTTAATTTGACAGCATGAGCATTCTAATATCCGAAGTGACCAAAACCCTGGGAAAAGATGTAACATGTTCTTTGTTGCTATTCATTCACTTTAGTTAAAACAACAAGGGGACTGGAGAAACAGCCCAGCAGTTAGGAGCACACACTGCTCTGGAGAAGATCAAAGTTCAATTCCTATCACCCATATCAGGTAGCTCACAAAAGCCTGTACTTTTGGGAGCAGGGGAATCTGCCACCTCTGGCTTGGCAGACACCAATACTCATATGGACATACTCACATCCAAACTTATACATATAATTAAAAACAATAAAATCAACCTTTTTTCAAAAAGTAAGGTTCTTGATACCCAAGATGTGCAGTGTGTTCTTCAAAATTGAGGATTGCCAGGTGGGAATTAAACAGGGGTGAGTTTGGGGTGGGGGTAATAGAGATGTCAGACCTTATATGAGTCAGACTCTTTCCTTTCCCAAGGAATTCAATTTAAACAAGCTTGGGCAGGATGGGAAAGTCACTTGATCATTATGAGACTATGGATATCAGATGCCAAAGACTGCGTGCTGACGGGGCTCTTCCTTTCATTGGGTTTCTTTATGAATGTCACTTCCAATTTTTCATACTAGCTTTCTCCACGAGGCCAGAGCCATGGCCACGGGCCCTGCTGATGCTCGTGTCTTCTTATCGTCACTGCCAGACCTGAAGAGAGTCTCTTTTCTTAATTCATTTCCAAAGCCCCCAAAGAATGATTCTGATTGGCTTGGGTCACATCATCAACTCTGTGGCCCTGAGAGTTCAAGAGCATAGTCAGTCAGCCAGGGGTGGAGTTTCCACGTAGTCCCTTCAGTGGAGCAGGGAAAAAGTGCAGAAAACAGCAAAACGATCCAAAAAAAAAAAAAAAAGATTCTACTTCCCCTCATTATACAAAAGAAGGAGAGAGGTTCCTTTGTTTACTGAATGGCATATTCTAATTAAGATGGAAAAATTTGCTAACAATGAAGAAAATGTTTTATTAATAGCAAATTCTTTTCTTTTCTGTGGTTAGCACCCACTATAAGGATGAAGCACTTTGTTGTAACAGATGATAAAACTCAAATCAATAACTGCCAAGACACCATCACATTGCATTATAATTTCCTATACACAAAACTCTTTTCTCCAGGACTGTTGAGCTCTTTAAGCACAGAAGGTAATTATATCTGTTCCGAGGCCAACTTCAGCACTAGAACACAGTAGAAAAATAGGGAAGAAAAACAGGAAGAGCAGAGAAAGGATGCTTGTGTGTACATTTCTCACCAGCCAGTGGTGATATATGATCCATGATACAAGCAAATATGATGACCCAGGGAACAAGCAAATTCAGCTTAAGGCAGGAGAGTCAGGGCCAAACTCATCTCCCTATTGCTCAGAAGAAGTGGCTTATTCTTCTGGAGAGAATTGGATTAAGTTTCAGAAGGAAGTCCATCTTTCAGTCTTTCCACAGAAAGTCTACCCAGCAACCTCCAAAGAGGACATGGCATTCAGGTGGGAGGGGAAATGTCCCCTGACTTATTAGAGGCCACTGTCCCTTCGTGACTTGTTAAAAAAAAAAACCTGCATGAGTTCAAAAAGTCCAATGACCTTCTTCCCCTCACCTTCTTAGAAAGATTACCGTCACATAGATTTGATAATTTTTTTAAAATAAGGAGCAACCTTTTGATTTATATTTAAGAATATGACTTCAAACTCAAATAGTCTTAGGAATAAGATACAGGATTTACAATAAAGTCTAAGCTGATTGTGACTGAAGGACAAAGAGGTGCAGCATGGAAGTGTCAGGTGTTGTGGCCCGAGAGGAAATTATGGAGAATGCTGTTAACGCCTCTTCTTTGGAAGAGCACAGGACGGGAGGACTGAGCCATCCCTGATCTGGGTTCTTGCAATTTCATCTGGCCTGGCAATCCACAGAAACACTCTTCTGAATGTCTGGGCCTTTTGCTAGATACTGAAATAAGCAAATATTAGCAATGTGACTCGTGTTTAGAATAAGTGATGTAAGTTGGGTAGGGGTGGGACTTTACACTAAACCATAAGCCCTGCTAGCTCAGTGAGGCTTAGCCTTTTGATGAGAACAAAATCAGGTCATTAGGAGAGCATTTTGTCTTAATGTATCTCTTATCACAATAATGTTACATAACTAATGCAGGGACATAAAAATAAACTTTCAGCATTTTCACAGGTACATGGTGTGATGCTTAATTTTGTGCATCAGTTTGTCTAGGTTACAGTGCCCAGTTGTTTAGTTAAATGCCAGTCTAGATGTCACAGTAAAGGTTTTGTTTGTAGCTGTGATTAGCATGTGTAAGCGTTAGATTTTAAGTACATCAGTCTATGTAATGTAAGTTGGTCTCATCCTTTGAAACCTTTTGAAAACTGCGAGAGCAAACACTGATGTTTTCTGAAGAACTCTATTTCAAGACAATAATATTAAAACCCTTGCCTTTGTTCTCTACCTGCTAAGTTAGCATGTTAACATTACACAGGCCAGCCCCCTAAATGGAGTGAACTGATTCCTTTAAACTCCTGTGGGTGCACGCATAGTCTATAAGATATTGTGTATATACACTGTATGGTATATGTGAATGAATATCCAGCTAATACACAGGGTTATGTGGGCCATTCCATGGGTTCCAGTTCATTGCACCGAGCATAAAGTTCTGCTTGTCTCCACTGGGCCCCATCATGGGTCTGAATAATGTGTCCCTGTGACTGGTGTCTTATGCCCCAGAAGCTAGATCAAGATTAATCTCAGGGCATAAAAGGCAGGAATGTCTCACTGTAAAGACAACCAAAGAGCAGAGGATCTGCTGAAACCTTGATAGTTAACCAGCATGCAGCAGTCCCACCATAGTGACAAAGGCCTTCAGAACCGAAGGACAGAAAGTGGACTCCATCTTTTAGTGGAAAAAATGATGAAATTACATTGTGAATGATATAGATCCTAAGAGACTATGAATTGCGGCTATTAATGAAGTCAGTGTAACAACCTTTGTAAACCAGGCCAGAATGCCTTAACCATGCTGTTGTGAGGCCTGCAGACGAACCCAATAGCTACTGACACTACTGCTTGCCCGGGGCATGTGACTGGCCACTGAACTTTCTTGAGTGCTATTTGCAGTATAGCTATTAAAATTAGGAGTGTTATCCTGTCAAATGGTCTGCAAATTAGCAACGTATTGATCATATAGCCTTGTTTGGAAGCAGCACTCAGATTACAAAAGATTTTTACATTCATTCTCAGTTTTAATAGCTGAGACCAGGGATATACTAAGTATATAAATGGTACCAAAGGAAAAATGAAAAGGAGAGGGAGGGGCGAAACAAACTGGGAGCTCACGCTTGGAAGCATTTTAGCCTAGAGACAAATGCTAGGAAGACTACATGTATGGGGGCTTCTGCGAACCTGGGGACAAGTCTGAAATGAATTAGAGCTGGCTAGACAGTAGATGAAGATGACAGACGATCTATGGAGGAGCATGTGGTATCAGCTCCTACAATGAGCAAGACAATATCTCCGCAAGATGAATGCCGGGAAAAAAGTCTTCGCGGGTGTAAGCAAAAGTATATTAAATGTGGATATGTTTTTCTTTGTTTTGAATATATTTCTTTCCACACTCTCCTTTTTCATAAAAAAATGTAGTAACGGCCAGAGAACAGATGGAGCTGCAATACTCAGGAGAGGACCGGGAAAGGGCTCCTCTGCAAATTACTCGGTAGGGCCACCGGGGGGATGAGGCTATGGGGTCAGTTGGGAGTGATCTGAACCACATGGGCACAGAGCGACATCAGAGCTCCACTCAACCTGTGAGTTTGCCGACACCTGAGGAAAGGAAAACAAAACCTGGCCTGTGATAGTCACAGCCAAGGTTCTCTCTGAAGTGACAGGAGACTTTGTGTTCAGACTTTGTGCATCACTGCCCTTGCTGGCTTGATGATGGAACTCACTAACAGCTGTCCCCAGAATAAGGTCAAGAGTTAAAAATGTGCCCAGGATGGTTCTGTCTGATCACAGCATGTACACACTTCCAATTGCTCAGGGACACAAGGGCCTTGGAGTGACATTTGTTAAACACCAGCAGGGTCTCTAACAGAGTGCCCATCCCTATAAAAGCTCAGGTCCCAGCCCTGAGAAACCTTCAAGGTAGAGAGTAAAATGGGAGGGAGGTTCAGGGCAGCACTGTTGCCATGAAGTCCGGCCAGACTTTCACGGTTACTGTGCATGGCGTAAGGACAGATGCTTTATCAACCATCTCCTTGGAAACTCACCAGCAGTGAGGGGCCAAAGAGAACCCTAGATCATACTTTCTTAAACTGCGAGTTGTGATCCCATATATCAGAGAGGTCATAAATATGGCAACAGTTAAAGTTCATTGAATGCACAATGACCAAAAATTAATCGAAAATCGAATGTGTAATAAATTGCAGGTGTATCTGGCAGAGCTTGCCCATTGTCTACATGTGATCTCATTATAGGCTTGCTTCTTAACACACTGCATGAGCTGTTTGCACTGCCTTTGCCATCATGCCATGCAGCACCATTGGATACTGCCTGCAACATCTCAGCTCCGCTGAGATACTACCGTGTGCTATGAATTATGGTGCTTTCTTCTCCACTTGCGGATGCATAATAGTTTAGTGATGGGAATAAATACTTATAATATTTCTATATTGTTGTTCCCCATCATAGAGGTCTCAAATTAACTTATCTTTGGTTTGTGTTGTGTTATATATATATTTTTTTTTAAGTTTCTGTTTGAGTTGGTGATTTGAGTTCCGCTCCCCTGCCAAATGTTAAATAACTTTTGGCTAGTGATAAGACTATCTGGCCACAGAGGACAGGAAGCCCAGGATGATTTCACTGGTGTTGGGAAGGGGAGGAAGAAACTTAAGCAATACTAACAAACAGCATACTTAAACAGTTATACAATAATGTTGGAAGTCAGCTTGTTTCCTTTAACTGCCATTTCTTCTTCAGAACCATAGAACTATTTTTAATAACTTAGGTACCCTGATTTGTGCATTATATGCAATACATTCAGAACTTATTGGAGCATAAATATTTTTTCATTATTATTCTCTAACCCTCAGAAATTGATGACTTGTGACTTTGCTTAATTCTGTTTCAGGTATGGCCATGTATAAAGAAATACATGCTATAATATTTTCCTGTCATATTTCTTCCCATAGTATTGGAGTGATCAGGCATGCACTAATCGTAGATAAAGGAATTTGGAAGGTGTGTTGAACTACATGTCAATAGCTTTTATCCTTGAGAGTGTTGAGAAAAATGGTCCAGCGAGGCTAATGGAGGATGAACTCGAAGAGTGGAGCTTTGTTAGTCAGAGGACAAGGGAAACATTGAGTGACTAGGACATCAAACGGGAATTAAAAGTATCTTCAGACAAATGGGAATAAAATCATACCTGAGAAAGAGAAAAGCTTTTTTATTCTTTAAAATTTTAAAGCTCTAAGTTATTGGGTGGATAGAAAAGAAACAAAGAAGAAAGGTCTTTACGGAGGTGAATTCCTTCCTTCCTTCCTTCTATAGTGATGTAGCACCTTCTTATAAAAGCTGATAAAACTCAAATCAATATCCATCTTAAGCATTCACACTGTGTTGTAATTTCCTATGCATAGAACTCTCTTCCCTCATGACAACTGAATTTGTTCAATGTGGAATCTCATTATGTCTTTATTTATGAGGCCAACTCAAGGAGTAGAATATGATGAAAAATTTTCCCAGATGTATGAACAGGGAAGAGAAAAGGAGGAGAGAGAACTTTGTAGGCAAGTTGCTAACTATCCAGTAAAAATCAGGCCTGGTGCACACAAGGCCTGCTCAAGGAAGAAGAGCCAGGGCCAAATAGAGCTGTAAAAGCATTTCTCTGGGGCTCAGGAGAAGTGATTCATTCTTCTGTAGAGAATCAGATAAAGCTCCATAAGGAGGCCAACCTTTGAGCATTCCCATGGAAACTCAGTCTGGTAACCCCCAAAGAGGAGATGGTGTTCAAGTCATAAATAGCAAGCAGGAGGGCACACCAAGCTATAGCCTGAGATTACTAAAGGACTGTGGCTCTTAATAAAATAAACAAAACTGATGAATGCTAACTAAGAAAAGCAGATAAGTTTAATAAAATCAGAAATGGAAAAAAGTGGCAGTCTATTGGAAATCTCAGAAATATAAAGGGTCACAGGGGATTGTTATGGACAATTATAAGCCAACAAATTGAATAACCAAGGAAATACATTCCTAGAAACATGCAACTGACCACGAATGGATCAAAATCAAATAGAAACAGACGAATAACAGACAGGGAAATTGAACAGAAATTAAAGACCTCCTGAGAGAGGAAAGTGCAGACCAGACAGCTGCATGACTGAATTCTACCATTCAGAGAACATGTAATCCAGCTACAAACAAGCAAACAAACAAAAAAACCAAGAATACATTTACAGTGATTTGATGAAGTTGACCTTACATTGACAAAAGCAAAGTTCAGGCCAATATCTATGATGTTCACAGATAAAAATTCCTTAATAAATACAAAAAAATCAAATTTGACTGCACACCCAAAAGATGGTCCATGATGAGCAATTGGAATCTGCCCCTGGGATACAAGACTAGTTTCATTTGCAACTTAATCATGGTGAGTATGGGAGAGTGAGAGAAAAAGACCATATGATCGTCTCAATAGGTATAGGTTCGGCAAAATCCATCCTTTTGTGATAACGTCTCTGTAATACAAGCATGGAAAGAAAATTAACAGCAGAATAAAGCCATGTTTTTTTGTTTGTTTGTTTTGGAGAGCCATAGATAATAGGATGGCAAGTTGGGAAAAACGGAAAGCTTTTTCTTTGATCTATTCTAAAGTGTACTATCAAGTGTAATCAAGCAAGAGTCCTGGGAAATACAGGAAAGATCAAGGAAACACTAAAAAGTAAAAGGATTCATATTAGAAAGGAAGAAAAACATTGTGCCTGATTTTGATGACAGGATCATATGAGTGAAAAGCGCTAAAGACTATATAGACCACCACGTGTGCGTGCATACATACATGTGTGCGTGCGAGCATGCATACATGTGTGTGTGCGTGAACATTCAGACACATGGGTGGAAACTAATAAACAGTCACAGTTTAATTTGTAGGGTAGAAAATCAGTATACAAATATTAGTCTAGTTTCTTTACATTAATAATTGTCTTAAAACGAAATTAAGAACATAAGTTACCCAGTGACAGCATGAGATTATATGGTTCCTAGAAAGAAACCAAGATAGTATAAGGTCTGTACACTGAGAACATGAAACAGTGATGGAAATAATTGAAGAATGTACAACAAAGTGGACAGTTGCTTCAGACTAGAGTATTGGATGGTAGATATTTCTAATCTGTACTAGTAAACGAAATAAACAGATTCAGTGTAATCTCTATCAAAATTGCAATGTAATTTTTAACAAAAACCCCACAATTCTGATATTCATATGGAACTACATATCTCAAAGAAAGCAGTCATGATTTTAAGTTATGTTAACAAGCTAGCTGTACTAATAAGGCAGTATTTGCACACATACTGCTAGTAAGTGTGGGAAACACAGTAGAGAGCCCAGAATTAATTCTAACCATATATGATCATTTAAAATTTGAAGATAACCAGGAGTGGAAAAAGGGTAGTGTTTTTAATAAGTGGGTTAAGGAAAACTATATATTTATTTACAAAGAATATGATTGGGCCTTTACACTACACGGAAAAATGAACTAAAATGTTTTAGAGATCTGAAACAATAAGACTTTATAAGAAACTTAACATTGGCCTTGGAAATAATCTACTTTGAATCCAACAACAAAAGCTCTGGTGGCAAAAGCAAAGATTCACCAACAGGACGGGATAAGACTTGAAGTAGCAGAAACAACAGAATTAAAAACCAACCTAAATATTGAGAAAATGTTTTCAAACTATATATTTGGTAACGGCTTAACATTCAAAACATGTAGTGAATTCATACAAGTCAATACCAAAAATATTTTCAAATAGACAAGAGCGTTGAATAAACACACAGAAATATACTAACAGCTAGCCAGTTCATGAGACGTGTTCAACAGCTATCATCAGAAAACTGTAAACTGATATAACAAGGAGCAACCAACTCTCTTCTGTTTAGAGATGGACTATAACTATGCCTGCAGAATGGGGAGCAATATAAACTTTTGAACACTGTCTGTGGGGATGTAACAATGTTATACCAATGAGTATGAGTGGCCCACTCAACAAGAGGGAGATCATGGCTGGTACAGGAAACCTGGTCAGCTACCTAGGACTACAGAAGTCATTCATCTTGAGGGAGGACCTGCAATCACCACTTTACTAGATGAGCTCAGTCCCTAACTACATTCTAAATATTTGTCCTTATTTCCACAGATGACTGAAGTTTTCATCGGGGAAATGTCTCTTTGCAGCAGACTGAGACCATTACAGGAAACCACAACCCATCAACATATAGGGTTGTAGAGCCAGTTCCCACTGATGCATCCATAACACAATGTCTGGTATCTAAGACTCAAAGAACATTTCCAAAGAATGGGCAGGAATATTGCAAAGGTCAGAGGAATAGAATGTCTGCCGTGGGAGTGTTTCTTCTAGAAATGTCAGAGAAACTACAGTCATGAAATCTCACTAAACATGATCTAAACAAGGAAGGCACCAATGGACATGTTAACCTTGAAAGGAAGAGAGGTTCTGAGGTCTCGACCCTAGACAATGGACTACAGGCAAATAAGGAATTCTGAGAGCAAAGAAATTGTCATCGGCTATCCAATACCAGATGGCCATCCCTGAAAACCTACACACAAGTAACATTGTATAGACTGAGTCAGCTGTATTTATGTATTTAGGAATACCCTGTCCACACAGACATATCAACAATTAAAGAAAAGGAGACCTTGATTTTTAAAGAGTGCAAGGAGAGGTCCATAGAGAGATTTGGAGTGGAGAAAGGGAAGAGGAAAACCATGTAATTGTATTATAATCCCAAGAAATAATTTAAAAGGACAAGGAAGGAAAATGGAATGGGATTTACTATAAAAAAATATGCACAGAACTACCACATGATCTGACAATCTCTCTTCTGGGTCTACAGCCCAAGAAAATGGTATCAATTCATTAAAGAGAAGCCTCCACTCCTATGTTCATTGCAGGAGATTTGCAATAGTCAAGCTATGGGGAGAAAAAGTGTCTGTTGGTGGATGAATCAATAAAGGAACCACTGTGTGCATGCACAATGGAATGTTTTTCAGCCGTTACAGAGAAAGAGATCCTGTCATTGGCAATGAACTTGGGGGATATTATGTTGAGTGAAATAAGCCAGACACAGAAAGAAGAATACACTACCTCACTTGCATGCCAATTACAAAAAAAAAGTCAGATACATGGGAGCAGAGAGTAGACCAGTATTTGCCAATGCTTAGGCATGGGAGCGGAGAGTGATTGGTGATGATGGGCACAAGCTTTCAACTGTATGATGAATGAATCCTGGGGAATCTAGTACGTTGCACATAGCTGTAGCTAAGAAAAAATGCATCCTTGAAATATAGGTTAAGAATAGATTTAGTATGCTTATCACACATAAAAATAACAGGATGAGGTGCCAGATGTGTTAATTAGCTTGATTGTGGTAATCACCTCACAATGTGAGTCTACATACATATATCAAAACATTAAGCTATACACATTGTATATACATGATATATACAATTTTTGTGGATTATGCTACAGTAAAAACTGAAAAAAGAGCAGAATTGGCTTTTTTTTTTTTTGGTTTTTCGAGACAGGGTTTCTCTGAGCAGAATTGGCTTTTTATACTGGGACCAAATGTGCAAAGGATCTGTCAATTACATGCTTGGTGATGAACGACTAATTTGGTCGGAGCAAATGTAGTACTTGGTTAACAGTTCACTGGGAACTTGTGTTAGTGAGCCTGGTTTGGGTCAGCTTATTAAATCGTGAGGGCCAGAGTGTGGCATTAGAGGTTACGGTATGACAAATAGCTTTTGCTTTACACAGCAACTAAGTGTTCAGCTCTGAGAGATTAAGCATGGAAGAGCAGGCTTATGGGTTTATGGTGTGTGTAGAGGAGGGCAATCAAGCCAACATGGTAGTGAAATACCATGTTCTAGGATCCCACACATTCATGGGTGGTTCCTGGGTGCCACCCGAGTGACCTGCCGGAAGCACACAGAGATCTCAGCCTAGCAAGCACACAGCTTTTTCAGAACTGGGGGATGACTGTACCATTGTCTAGCTGGGATATGGTAACAGCATGCTATTGACTGCATAGCGTATAAGTCACAGAAGTTCTCCCAAGGTCCTCTGGTCTGGTGGTCTGAGATTAGGGCAAGGCAGAGTTGGTTTCTTGGGGGCAGGGGTTGTTTCCTGGTTTGGTGATGGTGCCTTCTTGCCACGCCCCCACATGGTGGTGGTACACAAAAGTTCTCTTTGGTTTCTTCTCTTTGAGTGTTGATTGTCTTTCCCAAGTGTCTGCTCTCATGATCTGATTACCACCCAACACCATCACTTTAAGAATGGGGATTTAAATGTAGGAATTTAGAGGGGCTGTCAACAGGCAGGCCACAGTCTCATGCAGACCAAATCTCTGGTGATCTGTTAGAACGAAAAAAAATGAATTAAAAGATCATTTGAATAACTCTAATGTACCATATTTTAAAACCGTGTTCTCGTTCTATCTGAAGTCGGTTAAGACAACTCTTCTGATCTCTTCCTAACTCCTCTTTCTATAATGTCAGACCCCAGGGTGGATCCTTCCATTCATCCAATTCTTCTCCTGCCACTTCTATATTTCAGTGGTTCAGAAAAGCAGGCTGAGACCTCCTTTCCCTTCCCTTTAGATTCAGTTTAAATTATTCATTTGCCTAACTGATTTTTTTTTCTTCATAGGTGGTATGGAGGTAATTCTCAGACCTGCCAACATTGGAATGATCACACGTTCTTAATCAGTGGAGTTCAAATTTCAGGTCTTGATGCTTCATTAGAATTTGTATCCCCTGTGATTTGCTTAGCACTCTGAGAGCAGCTTAGTGTTCTCTGTTTGGAAACAAGACTCCCACATGTACCAAAATTTATTCACACGAGAGGCTGAACCCGGGTTTGAATTTACACTTTTGGATTTAAATCCCAACTCCCTGCAGATCAAGGGTCTCTGCATTGTCAGCTGTAGGCTGGGCACCAGGATTAGGCAGAGGACCCGGATGTATGGTATCGTAACTGCTGCCGTGGGACCTGTATTGTGCTTGAATATTAGGTGACATGTTGGAAGGTTATAGAACTTTTAGAAGGTGAGGTCAGAGGTTGTGGTGTAAGTGGAGACTGTTTGTCCATTTCCTGGCCACCCAGACCCGAATAATAACACAGAAACTATATTAATTACAACACTCTTTGGCCTGTTAGCTCAGGCTTCTTATTAACTAACTCTTACATCTTAAATTAACCCATTCTATTAATCTGTGTATTGGCTCTGACTTACTGGTAAGGAGCTGGCATCTGTCTCCTTTGCAAGCTACATGGCTTGTCTTTGACTCTGCTTACTCTCTCTCTCTATCTCTTCCAGCCTGGCTATAGTTTGCTAAGTTATTGGCCCAAACAGCTTCTTTATTAACCAATGGTAATAAGACATATTCACAACATACAGAGGGGAAACCCACATCAGTGTGGGTTCTTGGTGGTGGGTTTTGAGGACCATAGCCCAGCTCTGCTTCTGGTCCAAACCCTTGCTTCTGGGTTTAATAAGATATGAACAAGTAGTCTCTGGTCCTGAGACCATATCTGCTTTAGCTGAATTTCCCCTCCTTTAACTTGCTCCTTGTCAGGTATTTGGTTGCAGTGATGAAAAACAAAAGTGACACAGAACCAAAGGCTCAATGTGCGTGAACTATAGGGGTAGCGGGCTTTGAGCAAACAGCAGAGCTGGAAGGATAAACCCACGTGAGACCAGACAGTGGTAAATTCGTTCAAGCTGAAGTCATACAGTTAGTGTTTGCAAATCAGTCATGACCAGCAGAGTCAGAGGGTAGGTCAGTGGAGAAAAATGTGGCTGGATGTCCCTCTAAACAGAGACACCACGGTCAAGGCCAGCTGTGGTCGTCCCCGGTCTGAAGCCTTTCGGAAATCCATGTGATTTTGTTTTGTTTTGTTTTGTTGGCTTGTTTTTTTTTTTTTTGTAGACAAGGTTGGCCTCAAACTCACAGAGTTCTGCTTGCCTCTGCCTCCCCGGTGCTGGGATTAAAGGCGTGTGCCACCACCGCCTGCTCCATGTGTTCTTTAACCAGTCACTTTGGGCTTTTCCCTTTTGTTTGTGTGAAACAAACATTCTTTGCCCCTTTTCAGAAACTCAAGCAGAAATGTTCAAATAAAAATATTCCCTTCAGCAACTCTACAGGACTCTCCTTTGCTCCTTCTAGAAGTTTCCTGTGTGTGTACCAGGCTAGAGATAATCTTGCTGCCAGGCCCAGAAGAGGCTCAGCACCTCTTCTTGGTGTGAATCTGCTGGCTGCCATCACTGGCATTTTTTAACTAGTTGCTTGGGCACACACTCCCACTCTTAGTCTCTTCTGTCCTTTTAAGACTTTCCGCTTATATTTCGTTCTTAAACTTTTCACCCTCATTAAATTATGCTCCGATTTTTGGCAAAGCCCTGTCCCTAGGGGGAATTCTTTAAAAATCCCACATCGTGTTAAAATAAAATCCGTCTTTTACAATTACCGCAGTAGCAGACCTTCCCTGTATTGAAAGTCCCCGAGTCCACACAGCCTTACCTAGCCCATGGATGCTTCCGTTTGATACCCAAAATTATCTTTCACTGAAAACACCAGGGAGGCTGGATTCTAACTAGTATGTTCTTTTAAATTTGCTTCACTTCTTGGACAGAATCAGCTCATTATAAATCCATTCCTTGCCCTTCATTTGAAGGCAAGAGGGACCGACCGTGCTTCCTGAACCAAAGCTGCTACATCCTTTCAGCCCTTTGAGCTTCTGATGTCCTGTCTTGCATTTTCACCTACACCTGCCAGGATAGAGAGAAAGGACCTGGTCCAGGATAACAGTGCTTTCCAACGAGGAGCTCTGAATATCTACCGCTTTCACCTTTATTCTTTATCTCCCCCTCTAGTAACCTTGATCTAGTCACAATACTGGCCAAATTTATCTTTTACTGTTGATTGCATTTTTGTAACCACACACCATTTTTGTAACCACACACACACACTAACACACACACACACACACACACACACACACACACCTAGTGCGGTGTAGACATTGCCGATGCATTGCTGTTATAACAATATTTTACTTGGTCGTAAAGCCAATGCAAATGCATACAACTGGTAAGGCTATGAAGACACTGGAATAAGCCGGGCTTGCAGTGCACTGGAACAGAGTCAGGTTAGAGGCTGGAGGTCTGTGTTGCTGAGGCTTCTCTTGCTGGCAATACTTTGGTTCCTGCTGGTGTCTGCTCAACTTGAAATGATCTCTTGTTCCTTCTGAGGCCCTGACATATCTCCCGGGAGCTGTGAATATAACAAGGGCGTTGGAAGCAGAGGGAAATTTATTCGTCCAAATATTTATTTATTCACTCATTCATTCATTTGTTTTTCATTGTGTCCCTCAGTGCTGCTTCAGTACAACTCCTTCTGGCCTAACAGAAAAAGGAAACAGCTTTTTAAAATAATGCAAAAATAGGGAGAATATTTTTAAAACTGTCCATGACAGGCACTGAATACAGTGCAGTGTTCCTGGAATACAGATGTGCTCAGGGACAAGAAACATTTCATGGAGAAGATAGGATGAGTCACAACCCCCAACTGCTTGAATTGTACTTTGGGCGAGTAGGGGTTTGCAACATGGAATTAGCTGATTTTTCATCAGTATCCCTAATAGCTAGGACTGGGCACCTAGCGTTGAAGTTCAAAGATCAGAGTCTTAAACCTGTATGGACTTAGAGCTAAATAAATTGGGGTTCATTTTACTTTACTTTTACTGGCAGGAGCTCTGTGTTCCTCTGTACTGTACCTGACCCACTCTGGCTGGGAAGGGCCTGTGGGATTCCATTCCTAGAAACTTTGGATGACAGCTCTTCCGTCTTTCAGATGGGCCTTTGTACTTTGTCCTGGCTCTGCATGGCTGTCTGCTGTCTCTCATATAACACCTGTGTCTGACTTTGGGGCTGTCTCTTCCATGTCTAGGCCTGGCAATATTTTCAGGATGGAAACTGAAAAATTATGAAAAATCTGCCTGACTTCTTAATGTCCCGAGGACCGTGTTCCACTGGCTGTACTTGTCACCTCCTGGGCCCTTGCCACCCTCCTATACTTTTCTCCCTTCTTTGTGTCCCTCAGGAGTCATTTGGCTACTCTGGCGGCTGAGAAGCCTACACAGACTTTAAGGTGAGGAAGTTCAGCGTTGGTGGGGAGTGAGCGGGAGAAGGGGACATTAAGGTTCACCACTGTGCAAACTGCAGTTAGACAGGAGGAAGAAGTTTGCACACCCTGCTATTCAGGAGGGTGCAACAGTCAGCATGAATGCAGCACGCATTCCAGAAGAGCCAGAGGAGGGATTTCAAACATTCCTACCACAAAAAAAAAGATGAAGTGTTTGAGGTGATGGAGATGATAATTGCTCCAATTTGATCTTTGCACAAGATGAACAGGTATCAGAGTAGGAGATTTTACTGCTTTGGGTAGTAAATTATACACACATTTAGTGCATGCAATTATTATATGTCTAATTAATTAATTAATTAGTAGCATTTTTGGAAAAGATCATTTCAGTTAACAACAGAGACATGCATTCTGGAAGAAATCTGTAGTGTCAGGCACTTCTTCTGAGAATAAGTAGACAGGACCCAGGGGGAAATGTCAGGCAAGGCTTGAAAGACAGTGGCTCCCACCTTTCACAGGGAGGCTCCAACACTGCCTGAGTACAAGATCTTAATAACAAGAGGCTACCTTTTCTGAGCTTCAGTCTTTCCATAGGTGAAATGGAACGATACTGTGACCTACCCGGCACGTTTGGGAACATCAGGCAGACTGCTTATTGAGAGACTGTCTGATTCACTGGGTGTGATCTGGGGGATTCCTTGCAGGAAATCTGGCTTGGTGCTGAATCAAGGCCAGTGATGTTTTTCATATCTGGGGTCAGGATCAGTCTCATAGGCTGGGTCAATTCTGAACCTGCAGATGGTGGCAAAGTGGTCCCAGCTTTTTAGGTCTGGGTACTCCGGGACTGGGAAATAAAGCAACCAATATGAGACAATCAGAGCCTCAGGGCCAAGGGGATCAAAGCTGAGCAGTGCACATTCCAGGAGCAATGTGAGGCAGGGGCAGGGGTGACAGAAGCTATCTTTCCATGTGATGATTTTTTATGAGAATCACAAATAACTGTCAATCTGTTGGGAGAGAAAACTTCCCACAATGCCCGGAAGAGAAGCGCCAAGGAAAACAATCCTGATCAAAGCCCGAATCCCTTTGTCACTAGTGCTTTCTCTGCCACACACCCAAAGGCATTTTGTAAAACAGCAGCAGCAGCAGCAGAAAGGAGGATGTGTTAATAGGATACGGTTTGGGTGTCATCGGCCTGTTTCCAGAACGAGCCTCACATCGAGACAGACATCAAAATGGAGAGTGGAGATGAATTCACTCACATGTCGGCACTTGACGGAGAGAAGGAGAAAAATCAAATGCTTTGGTGGCCTGGATGCTACAATTCTTGACGTACGCATTTTTAGCTCCATTTAGCTCTCTCAAACTAATGGGGTTATAAAATCGTTTTGCAGGGATGACACCATTAGCGAACACAGTTCTGCTTTGCCGTGAAACGTGGAATATATCAATTAGCCAATGTTTACGGACTGTCCACTATATGCCAACATTGGGCTGGGCATGAAAGGACAGTGGAAAAGAATGTAAAGCGTGTTGACACTGGTGACAATGACAGTAAGGAATACTGTGTTGGGCTATTTCAAATCCTCCCCGCAGTTTACCCAGGTTGCTCTCTTACTCTGACTTCTCTTGCTGTGATAATTCACTGACCAAAACCAGCGTGGGAGGGAAGGGTTGCTCTACACTTCCGTGTGACAGTCATTGAGAGAAGAGAGGGCGGGCACTCAAGCAGGAACCTGGAGGCAGAATGTGAGGCAGAGAACAAGGAGGAATGCTGCCTGGTGCCCAGGTGTCTCTGGCTTGTTCAAGTACATTTCTTATACGGCTCAGGACCACTTGCCTAGAGATGATTCCATTCACAGGGGTTGGGAACTCTTGCATCAACTGGCTATCAAAAAAAAAACAAAACAAAAAAAAAACAAAAAAAACAAATGCTTCATAGACATGGCAACAGGTCAAGCTGATGAAGGCAATTCCTCGGTTAAGGGTCCCCCTTGCCAGATATGTCACGCTAACTATGACTGTTAACTACAGCTAACTATGATAGTTGCTAACCCAAATTCCTAATTATAAAATAAAAAACAAAGGTGGAGAGAATTAGAGTCATTCTCATAAAGTGTGTATAATACTGTGTGTGTGTATGTGTGTGTGTGTGCTCGTGCACATGTGTGTGCCTGCATGTTCATGTGTGGTGGTATTCAAGGAGGTCAGCAGAAGACATAGGAATCCCTGTAGTTAGAGGTACAGGCAGTTGTGAGTTGTCTGATGTGGGTTCTGGAAGCTGAATTTAGTTCATCTGGATGAGCTGCAGGTGTTCTTAGCCATCGAGCCATCTCTTTGCACCCTGGTACATTTTTAAAAAAACAATTATCTGCCTTTTCATTACACTGTGCAACATTAGACAAGAGATAATGCACACATTGAAAAGACAAAGGAGCCAAAATAGTGCATGATAAACATGAAAAATGATTGCTTTTCCAGACTTGACAGAAGTTGAAACTAGGACAGAGGTGTTTTCAACACCGGAAGAGGGTTTGTTTTTTTAAAGAAGAGAACTCAGGCAGTTTGACGCCTGTCACTGAAGCCTTCTCATTAACCCTCGGCACTAAAACACTATGGCTGCTTTGCAGGGAGATTTGTCTGCTTTCTGGCGATCTGTGTCCTGCACAGATGGTGTCTGGAGTATTTATTGTAGCTTCCCTTAGCTACAGTTTGGAACAAGCCAGAAGCATCATTCATTCTAGGTGTCCCACCTCCTGCCAGGGTTCCTCGAGGTGCTGGAAGCAAAGCAGTGAAACATGGCTGGGAAACACCGTCTGCGTCACTTCAGAGTGGATGGAAATGCTGATGGGATGGGAGACAGACTGCTGGGAGATTGATGTGTGCAGCCAGCCCTGCACAGAGAGGGATGGCCACCCTGCTGTCGCTCCCTCCTCCCTGCTCCTGACAAGTGCTCTGGGCCCTTTGGGGAGGCATTGAGTGAGTGTGTCTGGGCTGATTCAGTGAGGGGCGTGGCTCGGAGGAGCTGCAATGTTTCCATCCTGAAGGGACAAGAGAGGCATGTTGAGGAGTGCTGGCAATGTTTCCATCCTGAAGGGACAAACCACCTTCTGAGGAATTCATCACCGGGAACCCAACTCCTGCTCCCCTGAAGAAGGAAGAGTCAGGAGGAGAAAAGGAGCTGAACACCAGGCTAAGAGGGTTCATCTGTGTCCAGAACACTTTGAAATAATAAGATCAGAGCAGGCTCACTGGATCCTGTCCATTTCCATTTCACGCTCCTGGAGCCTGGAGACAGACTGATGAGTTTGGCTGGCAGGGTTGTTTCTTCTTTTCCTTGGCTCACTATCTGATGTCCTTCTTCCTCCTGCAATGACGGGGCATGGTCTGAAGGAGTCTGTCTTGGGAAAGCAACACGCCAGGTCTTCACTTCCCTCCTTAAGCATGGAGGAAGTTCATTTGGGCAACTGCAGCCTCCCTTTCTTCCTCCAGGCCTTCGTTAGGTCTTCCTGACGGGCTTCTGGATGCTTTTGCAAGGACAAGGGTGCAGATGGCTTCTTAGAGGGTTTCACTGAGTCACATCAGTCAGGGCCAGGGGAAGTCCTACTCGAGTGCCCAGAGCTCAGTCTCACCTTGGGAACAGTTTGCCTTGTCTCCCAAGCTGCCTGAAATCTTGCGGTGTGCCCTGTAGAGTACACCCATGTTCCCCGATCCTCTGTGACAAGAGGACAGTAGGTTAGTGTTAACCCCGATCCCCTTCTAGAATTCAGCCAACTTTGATTCCATAGGCAAGGAGAAATGGAATAACAAATGGAAGGAAAAGGAACCTCCACCTTCTCTCTAATCACAGTGTTTGAAAGGACTTGGCATGCAGATGCACTCTGAAGTTGTTACCACATCAGAGCCAGGGCAGGACTAATGAGGCAGCAAGCTACCGGCCTGCTGGGCCTGGTGACTGTAGCACAGGTCTGCGGCAAGGAGAGCACAGTGGGGCTCAGGCGTAGGAATAGGGGTTTCTAGTGCTTGCTTTATCATCTCTAGGCTCAGGGCAACAGGACTCACAATGACCTGGGGAAACAATGTTTCTCTCAGACCTGCAGACGATGGCGATGTAGCCTCCGAATACATCTGCACAGCTGGGGAAGGGATGAGAGAGGTCTCTACAATTTCCATTAATGGAGGGGCTACCACGAGGCAGGATTTAACCTCGCAATGTTCTCTTCACCCTCACTTTGCATATGATACAATCTGAGCTCCTAAGTACCAAGCAGTTTTTACTCAAAGCTGTCCAGCTCGCAGCTGCACCAGAGTGATCCTAGCCTGTCTAACTTCAAAGCTTACATGTTTATCTTTTCTTAGCAGACTAGAGTACAACTTCAGCTTCAGACTGTAGGGTCCTTGCCAATATTGTGAGCGGAGAGTTTCACGCAAAGAGTGTTCTCTCTTTCTGCATCTTGTGATTAGTTGAGAGAGAAAATCCTTCTTAGTTTCTTCAAATTTTTCTTTATGCTAGTTTTCTTTCTCCGTGAATGACAGGGTGAGTTAATTAATAAACAATTAAACATGTAGTTTTCGACTCCTATTATTATTTCACATTTTGCTTGGGTAGATGCTGGCAGTATCAGGCGAAAGACGACAAAGCACTATTTGGGGAAAGGAAATAACAAATTCACAAAAGCACTGAAAACGGAATTGAAAAATCTGAGTCTAGCTTATGGGTAGTGCTGTTGAGAAGAGAGAAACAAAAGAAGGAACCGCTGTAGGTAACAGGAGAAGGGGAAAACCAGTTGTCGTGAATGTCCAGGAAGCTAGGTCAAGGTCCCTAGGAGGAGAGGCAATCAAGCAGTTGCAAAACTTGGCAGAAGGAATGTTTTGTAGAAGCATTAAGTGTGAAGCCCTGAGGTGGCAAAGAGCAGGCCATGTGTAAACTCTAAAAGAAGGACCAAGAACCTGAGGCCTGAGGATCCAGATGGAGAGTTGCTTTGCCTTCTTTGAAAGAGAAGTTAATCAGGTGGGCTCCCAGTGATCATGCATGAAGGCTGAACTCAGCTGTGGAAAGAGAGACAGGCTATGGCTAAGGATTTGCGGTGAAAGGGTGGTACATGCTGTTTTAACTTTGACAGTTATGTTGTTGGGACACAAGCATGCCCTTAGCCCAAATCTTAAAATGTAACTCTCTTGTTCTGTTTTTGTTTTGATGTTTTTTCAAGACAGAGTTTCTCTGTGTAACCCTGGCTGTCCTGGAATTCACTCAGTAGACCAAGCTGCCTTCCAGGTCACAGAGATCTGTCTGCCTCTGCCTCCCAAGTGCTTGCTGGAATTAAAGGCATGTGCCACCACTACCCAGCTAAAAATATCACCGTTTATTGGTGGAATCCTACTTCTCTACCAGTTTAGTGTATGCTCTCCTGAATATTTATATTATATATATATTCAATTCAACATATTCATTATATTATTATATGTGCCCTGCTATATATACTACTTTACACACATATATGCATATGGTAAATACATGTATGTTTATAGGCATATCTGCATAATGGCATTTGGTCAGTGATGTGCCACATACAAATGCTGCTCTCAATAAGATTATTCCGTAGTGTCAATGTAGCCATCTCTTGTGTAAATGAACCCTGTTGATTTCATTTAGTGATAAAATGGCTTAAGGACACATTCCCTAGAACATAGCCTCATCACTAAGCAACACATGATACTATGTGTGTGTGTGTTGATACCATTAATTAATTATCATGGTTATGTAGATTTCCTACCCTTTCCCATTCACTTAATAATGTCTCTCACAGGTCTTGGTATAAAATATAGGCTGGTAGAACCATGTCTCTGTGCGCATCCAAATAGTCAGTTTTACGCACAGCCAATGCTGTAGCTCCTGGGGACAGGTCATCTGAGTTTGACTCCTGTCCTATTGGACTTCGGGTAACTTGGCCTCTGTGTATCTTGACTAACTCAACCAGTTAATTATATTGGCAAAAGTGCCACTTCATAGGCTTGCTCTGAGATGAAATGAGGGTAAAATCAGTACCCAGAAGCACTTGGACCATTGTGACATAGCCGCTCTCCTGTTGGTTATGGACACACAGTGAATTATGATCGGCTGTTTGTCATTTGGTGCATTCCCGGTGTTTGCTGGGAATTCAGCTATGAATATCATATGCATATCATCTCTATTCTGTGGGAGTTTGTTTGTAGAAAAAAATAACCAGGAATGAAATTTTAGGGTCCAGAAGGGGCATACTTAATTTCAATAGATGTCATCAAATTCTTTCATAGATGATTTTTCAATTTACAAGTTCACTCCCAATCTCTGTCGTCAAGCTTTTTGCTCTAAGCTTAACAGATAGGTAAACAGTGGTATCTGATTGTAATTTTATTTTCCATTTCCCTTAATTTGATTGAGTTTAAACATCATTTTTATATTAAAAGTTATTGCATTTCTTTCTGTGCAAACTTTCCGCTTATTTCCTTTCATATTGTTGACACTTTTCTATTTAATTGTGTTATATTAGTTTAGTGGGGAAGGGTGCGGGTTCCGAGGGAGAGTCTAGTTAGAATCACCGTTCTGCCCGTTACTAGCTGTGTGCTTGTGGCAGGCTAATTAATCCCTCCGTGCCTCTGTTTCCATTTGGATAACATAGTATATATGTCACATCTTGTTGTAAGACTTGAATAAATGATGAGAAACTGATCATAAAAGTAGAGAATGACTTGACCATACCATAGACAAAATAAAACTCTGACCCACCGCGTGACAGGACAAGGCAAGAAAATCATGATCACAATAACAGTGGGGCCACAGGGCTCAAGATTTGGTTCTACAACCTCCAACCCTTTAAAGGGAGACAGCCACGTTCCTGTATGCAATTGCATCGCACTTTGCTGCAGATGGTTCCCATCCAAATCGTCCATAGCAACCACATCCAGTTGGAGCACTCCTGAGCCTTCCTGCATTTTATCTGTAAAGCTTTTCCACTTTTGTATTCATAGCTGATTGTCTGCCCAACACGAAGGATGGCGGCTGACCCTGAGGAAATGGCTTGCTCTCATTTGGGTGGACTTTATTTATTCCTGTAATTAGTGATTGGAAAAGCCTAGGAGACGATTTGGCACGTGGCAAACACTCAGTTCTACAGCCGGTTGGTGGTGGTGCTTGCCTGTGATTTGTGGTGTTTTGAGTAGCTTTTATGGCCGTTTTCCTTTCTAGAATGCAAGCCCCTTGAAAGCAAACATTGCTGCCGTTGATATACTTGGAAATCTTCCCGAACCCATGCCTCGCATGGAGTATGAGTGTCTGGATTGAGGTGGAAGATCAATCATACCTGAGTTTTAGGCAGGCCTGGTTGTCCAAATGATAGACACACTGTGGCTTGAAGCTTCAAACTCAAACCTCCCCATGAGTCCCAGGAGAGAATTAGACAGAATCAGGACCAATGGGTTCATTTATGCTGATGTAGGATCAGAAGCAATTGTTGAAAAAGGGTTGACAGATTGTAAAACATTATAAACTCGAAATGTGAGACCACTGGCAAATAATGAATACCTTTAGTTTCTTTCAAAACAGATTAGGAAATAGTATTTAGCAGAAGTATGGGGAGATTGCTGTGCAATAAAGTCCTGAAAAGGTCCTTTGGTGGGTTTTCAATTCATCTGGTAACATAAGCAGGCAGCTGCTTAACAAGCATTTATCTTCACGCGATCTCACTTGCAAGTCACAGCAGTAGGAAGACAGTAGCATCAGGGCTGCTCAAGGGCACTGGACTAGCGTTCCAAGAAGGAGCCATGTGTTTATCTCAGGCTTGTCCTTTTGAATTGTGCTATAGTTCCCAAACCTGCATTGCTTCATAGATTGGTACGTTTGTGAATATTTATACATCCTTTGGGCACTCATGACTCTTCTAGACGAAATATAAAGGCCGACATCCATTGGCTTCTCAGGGGCAGAATTTGCTGAGCTGAAAGAGTGTCCAGTGCCCATGTGGATCCACCATGCCTTCCATTCTTGCTTGTGTGATTCAGTCTGCAATTACTGTTGCCATTTCCCCGTAGGCCTTTGGGCTCTGCAAGAAACAGCAGCTGTGGCCATCTAGTTCATGCCACTAATTAAATGGAATTTATGTTTCAAATTTGGAAATGGCTCTCTTCTTGCCAAGTCACCATAGCTGTCTGAAATCAAGCAATCGAATTCACGGAGTTTCAGAGACCCTTCTCTGGCTAGATACTCCTCATTCTATTCCAATTAACATTTATTGATCAACTGTTCCATATATATATATACCAGACTTCTTTGCCGAATCACCCCCATAAATGTTTCCCGAACACCCAGAATGTACGAGGTCATGATATGTGTTTATGGATGGAGAACAAAAGAAGAGATGGCTGAGGAGATTCAGAATCTATGGAAAATGGCGTTGATTTGCGTGAATCCAGTGAAAAGTGAGACTCTGGATTCTGGCAGGGCAAGAAAGAATCAGGGAAGTCAAGAAATGCCTGGATTCTTATCCTCTGTTCCTCAGAGGTTGGGGCGCAACTCAATAGTAGAACATTCGCCTTGCGCACATTCGTGTGAGCCCCTGGGCTCAGTTTCCTAGCACTGAAAACAAACATACAGCAGCAACCTCAGAACTTCAATGGAAACACAGTCAGGAAACGTCAGGCTGGGGTTCTTCCCCTTGCCCTAGAACCTGAATACCATTTCAAAAAACCCACCCAGAGGAAGATGAACTGTTTGAGTCTAGACTCTCCCCATCTTTTCCCCTCACTTACACCGCACCTTCAATTTTTTGGTCATCTTTTCTTCCTCTCCCCAATTATCCTATCTGCAGGTTATTGGACCCATCTTCTGGCTCATAGGAAACTGTTCAACTCTGGACTGGTGAAGGTAGACCCATTTTTTTTCCTGGGTGCCCACCGTCTGCAATGAGACTTGCTGTGTTAACTTGACCTGTGGGATGAGGAAGGAACTCATGGGCCCGCTTCCCTCTTGACGCCCCCTAGGGATACATTGCTGCTCCATGCTGTCTGCTTTTGTGAATATCTGCAGGGCTTTAAATAGAATCCTGTGGGAATAGCTCTTTTTCAAGGGAAGTTGAAAGCACTTCCCTCAGCCGGCCCTTGGTCTACCTCAAAGCCTGCTCAGCAGGAGTCTCCTCCAGTCCTGTTCTGGTCGGAATTAACCACAAATGTCTTTTCATTAAGTAGTAGTTAAAAGCCTCATTTCTGAAAGAGAGTGGGGAAACAAAGGAGATAAAGAAGAAAGGAAATAAAGGAGTTTGAAATTTTTCTTCAGAGACTACCTAAGTCTAAAATCATGAGAATGCTTTCCTAAAATTACAAGGCTAGAAGGACAAGGAAGGGGTGAGCCAGGCAATATTTATAGTCCTTAATGGTACCTCTCAAGGCGTATAACTTAGTTAAAATGCTTATTCTTCTGAATCCTAGTCAATCAGACTTTGGAGACTTGTGTGTGTGTGTGTGTGTGTGTGTGTGTGTGTGTGTGTGTGTGAGCCTCAATTTTGTAATCCACTAAACAAGGATAATGGCTATAGCTATTGCAAAGGTTTACTGGGTGCATTCAATGAAATAAACTATATAAAGAACCCAGGGATGGTGGTGACAGACAGCAAGCCTTTTATCATCATGGTCATCATCGTCATTTCTATTCATTTCTTGTGTATTTGTTCCACCGTCTTTGCTATTTTCTGTTTTCAGTTCCATCAGGGCATAAAAGGAGATCTAATGTGGTTACCTCTGTCGGGAGTGTCTAATTCTAAAAGGGGAAGATAAAAATCATACATAAGTACAAGAGAGAAGACGAGACTGCAGCATGAAATAGACATGATGCAGTGAGAGGCCAAACCAGGGAAGATTTAATTTCGGATGAGAGGTGCGTACTGTGAGAAATCTGGGGGAAGCGAGATGTTTAGACTAGGTTTTGTTGGATAATTAGAACTTGAAGAAACAAAGAGAAAACGTCATTCCATGGGGAGAAATTTGTGTGATTCAATTCTTGGGAAAATCAGGACAAATTGAGGGACAATCAGGTAAACCAGTTTGGACCAAATTCAGGCTGTTTATGGAGGGATACAGAGTAGGACAGAGTAGGAAGGCAGGTCGAGATCCCATCACAGAAACAGCCAATCATTTTTAATAAGCATACTCTCATCAAAGGTTGGGCATTTTGCACAAGTACTTGGAGCCAGAGAACATTGATAGCTGTGTACTTTGTGTCTGAGAGAGTTGTGTTAAAGTCATTAGGTGTGAATTCAGTGGCTATCTCCTACTAAGGCTTCATAGGGGCAGAAGCCATTGCATCAGGTACCCTAGGGACCACTGAACTGATGCCATCCAGTCCAGCAGTCTCTAACGAGCCACCCCACCTGAGCATCTGTTCAATCACCCTACTTCTTCTTCCATTTCTCTTTGGCTTGCTTCTTATAGGATTTACATGTAAAGAAAATTAGGACTCTTGCCTCTGGTTTTAGGCTGAATATGACAAAGGGTCGAAAAATAAAGTTTATAGAGCTCTTGTGAAGTATCTTACTGGCTTTCTTGTATTAAAATGCATTTAACTTGAGTGATTTCTCAAGTCTACATCCTGTCTCATTTCTTCTGACAATGAGACTGGCATTCAGAGACGGAGCCTTCTGACTTTCCCACAGAGTTACATGCAGACAGTGGATGAGTGCTTTCCATGCTATAGGCTGAAATGCAAAGCCTAAATCCACTTCACCCTGAGTCACTGGGCTCTTTGATGAGTTACTGAAATTATTTAAATAGTTGATATGGAATATGGCCAATAGCAGAAGGGGACCATTTCTTTGTCATTTTCCAGCTTAGGGCTTGTTATCAACTCTTTTTTGGGGGGAAGCATTTCTATTTGATATTTATCATTTTGGATGCAGTGCTCCAGATGTGCTGAAGTAATGTTCATAGCAACAGCAGATCTTGGTCTCTGAAGCCTTAGAAGGTGGAATGATGCAATGGTAAGAGCACTGAGCACGGCATAAAATCTAGAGGTTGAAGCCATTGGCTTTATCATTGCTTATCACAAGGGGAGACAAATCTCACTGCTCTCTGACATGCTGTCCTGCAAAATAAATATATATTTACTTAATTCTCCTAGTACTTAGAATTGTAGCCTGAGGATTAAACGAGATAATGGCGTTGAAGGAGTTTTTTTTTTTCCAAGCTACAGGTCCATGTAGGTTCAGGTGTGGACAGCAGCTCTAAAGGAGGAAACTGAAGAAAACAAACCTATATTTTCATATAGACGAGGGATGAAGGGCTGTTACTGTATACAGGGCATCTTCAGCATAACACCAGGGAAGTCTCAAGTCCAGGACCACACAGTTCCTTACTGGGTTTTTTTTTCCTCCCTGTTGAAAAATTGATCACATTCTTTCCCCCATGACATTTCATCTAAATCAAGTTGTCAGGAAGGTGTGATTTCTTCCAGGTGTGTGTATGAAAATGGATAGGTTGCTTTTTCCTTGGGGTCATTAGCACTTACCTATTTTCTGGATGCCTGGTTTGCTGAAGGCAACAATGGATAGCACTCACGGCCAGAATGACTGACTGAGCGTGCTCCATGCTTCTGTCACCATTTGTCCCCTCGCTTCCCCTAGAATGTTCCGTGACTTTTCCAGAGACCCATGGCATAGGGGTTTCTGCTAAATATCTGAATTCTTTGCTTTGAAGGTTAAGGTTCAGGGGGGAAAGCTCTGTGATTGTAAGTGCTTGCTTTACAACCATGAGGATCTGAGCTCAAAGTCCTGCGCCCATGACAACAAAACAAGGTGTAACCTTGTGTGTCTCTGTGACCCTACAGGGCCGCGGGGGTCAGAGGCAGGAAGATCACTGGGGCTCACTGCTTGCCAGTCTAGCAAGAGAAAAAAAAGTTTGGACAACTCTGGAAATGAGTTCTCTCTTAAATTCCAGAGAATGTAGTTCAGTCTCGTTACTGTACAGGCTGGGAATCCCATTTTCAGTCATCCATTCATGAAACCATCCACTCGTCTACCCGCCTACCCACAAACTATTTCCTTATCAATTCTGCCCATGTGCAGTGATCCCCTAGTGTATGATAGACACAGCAATAAACTCTTGATGAATTGGTATTTTTCCAGACTTAGACACTTCGATTGTATTTGACTAATTTTACTGAATTTTCTCTTCGTAAGCGTGTGTGTGTGTTTGGGGGGGGCCCTGCCCAGGACATTGTGGGTTCTAGGAAAGTGTTTTAGCATTAAGCTATATCTCTAGCTTGCTATTGGTTAATTTTAAATAACTCTAATAATTATGTTTGCGTACTCTATATAATCCGGGGGTGCTTTTTCATGCATTATTCATCTGATTATCATGAATGTATGAGAGGTAGGTACTATTACCCTTTTGTTTCCTCGGATGATAAATCAGCAGCCCAGGAGGATTAAGTAACCTGCCACATATCACACAATTAGTCGTGGAGCTGGCATTGAAATCCAGCTCTTACTCTAAGACCACACATATAACATTGCATGGTGAGGTTAATGTCCGAGAAGAGAAATGACTGACCATGAGGTCATAGAACTGTTTTTTTTTTTAATAAGAGGCAGAGTCTTCTCAAGCAATTTATCTTGTGTGTGAATATGAATAAGTGTGTTTACGTGTGTTTTCTCTCAACTTTCCTCAATCTGTTAAGAAATTTTGCACTTATTACCTTGCTAAGTCAGAAATATTATTTTTTCCTCTTTAAATAACTTGTTACACTAGTTAGAGTGTGCTGTTGAGTTTGGGGGAGTGAAGCCTGAGAAGTGTTGAGCTAATAATGCAGAACTTCTCAACATTTCTGTAAGGAAGCCATATAGGACCAGGAAATCGTTTGGAAACTTTGAGAAGACAAATATAATAATATCCTTAAAAGATGGTAATCCTGGAAATCACACATCAGTATCTGGTCAAACATAAGTAAATCATTAACTCATTTAATTTTTGATTACTCAAGAAAAAAAACATAACGCTTTACAAAAAATACTCACCTAGGGCAGGGGTTCTCAGACTAAAGTGGGATTACGAGCCATGCGGCACCTGCTGGTTCATGTGAACATGTGGCTCTGTGGACACTAGGTAAGAGGTAGGTCTCTAGACTGCCTTTCTAAGGTCCTTCCGTGGGTGACACTGTGAGTAGTGAGTTTTCTGAACAAACATAGTTCCTTATTATGACCCTAGAGGAAGTGTGAAAAGTTGCTCAGATTTTCTTCTTGTGTAACACATTTTTAGTCATTGAGAAAATATTGACAGAATCCTTGCATCTGGATGAACCAACCCCTCAGGACAACTCTGAATAGGCGGTGAGCATCTACTTGTATGCAGACAAAATGGGTGTCAGAGAAAGATACTTGGAGATTATCTATCAAGTCATGGTAGGCTCCATATGAACAGTGAGAAAACCTAGACACCATCCTAATAGATATCTGGTTGCTAGGAAAGATGGGGAAAAGTACAACAAAACTTGACAAACTAAAACTGTGACAAAACTCCACATATAACAGGTACACAACAGAATCTTTCCAGCTAAAATATCAATAGACACCATTTCTTTGTGAATAGACTCTATTAACGTGGATCATGGAAGGAAAGAGGAAGCAAGGCCGCCTTACAAGCTGCAGAAGAATCTGCAATATGGTTGCCACGGTGGGATGTAAAGAACAGAACCAGTATACTGTAAAACTTTAAAGAAATGTTTCCACAAGAGCTTGGCCTATGCTATTAAAATTTTATAGAGAGTATTTTAAAGGAAATATAGAAAAATTGGAGAAGATTTTAAAAAATAGCAACATTCTTTGAGTCTGAGAAACTCCCTGCATTCCTGGCAAGTAGTCCTCAACGCTTCTTTCCTTCCTCAGATGTTTTATCCCCATCCCCTTGTCATTTACAACATGACATAAAACCGAGCTGCGATGTGGCATCTATCCAGTGGGAGCCACTCTTAAACTTGCAGGCTTCCCTGTAAACATGTTTGAAATTCAGGTTGCATGCCTAGTAAGTTCCCTGCTTGGACAGTTGCAATGTAATTAATGTAACTCTACTAAGAGGTAACATTGATATTTGTAGAACTATATCATCACAATGCCGGTCCAAGGAGTTGGTCCAGCTTTTCTAACAGATTGAGGCTGAGAATGCATGCTACCTAGTCAGTGGCATTTGACATTTATTTAGAACATGTTTTGGTAAAATGCATTAGTGAAAAGAGGTACATGGGGATTTATATGGCATGTCAAAAAGTCATGAGAAAGTTTAGGGCCTGTAGTATTCTTGTTTAAACTTATTTTTGTACTATTCTAAGGTTGTTAGTGGGAAACTTGGAGCCATGAATGGCCTTCCAGGCAAAGCTTAATGACCGAGTTAATTTAACTTGGTTTAAGGCAGCAGATGTGAGCGTCATCCACCATACATCCAGGGAGCCCTGCAGGTCCTAGCCTGACCTATAGTTTCCCTCCCTGGATGAAACTAGATAGCTTGTAGTGGTACCCTTTATGTTAACCTCATATTCATTTGCTGAAGAAAATCATTTATTCGGTCATCTTCGGAAAGAACACTCATTGCGCTTTGGATCTTCAACTGGATTAACTCGTGTGCATCCACACATCCTTAACATCATTCCTTCTTACACATTCCATCTGGAAAGCAGTATTTGCTTTCCAAGGGGAAACAGCAAGTATCTGTTGACAGATCTATCCCCAGTTGTTTCACTGGGTTTTGAAGGATATCTAGAAAGCTGGTCATATATGAGTTTTGGATGTTTCAGGTCCAGAAAGCACTAGGCATGAAGACTGAATAAACAGGACAACGAACAACTTGATTTGTTGTCAGTAAGTCAGCTACTGAGCCAGGAGCCTTTCCTTTCTCCTCTCATTTAGTTTCGAGATTCAGTTGAACCTGGGTATCATTCTGTATCATTCTCTTTATTTTATTGGAATACTGTTGAGATCCACAGAAGCTAGAAATTGTGCACACTCCTGTCATGACAAAGTGTACATCTTCATCTTGTCTTTTCCTCCTCCCTCCATCTCTCTACCTCTTCCTCTCTTCTCTTCCCACCCCACTCCAGCCCCCAGCCAGCCCCACCTACTTCTTCTCGTGTGGACTTCTAGATTATGCCAATCTGTATTATTGGTGTGAATCAGAAGAAAATTCCAACACACTTCACACTTAGGAAGCCTGGGAGCTACAGTCAAGAAGAAGTACTGCTGCGTTACTCCCAAGGTCTATTACAGGCACAATCTGCCTCTTACCTTCGTGGACTGTTCTACAAGCGTTCTGTTTCTAGAGGCTGTGTCATCAGCCAAGTAACCACTCTCCCAGACAATCCAGCTTTCTCTGCTCCCAAGCTGGCCCCCTTTGTCCTTCAAGTCCAGGGTGCCACATGGCTTCTCACTGCCTATTCCAGTCTGACTTTGTTTCTGTAACCCTGCTCTCTTTGGTAAATAACCCCTTCATTAAATTCATCTTAGGGAAGATCCACACCTGCAACTGCTTCTCTGGGGATCCTGATTTATGTACTCTTGGACTTCTAATATGGATGAATTGTTTTTATTACAGGATAGGTTTGTATGGACAGACATATTAAGGGATGCTAGTCTTAGTCCTAGTAAAACTGCAGTGTCCATAGAAATGCATCACCAAGAATACATGAAGCTAAAAACTAATACAATTAGCAACACACATTTGCACAATGCCCTGGGTTATTTGCCTAAAATGAATTGCAGTTGTGTATGGGCTGCTGACTGTCACACTGTGGGCCCTTTGTGTTTGGCACATTTCTTCTGGCACGTGCAGAGAGGTGACTTAACTTTCACACCCTATCTGTCTGTTCAGTCTACTGAGAAATCATCATTCAAACAGTGAACACTGAGGTCATTTGACCTTCACTCTGAGAGAAAGCAGAATTTATGTATTTACTCAACCTATATTTGTTCCTCATTAGTTTTCTGGGTTAGAGGAGCACAAGATGTCATTGGCTGTCGTTGTTGTAAATACGAACACAAACCCCAGCCCTGTAACTGCCGGGTGCTGTCCTGTGTAAGGTGACCATTCTGGCAGCCAGGAGCATGCTTCTGTTAATTTTCATATTGTCAGAAAGAAAAGACAGGAATTCAAAGCATCTCTAAAATAGTATGTTAGTGTCAGGACCACTAAGTGTCAGGTATCTGAGTGTAAATGAAACTCCACTGGAAACCAGTAAGCATGGGAACCTGGGCAGACAGAGGAGGCAGGAGGCAAGATGATTGGTCAGAAAAGCATCTAGCCCAAGACTGGTTCCTATTGAACCTCGGCCAGAATTTGAAGATATGACTGAGGGAAAATGCTTAAGACCTCTTGTTCTTCCTTTCAACCTACCTGAGTTAAGCAAGTCACATCCTTCACCCCCTTCCTGAGAGAGTATGGGTCCTACAAGCAAGGATGGAGGGTGCCGCAGTTGGCAGCATTGTACAGTGAGACTTAACCCTGTGAAGATGCAAAATTATGTAATGAGAGAAATCATGAGAAATCATTCATATATTTGAGAGGGAATGGACAACAAAAAGCAGAAACATGGGTTTAAAAGTTGGCATCCTAGTTGAGGTTTGCTACTAACTTGATGTTAGCAATAATAAGAAATGAGTATTCGTATCTTTTATTCATAAGATAGAGAGGACTATTGAAGAACAGGGTCTTTAAGATGAATCTGCAACTCTATTATCTAAGGTCCGACAACAAGAACAATAGTAATAGATTGCATGAATTTTTGAGCGTTGCCACATGTACATATTTGGAAATTCTTCCTACAACCCAACCTTCAAGTTGGTTCCAAAGCAAGTAATAGCACTGATCTTGGGTCTTCTGACCGAGTCTTCTGAGTCCTGGTGTGCTGTGGTTCCTCTGTCCCAGTGAACTTTTAGGCCTCACAGAGGGAGTCACTTAGATTAAGGGGGCCAAACAAGAGTGTAGATAGAAGGTACAGAGCTTGTAAAGAACCTTAAAGTTCCCTAGCCTTCCATTGCCTAGAAAGAAGTCTCAGGAGGAGTGACCGACCAATCTGCTCTTCCTAATAGCCAGTTTTGTTTTGTTTTTTTTTTGTTTTGTTTTGTTTTTTTTTGTGGTGACCATGTTGGAGAAGGTCCCTCACAGTCCCTGCTCTCCTTTTCTAGAAACCAGACACATGCTAATGGAAGTTACTTCTGGTTTTGCCCATTCTCTGTCTCCCCAAAAGGAGAGACACAGCCAAGCCAAGCGCTCAGGAGTGGAGGTCAACAGACTATTTGTAGATTTAGAACGTGGGGATCATCTCAGTCACGTCCTTTCCTCTCGGTGTGGGCTTCTTCTGAGGGCAGGTGGAGTGGGCACTTTCGTTTCCTTCCTTCAAGGCAGGCACACCTACCAATCATATTGACATAGAGCAAAACCCAGGATGCGCCACAGCATCAGCAACAGTGAGATGTCACCGCACTGTGGAGTTAGAGGCTAATGGCCCAGCCTAACAAGTGGGAACTCAGTCCTCACTTTGGAAAGTGGATTCTGCGTGTCTCTATTGGTCAGGTCTCTGGAGGGAAAGAGATAAATAGTGAGATTTGAAGATGCTGAGCCTTTAACACTCGTCACTGTCAACTTGGATCAATGTCATCACGGACTTTTCACTGTCAAGTGCACTTGCTACTGCAGTGGATTGAGTAGACCCCTGGGCGTCTCTGTAGCATCCAGGTGCACAAGCATCACCTCTCCGCAGTTTGCCTGAGCCCCCATGCCCTGGTCATGGGTGCTGTGTACTGACAGGTGTTGCAGAGCTTGGAGTGGCTCGGCATCATTAGCTCGCCATTGTGACGGCTACCTGGACAAAAGAGATTCATGAGCACTGAGCCAGATCTGCTCCCGGAGAGGGAGCCAGCAATTATCATTCACCAGGCGACTTGAAGCTTTTTTCTTTGCTTTTAGGGGCAAAAAGAAACTAACTAGAGTGCCAAGCTCATTAAATCTCCCCCATGTGGTAGAGGTATGTGTCATGGATCCTTACATACCTGCTTTTAGAGGGTAAATACCTTTCTACTCTGCAGGGCTTAGCTGGAATTAGCTAACTCCATGACCCTACAGAGGTGTCGTCCTGCTCTCATATGTCCCAACTCTTGTTGCTCACAAGGGCCATATGATAGTTTCCCAGCCATTCTCAAGCCCCTCCTCCACTGCCTGTCAACAGGTAGGGATTAATTTGCGCTTTTCCAAACTAGAAAACCACTCTTGAGTGCTGTGAGTCCTAGCTCCTGGATTTTAAATTTGTTTCTTTGTGATCTCACCCAGCTCATGGAGATACATATATATCCAGGGTATTCTGTAATGACTCCCCATCTTTATTGCGGGTGTCAGAGATCTCCTTTCAGTAACATCAGATCTCAGACTCTTCAGGACATAGTAGTCAAAGTCTCCACATAGCTGTATTCAGGTTGATTTCTCTTCTTTTTATAACTTTCCTCTTGCCCTATCTTACCAATTATAATATCAGAAGTAATCATTACTAAAATGGTTCCCACAATTCCACTATGTAATAACATATTTCTAGGTCTATCTCCTTGTCTACCTGTATGTCCATCCATCCATCCATCCATCCATCCATCCATCCATCCATCCATCCATCCTTTCAGCCATTCATCCATCCATCACCTATTCCCTAACATCTATAATGGATTCTGTCCCTTTAAGGGCAAGCCCACTCCTCATCTGCCTGCAAGCCTAGGTTCATTCTCTCTCTGTTCCCAGAGCTCTTGGGAGAGGCAGGCGGGCTTCTCCCACTACCCCCTTTCCCTTCTCTCTCTCTCCTTCCTTCTTTCCCTTCTTCCCCCCTCTCTCTTCCCCCTCTGTTTCTTTCCCTCCATAATCCATCTAATAAAATGCTTAACTTTAATATCCGTCTGGTCTCATGCACCTGCCTCCACCTGCAGCCATTCGCTGCCATGGCCTCACATGCAGGCTGCCGGGGACTCGCCACCATTGGAGACCTGACCACGTGGTCTCAACTTTGGGGACCAGCTGCCAGGGACCCCGACTATTAATTAAAAAGAACAACAGCACCTATTCGCCTATTTTGTTCCATACATATGCTCACATACACACATACACATAGAAACAAATATACAAATATTAAAAACACATTTCCTAGTTTCAGAGTTCCAAATACATCGCTTTAGGATTTGAGATCCTGAAAACTTACTACTACTATTCTTCAAACGGAATATATCAGGAAAATGACTCCCAGTGACATATTTCTCCATCCATAGATCAGTGCCTCACTCAACAACCCTCATCAGAGAAACTCCTTCTTGCAGTGGATGGTAATAAACACAGAGACCCACAACTTGGCAATATGCAGAGAGTGAGAGACTTTAGAGCACTCAGTTCTAAATAAGATGTCTTTATCACACCCCTCACCTCAAGGCTCAGGGATATTGTGGAAGAGGAGACAGAAAGATTATAAGAACCAGAGATGGTGGATAAGTCCAGGAAAATAGTGTCCTTTGGACTTAAGGGGGCTGACATACATATGAACTCACAGAGACTAAGATCTGCATAGGTTCAAACAATAAAAAAATTCAAACACTGAGAAGGGGAAGTGAATTCAATTCTCCATCCCTAACAAAGAAGCTATTTGCAGTTGATACCTGCTATGAAAGGGAAAATCTGCTTTCATCAGTGAAGTCTCCCTGGGCATATCAACATTTTTAGGGCAGGCTTAATGCTTAGAAGATTCAGCAACACAAATTCAGATTCCATGTTATTTTGTTTTGTTTAGTCTTAGTATTTTTTTGTCTTATTAGTTTTCTTTCTTTGTTTAATCTCTTTTAATTTTCATTTTTGTTGTTTTTGGTTTTGTTTTTCTTTTATGAGAGAGAGAAAGAGAGGCAGAGACAGAGAGACACACAGAGATCATAAGTTGGGTAGGTAGGCAGGTGAGAGGATCTGGGAAAAGTTGGGGGAAAGGAGAGACTATGATCAAAATATATGGCACATTTTTAATTAAGAAATGATTAGTAGTACCATGGTCGTGAGAGCCTGCTATATTTGCACACCCTTCCTTACAAAAAGTCAGCCCTCTTCCCACTTCACGACTGAGAAAACAGAAACAATGGTGAGAGTTGGGATGGATTGTGTGCTGCTTGTGTGCCCAGCACTGTGCTGCTCAGTGGTTGGTGGGTTCCTCTCTCTGCTCATCACACTGAGACAGATGCTACTGTGCTTTTGATCACGTGGAGAGGGACAATACAGCCTCAGCCCCTGCACAAGTTGCACAGCTGGGAAGAGTTTAGGGAAAGGATCACACCCCAATTGTCTGACTTCATGTGTCCCCCTCTCTGGTACAATGAATGCCATGTTCTATTCTGGTTCTAATTAGTTTATCTTGGCTGACTTCTTATTCTTGGGTGGGCACTGTGTCCAGCATCTCACTTTTGATCAATTTACATTGAGTGGTGGAAGGCTGAATAAAAGCTTACCAGAGACACATAGCTTTCTGTGCATCAAGAGGAAAGCAAACCAAATCACAAAATAAGAAAGCCACTTTGAATGCTTGCTGATGCACAGAGGGCAGTCATTTTGCCTAAAACACAAAAATCCCCTTTCTTCTGCAGATGTCATTGTTGAATATGTGCATTATGAATTCCTAATGAGGGCCCGGAGCAGAGGCTATGATCTGAACAGAAGATCCTAGAAGCAGAGTTCTCCCAGTGATAAACAGGTCTACGGTGCCCTTACAATGGGGAAGTGGTCTACAGACATACCCCGAGACTTGCCAACCTTGCTTAGGAGTTGGGTACAAAGCTGCTGGATCCAAGTCATGTTTACCCAAAACTTGGAGCCGAAAGCTGTGGAGCTTCTCCCCATACCTTTTGCAGAGGTTTTGGTGTGTCTCATGAAACACCTTAATCTTGGAGGAACAAAACCCAAGAATTTAACTAGCAACCATTAAATCAGGCAGAGTTGTGGGGCCTAGGCCCAATGGCCATAAACCACTCACCAGAAGTTAACTTCTGTGCACCCTAAGAAGTTTTCCATCTAGTTCTTATGGGCTTGGCCAGTGTGGGAGGCTACTCTCAACTCCTTATTCCTACTTCTCCTACCTGCCAATCATGAGTGCTACAGAAGTGGGGGTGGGGAGCGACCAGCAGATAGTGGGTGCTTGCTAATGAGGTTGTATTCACAGATTTAAAAGATAAACTGTACAGCTTCGACTTATATAAGATACACCTTGCAAACTTCAAATTATAAGGTTCCAGCATATTATTGAGATAGAAATACACACTTGGTTCCAGTTATTTTCCTAAGCTATTGGAAGGGTTTGTAACTGCATAAACATTTCTGGGAGGAGGCTGCTGTAGCATGGACTGTACTGAGATCTAGAGGAGGAACTCTGCCCTGGACCCAGGGGCAAGTATTGACATTGCATCGGTGCCACCATTCCAGACGATTCTTCATCAGCTAGGTGGATATTGTGAAGCCTGCCCTCGTTACTTCAGAGAAATGTCATAAGACCAAGTGGAAGGACATATTCAAAGCCTTCTGTAAATTTTAAAGTGCTTTGCAAATATTCACGGTTTCCAGAATATCATATATTAATACAGAGTTTTTCAACCTATTGATATTTTGGGCCAGATAATTCTGTTCGGGGAAGGAGAACTTCTCTGTGTGTTATTGGATTTAGAAGACCATCTCTGGCCTTAACCAACCAGATGCCAGGAACATCTCCACTGTGACAACCAAAAGCATCTCCAGACATTGTGAAAGGTCCCTTTGGGGATACAGTTGTCTGTAGCTGACAAACACTATATGAGTACAATGTAGCTTCTTCATCCAAGGCATTGGATGAAAAAGAAAGTCTTTTAGGTCATTGGTCTCCTAAGCCCTATTTTGTTTATGAGGCTATATTAACCAGGGTTCTCTAGAGAAACAGAACTTATACAATGTATCTCTCTATATGTAGAAAGGAAATTTATTAGAATCATTGTGATTCAGCTAATCCAACAATGGCTGCCTATGAACAGAAGGTTCAAGAATTCGATAGCTGCTCAGTCCTTGAGGCTGGATGTCTCAGCGGTCTTCAGCATATGCTAGAATCCTGCAGAAGTTATGTTCTCATGCCAGTGGAAGAATGCACTTGATAGCTAGGAGAGAGCAAGCAGGCAAAGAGAGAGAGAGAGAGAGTCCACCCTTTGTCAACCTGACACACAATCATATTCCCTCATATCATATTTAATTTTCAAGTAAAACAATAACCAGATCATAATTATACCTAAATATAAAACAACTATTCCTCATACAACCACAACCACATTATAAATTTAGACTAGGTGGCAATGTCACCCGAAGGTCATTCTTTTAGTATTGCAAACTTAAATATGATAATCATTGATAATCTTTTAATTGATGTTACATCACATGATAAGCATTGATGAAAGAAACACAAATATCTCTTCAAATACATTCTTAACAAAATGCATCAGAGACAAAGGCATGCATGTCAATTATCCTCATTTCTGCAACTGGTCACATGGTTTTAGCTGGTACTTGTCACTATCTTCCTCTCTTACCCATTCCATATTTCCTCCAACCTCAGCAAGCACCTCAACAGATCCTGGATTTTTTTTCCTGAAGTGGTGAGCCATACCCTCATTTCTGACATGTCATTGTGCCTGGGTTAAGTTGTTGTAGCTTCCAACTGACTTTAATTTCAGAACATGATAGCACCAAAAGACACTCTAAAAGATAGCCTATACTTCAGACATAATCTTTCTTATTTCCATCGTGGAGAAGTAATCCAATTTCCCCACAGTAATCTAGATCACCTCTCCTAATGCTATCATTCCTTTCTGTTGGAGATCAGAAACCCCAGGAGGCCAGGAAGAATTCTGAACTTCCAATTCCATGGAACACTTACTGTGGCTCTTATAGGAGCTTTCACCTATCTGGAGCCAAAAGTTCTAGGCCAGCAGAATTTAAAGTCATGGGAACAGGAAGCAAACGTTTTCCTAGTGGGTCTCTGGGGATGATAGTGTGTAAAACTATTCCCTTTTCTACCTCTTGGTTCCTGTTCCTGGACCTGTGAATCCTGGCTATGGGAGAAATACTCTCATATATTGGAAGCTGATTCAAAGCATACTCCGCTTTCTGGAGAATCTGCCATAGCCCTTCAGGCTGCTATCACCTAATTAGTTCATGTATGGTGAGTTTTGGCAGGAGGACTATGTGCAGGAAAGACAAATTAATAATCAGAATAAATATCTACTCCAGTAAGGACAAAACATTGTTCTTTTCAAGAAGGAAGTGGTCCAATGTAGTCAAACTGTCACCCCATGGAATGGTGCCATATTTGGAACTCAGTGTTGCTCTCTGCTATTGGCAGATCTGGCACTCAGCAGCAGCTGTAGCTAGGTTAGTCTTGGTGAGTAGAAGTGCATGTTGCTGAGCCCAGGCATAACTCCCATCTCTGCCACTATGGCCACTTTGTTCATGGGCCCACTGGACAGTGATAGAAATGAATGTGGACAAAGGCCACCTGTCCACAGAATGGCTCATTTTATCTACTTGATTATTGAACTCTTCAGCTAAAGTCACCTTTTGATGACCATCTACATGGGACACAAGTTCTTCACACCCTCCCATTTGGAGAGATCGATCCACATACATTCTCCCCAGATGCCTTTCTCATCAGTTTTCCAGTTATGCTTTTTCCAAGTCCCTGACCATCCAGCAAATTTATTGGCTATAACCCATGGATCAGTGAACAATCACTATCTGTCATTTATCTTTCCATGCAAAATGTATGACCATGTGTACTGCCCAAAGTTCTGCCGATGGTGAATCATTTTTTCTTCACTGGAGCCTTTCAGGGTTGTCCCAGAAAGGGGTTATAATGCTACAGCTGTCCACATCTTGTTGGTGTCCGCATAACAAGCAGAACCATCAGTAAACTAGGCCTTGGTCTTCTCTTCTTTAGTCAACCAGTCATAGAACACACCCCAAGAGGCTATAGGTGCATGCTTGGCATCAGACGGCATTGTAACAGGACTAGACACCAAAGGCATTTGAACAACTTCTTCACGTAATTTGCTTGTGCCTTCAGGACATACTTGGACTCAATCTCTTTCTCTCTCTCTCTCTCTCTCTCACACACACACACACACACACACACACACACACACACACACACATACACACACATCTCACTCTCATTTGATAATATATTGCTCTTGTGCACATCCTACTTTAAGACTTGCTGGGTCAGATAACACCCAATTCATGATGGGCAGCTAAAGTCTCATGGTAACTTGATGACCCAATGTCAAAGGTCCAGTTTTCACTAAGGCCCAATAGCAGACCAGTAACTTTCTCTAAAAGGGAGAATGGTTGTCTGTAGATGATGGTAGAGCCTTAGTCCAAAATTACAAACGTCTCTCCTATGACTCAACTTTAGGGGTTTGCCAAAGGCTCCAAACAGCATTCCTATTTGCCACTGACACCTCATGTCCTGGGTCTGCCAGATCATATGGTCCAAGTGGTAAAGCAGCTTTCTCGGAGGCCTGGATCTGTTGAAGAGCCTTCTCCTGTTCCAGGCCCCACACAACGCTCGTAGATTTCTGAGTCACTTGCTGTATGGGCTGGAGTAACACTTGTGTAACTGCTGTCTCCAGAATCCAAATAGGCCCACTAACACTTGTGCCTCCTTCTTGGAGTGGGAGGGGCCAGCTGCAATAACTTATCCTTCACCCTAGAAGGACTATGTCTGCGTGCTCCATACCACTGGATACCTAAGGATGTCACTGAAGTAGAAAGCCCTTGAATTTCAGTTGGATTTCCCCCATCTTTTGATGCGTGTGTGTCTGACCATGAGTCCAAAGTGGTAACCACTTTCTGCTCAATTGGTCCAATCAACATAATGCCATCAATACAGTGAACAAGTGTAATACTTTGTGGAAGAGAAAGATGATCACGATCATTTTTAACTAAATTACAAAACAGGGATAGAGAGTTATCACAGCCTGGAGGTAAAGTGTAAAGGTGTACTGTTGGCCTTGCCAACTGAAAGCAAATTGTTTCTGGTGGGTCTTACTGAAAATACGGCATTGGCTAGCTCAATAGTTGTAGGCCATGTGTCCAGGAGATACGCTGATCTGCTCAAGCAAGGATGCCACATCTCATATAGCAGCTGCAGATTGGAGTCGCTACTCAGTTGAGTTTTCAACAGTCCACTATCAGTCTTCATGATCCCTGTCTTCTATGCTGGCTAGATAGGAGAGCTAAAGGGAAATGAGGTAGGAACCATGCCACCCCTGCATTTTGAAGCCTTTGATGGTGTCATTATTTCGGCCCTTCCTCTAGGGGTGCAATACTGTTATTGATTCACCATTCTCCTTGGTAGAGGAGCCTCTAAAGGCTTCCGTTTAACTTTTCCAATCATAGTCACTCAACGGGTCGGGAAACCAATGTGAGGATTCTGACAAGTTCTATTATATCTACATCAATTATATATTCTGGGGCTGGGGAAACAACCACACAATGAGTTTGAGGACCCACTGGGACTCCTGTGATTTGGATTTCAGCCAAAACTCTATTTATCATCTCACCTTTGTAAGCCTCTACTTTAACTGGAGGGCTACAATGTTTCTTGAGATCCCCCAGAATCAGCCTCAATTCAGAACCAGTATCCAGTAGACTCCAGAAAGACAGACTGTTTCCTTTCTCTCAGTATACAGTTACCTTTATAAAAGGTTATTCTGGAGAAGGAAAGGCTAATAGTAAAACTTTTATTATATCAAGGTCCCTCATTAGGAGTACCAGGCTGCCTCTTCATTCAAGGACTCCTAGGTCTGCAACTGGCTAAGATCTAGAAATTTGTTTATGGGGCAAGATTCCCTTTTGCCATAATCCATTATAGTCTTTCTTTGCATTTGTTTGAGAATTTTTCCACTTAAACAGATCAAGCAAAACTGAAGTAGACTTCTCATTTGTTTCATGCCTGGAAACAACGTGATTGATTAGCCAGTACCAAAGGTTCATGCGAATCACACCATCATAAAATTCACTATGCCTGTGCTGACCATTATAGGTCAGGCCATTATGGACATTGCTTTGTCTATGCTTCCCATTATAACTACAGACACCTTCCATTTGGTGATTCAGTACTGCCACCTGGTTCCTGGTACTTAGGGGCCCTGTTAAACCCATCACATCTAATTCACCCAACTGAGCAACAAAGTCTACGAACCTAAGGCCTGGCGTAGGAGAAAGGGCAACAACAAAGCTCTTCAAATGCGCTGGTGCCGCTTTCAGCAGTTTTCGTCTTACAGGATTAGTGAAGGGCATGTCTTCTGGGCCTTTGATTGTGGAGGATTAGGTTTCCACAGCGTACCCACTCTAGCATTGCAATTTCCCTGAGCCTTAAAATCCCTTCGTGGACACTAAGCCAAGGGAGATCAGGCATCTCCAACTCCTTTTCAGTCGGCCATCTTTTGACAAATGCTTCAGCCAACCATTTAAGCAAACTTCTGACACCTTTTTAAACCATGAGAGCTTCCGTATGAAACGCACAACCTCCACCTCCAGAGGATCCATATCAGGAAACTCAGCCTGCTGTAGGTTTTTCTTTGTTTGTTTCTTCTTCCATTATTCCACACCCTTAAAGTCTATTCTAACATATATTCCCCAGACTTCCGCTTGAATGAATTTGCCACCCCATTAAGTTCTTTAGTAGTGTAGCGCATCTCCACAATGACTATGGTTCTTACCTCCTTTCTAGGCGCCGCTTTAGCCTTAAGCCTAGTTATAGGTCTAGAAGCAACTATTGGTGGACCCTGAGGGAAATCAGTATTTTCTTTCTGCCATTTCCTTCAGAGAAAGTCACTGCTGGTTTAGCAGACAATGAAGGATCAATTTCTTCAGACAAAGGTGAAAAGAGCAATATTTCATGTGGAGGGGTGTGGGTAAATCTTCTGAAGGTGGAAAGACTACTCCCTCAGGTAAGACACACCCTTGTCCTTCTTAGCTTCCCTAGGGTCCTCCCACAATCCCCATCCCAGGCTACAGGTAATTACATCCCAGGTTATAGGATCCCATTCTTTACCAATTAATGCCCTTGTTTTAACTGCCAACACCCTTCAAGGTTAGGACTTGAATTTTCTCTGTAATTCAGCCAACCTTATAATGGGTGCTTCAGTTTGATTTTCCAAAGCAAAGAGCTGTGGCTGCTGGAGAGGAGATTCTCTTCCAGAGCACACTTAAAAAACTTTAGACTGTTTCTGTGAATCTGGGGCCAATTAGTGTTATCCCTGAGATACTAGAAGTTGGTTAATTTTATTACAGAGCTCATTCCTTTCCTTTGTCAAATTATCCAGAGATTCTAGGAGCAATTGCTCATCATCCTCATTTTCCACAAAATGTCAAAAGTTTTACACACAGAGTCACCAGATCTGTTGCTTCTCACAATTGGTGATAACAGGATACATGAAAATCATGTATTACAAATGTAACCAAATACATTTGTCTTTTTAAACTTGTAAAGTAGTTCACATCACGGGCTTTCAGTACTCCCTGATCTTCCAGAAGAGGCTTCAGTAACTATGGGTAGCAAATTGGAAAGCCCATTCCAGATACTTAAAATATTCGTTCTTATACTTCTGGTGTTCTAGGACTACTTCTGATAGTACTTCTATCAAACTATTTATTAGTTAGTGTTCCCTAGAGTAGCAGAACTTATAGAATGAATATATGTAGAAAGGGAATTTCTTACAATGCATTATAGGCTGTGCTCCAGCTAATCCAATGGTGCATGCCTATAAACAGAAGACCCCAGAAGTTGTTCAGTCCACAAGACTGGATGCCTCAGCTGGTCTTCAGTATATGCTGGAACCCCAGAGAAGTAGACTCTAATGCTGGTGAAGGAGTGCACTTGGTAGGAAGGCAGGAACAAACAGGCAAAGAGAGAGAGAGACTTTCTTCTCCCATGTCTTTTATATAAACTACATGCAGAAGGTGTGGCCCAAATTAAAGACAGATTTTCCCACCTCAAAAGATCTCTACTGAAGGTTTGTCTTCCCACCTCCAAGATCCAGATTAAAAGTGGATCTTCACACTTCAAATGATTTAATTAAGAAAAACCCCTCACAGGTGTGCCCAGTCATTTGCATTTTAGGTAATTACAGTTGTAGTCAAGTTGACAACTAAGAATAGCCATCACAGAGGCTGTCAAGTCTTTCATTCAAAGAAAAGGATGTGGGTTGAAGAGATTCATTTAAAGTATAATAGTTCAGAATCAACTCTGAGTCAGTCTTGTGCAAAACAATCACCAGCATGTTGGAGGGCCAGTGGAAGGAGAGATAGGTGTGTATCTTAACTGGACAGAAGCCACACTAGTGCTCAGAAGCTGGCCAGACCAAATGGGAGCTGGGGACCTGTCAAATAAAACTTGTAGTGCTAAAAAAAAAATCCTACTCAAAGAGTTGGTGAGAAAAAGGAATTTTCCAGTAAAAATAATGGAAAGCAAGTTAAAAACTTATCTGGCCTCATTAAATTTCTTAAGTGACTGAGAAACATGGTGATTATGTAAAGCGCAGCACAAAAGGCACCAGAGAAAGTTAAGCTCAAAGCAGATTCTTCAATTTGCAAGTCTATGTGGCATGCAGGTGGGCCTATTGTGCTCAGAGAAGGGACCCTGATAATGTGTTCCATCAAGTGCACAGCTTATAGGGTCCTGGGGAATTCTGTCTCCAGGGGCCAATGAGTTTCACTGAGTGGAAATAAGGAAAGCAGAGCCAAAAGCTGGGGGGGGGGGTGAGGCCAATCACAGAGCTGTGAGCTTAAGTCTTCCTCCCCTGCCAAGTGGCAGTGGCCTTGGTATGCTGCTTAGACTCCTGAACACCAGTCTGGAGATTGAGACTAATACGTACACCGAGTCCTTCAAATGCAAAGATGATTCTGATGGATTACTATCTGTAGAATGGCATCCTAAATGTCTAGTTCAGAGAGCAAAGCGGCTGATAATTTCACAACCACTACTGATATTAGTTATTGGAATAGTTTTTGAGCAACTTGTTGCAAAATGTCCTACTTTTAACATGGGTGAGACTCTTCCTTAGTCCCAAAGCCCAACTGTACATGAGGATGCAGTCTTGGGGTCTTGAAATGGTAGGGTCTAGGAGTCAGGGACAGGTTTGTTTTCTCTGCCAATTAAAGAATTAAAATACAGGAAACATTCAATGTGTAACAGGTAGCAGTAGAAAAATCTCAACTACCACAGACAGAATCAGCAGCTGAAGCACATTTATTGGAGGTGAGCAAACACACACCTGTGACAGAACGCAGAGGAAAAGACTCTCGGAGGAACAGGGAGGGAACTCAGAATGCTGACATCCAGGCTCTTGTGGAGGACTGGGGGTGTTAAAGCCTCTGAAGAACTTTCCTCCCCTACTTTAGGGTTGGTCAGTTTGAAGACAGAATGTCTGATTGGTCCATGACTGTTGTGTGTCATCTCCTGATGAGTCTTGAAATTCCTGAGACAGTCCATCAGCTAGGGGCTGCTATAAGAGACAAAAGGTGCTAGGTTTTTGTCTCAAGTGAAGAGGTTGAGGAAGAAGCAGTCATCTTGGAAGTTCACCACCTTTATTACC
>JAQHUG010000062.1:1525418-1539093 GCA_028555095.1 Dicrostonyx torquatus
AAACAATTAAAAAATAAATTTGTATGCACAAACTCTTTAAAAGAGGTGTAGGTTTAGAAACTAAAGATGCTCCTCCAACTCACATTTTCTTTACAGTGCTATGGAAACAACACATAGAAATGTGTTCCATGGAAATTATGCTCCAATTTCTGAATTTTGATTTTCCCCAGGATGTCGACGTGTGGAATGATCTCTCCTGGGAGGCTGGGCAGCAGAAGTGAGTACAGCTCCAGTCAGCCATGTAATCATAGGCATAGACAGCTTAGTCTGTACGGGTCAATGTGTTTCCAGCCTATTCTCACACACACACACACACACACACACACACACACACACTCAGTAAATTACACAAAAATTCCAAAATTGACATAAAATAATCTTTGTGCCTATATTAGTTTGCTTCTCCTTTATGGAATAAAACCTTCAGACTAAAAGCAACTTGGGGAGGAAAGGGTTGTTCCTTTGGCTGACATGTTACAGTTCTTCATCAGGAGGAGTCAGTGCAGAAACTCAAAGCAGGAACCTGGATGATGGAGCTGAAGCAGAGGTCATGGAGGGACACTGCTTACTGGTTTTCTCATCTTGTTTTTACATAAAACCCCAGCCCACCTGCTGGAGTGCCACTACCCACAATGTGCTGAGTCCACCCATGCCCATCATTAATCAAAAAATGCCCTACATATATATTCATAGGCCAATCTGATGGAAACAATTCCTTAATTGAGGTGGCCACTTCCCAGCTGACTCCAGTTTGTGTCAAGTTGACCAAACTAACCACGTTGTCAGATAATTCTTCCTAATTATAGGTGAATGTAAGTTTTCAGTAAATTTCCATAATTTTCAGCGTATGAAGTCTTTACCATTGTAAGCTAAGGACCATCTGTGTTATTATATAATTAGGGATGATTATTTGTTTTAAAAGGGAAAAGGGATGGAGCTTTTCAGACATACCTCCAGCCATTGGTTAAAATGGCCAATACAATTTGTCTTGTACATGTCAGGTACCTGGCATCCTATCCTTGCCTCTATTCTGCAGACATCTCGCATGTTTCCATCTGTTCCTCCCAAGCAACTTCCTGGAACTTAATACTTTCTGCTCTTTTTTGAGTCCTGTGTCTAGAAGCTACTAGAAAAAAAATATGATCCATTTTAATGTTAGAGAAAGAATGTCTATGCAAGCTAGCTACGTATCCCTCCCTCAGGGTGTGTTTGCAATTTATAGAAGTACCTTTAAGTCACAAATTTAAGGAGAAGTTGGCTAGCAAATTATAGATTTCCTAATCAGACCCGCCTTAGAGATCTTTCTGTATATTCTGTGGTCAACATAAAACTCAGTTCTCAGTCCAGCAAGGTACATAGCTCCAGGGGGAAAGGTTTGCTGCCAGCAAGACTGAAGACCCGAGTTCCAGTCCCAGGACCCATACAGTGGAGGAAGAGAACCAACTCCTGCATTGTCCTCTGACAGCTGCACTCTCAGGGTGACACACACACACACACACACACACACACACACATACACACACACATAGACACACACAGACACACACACGAATAAACATAATTTAAAAACAACACTAATGGAAATGGTTGGAAGTTTATTCTGAGTTTATTATATGAGTGGCCATGGACTGGAGAAAGGGGGTTGAGTTACCTGGAATAACTCATTCCAGCATGGAAGCAATTATGTGAACTATTATAGTCTCAGGAACAAAGGAAAGTCATACAGCAATGTAACCAATGTAACTCTGACACCTCCCATGCTCACTCACCCCTGGGAGGCATCAGGAGGTGATGATTCAATTCCAGCAAGATCCAGGAACCTCCCCCTCGTAAGGACATTGTTGTCAGCTCCACTGTCATAGTCATCCTAGACCTAGCTGCCACTATAATGTTCTGTTTATTTTGAGGCCATGCCTATCAGGACTGAGAATTCTCTCAACAGCATTTCCTGACCCAGGATGGCCAAGGTTATCTCACACATATACCTGTAGAAAATAATTTCTCCCTACCAGGCTAAGGGGATAAGAAGTAAGAGATGGGATTCAAAAATTTCGTCCATGTGGGAAGGAAACTGCAATTTGTAGCTTTTCACTTACTGCTAACGGCACTGATTAAAACTATTCCAAAGTCAGACAGGCCCAATGCCCCTTCACCTTTCTCTAGCTTCCCTGTAGGGGCATGAAGAGAAGCAGACCCAGCAAGTAGTGAGAGAAGAGTAACATAGATTCTCTTGTATTATAAGCTTGCTCTGTAACGTTTGCCCCTTCTCTATCGTTTGCTTGTATAGAGTTGACAAGCTAATGTTCCATCAGAATTTTCTACACATCCCTATTAATAATTGCAATGTTAACAATATATTTAAAATTGAGGTGCAAAGACTATAGTAGGAGTGTTTGGCAAAGTGTGTGTTTTCTTTTCTACAGGATTTCTCAGAGCCAGTATGGTCTGAATGTGCGCTCTAAAAATTCAAGGCATTGTTCACCATTGGCTTCTCTAAGTGGATGCGCCATCTTTCCCGGGGCAACGAACACACCTTGGCAAACGCTATCTGCAGCTGCAAGTAGAGGACGGGGTTCTGTGATCCTTAAAATTGGCAAACCATTGAAAGAGGATTGGAACTCTGCTAATGGAAAGAAAGTCATGCAAGAATTAACTAAATTGCCTCCACTTAGCATGAACGAAAGATTGAAACTAATAGCTTTTTGTTGTAGTGTTCTGAGATAGGAGAAGCTTATTTGAATAGACATGGGAATTTATGGTATAGTGACTTGCAGCTTTGAATTAAACATACTTGTGTTGTCACGCGTACTCACAGATGTATATGCATGTTTGTGTGGTTTCCTGGTGATAAGCAGGTCAATTTTTGTTTGCTATTAGTCTTTGCTACCTAATATTACTCTTTGTGGCTCTTATGGTTCTCCTCCTCCTTCTCCTTCCCCTCCTCTTCCACCTCCTCCTTTTCCTTCTTAATATTTGTTGAATTTTTACATGACCTTGGCATATGGTAGCAGGCCACTCAAGTAGCTTATAGAATTGCAGAAGAAGACTTCCTTTTGTGCAACCAGTTTCTTCTCATTTTCTTTGCATTTTATGCTGCTGCTGTCTAATAGGAGAGAGCTTGTTCTACTCCACTGTGTCTAAGTGTCACTGGAGTAGCATGGGGTTGGCTCTGCGGCAATGCCTGGATGGTGCTCAGAGGGCTGGCCTGAAAGGGACTGAACCCTGGTGAACTCTCCAGAGCCCCAGGGTTATCACTACCTCCTTGTGACAGTTGCCTGGAGTCAAAGACCAGTGTCCTTCATAGTTGATCTTTCTCCCATCACAAAACTTTCTTTTCTTGCACTAAATCCCCTTGTCCTAAAACTTGCACATCTGTTTATCTGGAAATGGAACAGATTGAGAGAGGTGATGATCTAGAAAGAGATGGTTACATATCCTGGATGTCCTTCCAAGCATCATTTAAATGCTCCTTCTTATTATACCGCTTGTACTTGAGGACAGTGTCACACTCTCTCACAGCATAGTCGCAGTTGTGTTGGCACTTCCATTATAAACCCTTGCTTTCAGGTGCTCATGACAGCCTTGAGGGAAAATCGCTCTTGAGGCTGAAATTTCTCATATCCGTTCTCACCTTAGAAATGCAGTTCTTGCTTTGAAAGTCTGACAGAAAGCATGGCATCTGTCACTCTCAGGTCTCTCCGAGCGCCCCTGGGGGAGGCAGTGGGTGAGATCTGGGAAATTCGGGGTCTCCTACTACATAGTACCTGGGATTTGAAATTCGGTGATTGCATCTGCCTTGCACTGATTCTGTGATTCATCAAGGTACCTTATTCCTGTTTGCTGGATGGGGATGGGATCAGTAGTTCTAGAAGCAGGCCAGTAAGACGATTCTGCAGCAAGAATCTGTAGCTGAACTTCACCGATTCATCTAGGAACTAATGTAAGCACTAGTGTGTGTCTGTGATTTGGTCATTTCTACCATCATGGATACCCAGTGGTCATTTCTCTGAAATTCCAGCCCAACTGTGCTGAGGGAGCACATTCTGTTCCTTCAGCCAACAGCCTTTAAGATACCAGCCCACTAGGGCATGGTCTCATATACTTTAAAAAACAGCGGGAACTGTGTGCTCTCTCTCTGGCTCCGGTTCCTGCTGCTGGCCTTCCTGTTTCCTGTTTGCGATGAGAGGACTGTTGTTTGGGATGGTGATCTGTAAGTTTTTCCTCTCAAATAAATAACCCTTTTTATTATCCATAATTCTTAACTGGTGTGGGATTGTTTTGCGGCTTCACAACTGTGTTTTGCCAAAGCTCTAATCTTGCTTAAAATCCAGGTCATATGTCTTGGCCACTCATATTACTCCTTCCTGCCTGTGTACACTGAGTGTATACTCTGAGGCCATGACATAGCGCTCTTTCACCTCACCTTCCTTGTGTACTTATCCTGTGTTTTCAAATCATAGATCTTCCCCTGAAGCCTTCCTAAGTGCAGACCTGAACTTTTGTAAATATTTCAATACCTGTGGATACTGCGTGGCCAACAAATACTTTTCAGATCAATTCATTTTATCATCAACACTTATTAAGCAACTGTTCCACATCAGCCACTGCTCATGCAATCGTAGACCTTTAAGGGCTTTGAACAACTGTTCTTAAGTGAGTCTGATTCTTGGCCTGATAAAACAAGATGTAGGCAAATGGGCAAATGAAACAATTTAAACATTAAGCCACCAGGCAGATGTGGGACTAGTGACAGAGTTTCAGTACTAGGTCTGCTACGTTCAGGACCTTTGTGACTGAGGGTGGATGATGATTGGGAATGAATCTGTGGAAAGTTTTCTGTTGATCTCTTAGCTTCATTAAGGCAATAGACATCTTTTCTGTTTTCTTTTTCTTTTTTTTTTTTTTGAACTGTCAGTCGAGGTGAATCTAAACTGTTTTCTCTAGCAGCTTTCAAATTGTTCTTGAAATAAATCAATTTGCTATTGACTTAGGGCAAAAGTTAGTCATTTTAGCAGTGCTTGCCCAAGAAGGTGGGCTACACTGTACTTCATTCTTAGGACATTATTGAAAAGTAAAACTACCCTTAGATACAAAGTGTGTCTTAGACTAAAGCTTTAAAACATCTCTCAGTGCCCATCTTTGCCTTGGATTATTTATGTCTCCCCACCCAGGCACTACAGACATTACTCGCCTCTCCTTCTGTCTCTACTGTATTGGATTTGAGGTTTGTTCTGCTGAGCAGGCCAACCCGACAGGGAGGATGTGGAGAAATGATCAGAGCCTGCGCTTGTTCCTTTAATTTTTGTCTGCTGGGTTGCTACCTAAAATGACACAAGGAGCCAGCACGTGGCTGAGCACTGTAAGGTAGACCCCTGTACAACTGCTGCATTTGTTCCTGACTATTGAGCATGTTCACTCTCTGGAGAGAGTGCCCCTCTGGTCAATTTTCAAATGGTTGTGGATGTTGGAGGACATCCTCATCTTCTGTGATTAAATCCAGCTCAGGGTTTAAACACAGACATTCTGCTCATTGGGATAATTAAATAAAGCTTATCCCACTTTATCCCAAATCCCCATTGACCTATTTTAGGTGTAATGTTCCAAGAGCTGTGATCCAAAGGTGGAAACAGTCAGAGTCAATCAAGAACACCCACCCACCGTGCCCTGACGTCTCTCTGAATCTCCTCTTTTGTGGCTGGGATCTTTTATCTGGAAGTTAAATTGAGTTCATTACAAACACACATACACACATGGGCACATGCATGTGCACACACATAGAGGCATGCATGCATGGCTAAAAGATGCATGCTTGACATTGAAACTCTACTGGAGCAGATCACTAAGGCAGACTGAATCAGAGAACTTCTGGTTCACCTCAGAGGTGATGGCTTCTTCAGTCTTTATGATCTTGAACATGCTAGGTGTTTATTCCAAGAGAGTGCAAGGGATGTGCTCTTTCCAGGGCATTGCTTTGCTAAAATTTTTCACGCACGCACGCACGCACGCACACACGCACACACACACACACACACAGACAGACAGACAGAGAGAGAGAGAGAGAGAGAGAGAGAGAGAGACATCAAGGCAGCATGGAAAGGACTGATAGGGGAATCTTGCAAGAATGCTTGAGCCCATGCTCAGACAGAACAGAACAAAACCCTGCCCTACTTTCTCTCCTTCACTCTAGAAGAAAAATATACACCAACAAATGGCCCAGCTAATTTCCCAATTACAGAGTGGGGTGAAGTGCCATTGAAGTGGGCACGGAGGTTCGTTGTTTACATTTAAAATTTTTTTTTACCATTGTACAGCAAGCTCACACCTCTTTTCCTTTCCTTCCCATTTTATTTTGACCTCTGCCGTTATCTTTAGATTTATCAGCACTATGAGATGGCTTTTTCACATCAGTAAGCACCAGCCAAAATCTAACAATCAGAAAGAATCAGAGAAAATAAATCAATGTCCACAAACAACAGGCCAATTTTGGCAAGTACAATTTATTCATAAAAGCTACAGTTCGCTGGGGATTCTCTTGTCTTGCATCCACAATGCCCTTGATTCAGATGCCAGTGTGCTGAGCGCCAGGTGGCAGCCAAGATGGGAAGGTAGGCATTGTTCCATGGGGTTGCTTTGTTCCCTAATGCCTGAGCTGCTACTCCTTAATCTCAGAGGCACACTCTATGCTGGGATTCTATACAAATGTTATTCTAACTAATTGAAGGGGAAATCAAAGTGGAACTGGCCTTTTCTTTGTGTGGGGTGGAGGTGGCACAAAGAGAGGACTCCTGTCCTGTCAATAGGCTAAGTGGCTCCGAGAATTCCCCATGCTCTTTCTGGTGGTGCCCATCATTGCTTTTCAGAGGTCATGATGGCGAATCTGTAGAAACCGGCCGAGCAGAAATGCTTCCGTTATTTCAGCTTTCCGTTCTGCTTAGGATTAATTGCATATTTCCTCCCCAAGGGGCTTCTTGTTTCCTATTCCCAGCCAAGGCAGCAGATATTTTGTTTGAGTTCCTTCTCTCACTTCACTGCTTACATTTACATTAATAAGGACTTCTCTGTATGGAAGGCTGTTGGTGTCTACAGTGAAAGCTGGAACTAAACACCTCGCTCTCTAGTTAGAGACCCAAGGAAGGCGAAGAGAGTTACGAACAAGCAAACAAACAAAAACGATGTGAAAGAATCAGCCTGTTTATAGGTCACAGCTGACACTGGGAGAGCAGGATTGAAATACAGGGCAGGTGGCTTTGGTTTTTGTTTGTTTGTTTTTTTAACCAGTAAGCAAGGCCTCCTGGACCTGAAAACAGAGTAAATAATTCTGTTGACAATCATTAATTAATGATAATAGTTAGTACTCGGCACTCAGCTTTTGTGGTGTGACCTCAGAGCACTTCACAGACCACACTTGATGAAGCCTCCTGCTCCCAGCTCTCTTAGGAGTGAAGCGCATATTAACAGCACCCTTCCGGTGCTGAGACAAAGGCCCAGTGGGGCTCGCTGGTTCATCAGTGACTGGTTATTCTGCAATTGCTGCTCAGTGGGGGAAGAGAGGAACCTTCAATCAATTTCCCAGGTTCCATGTTTGTGTCACTGAAATGGCGGGCAGTGACCTGCCTGAGTGACCAGTGTGTACTGCCGGCAATTAGTCGCCAACCTAACACAAAGCCCGCTGAGCCTGTGGTTCACGCATCCCTTTCTCACCTGCACAGGCTGGCTGGCTTTCAGCCTCTTATCTGGCTGGAACATGAAAAATTCGGGCTTCCCGTTCCCAGAGCAAGCTGGGATGAACTCTCCCACACAGACAGTATTTAATTTGTGATGGCTTGATGAGGTTAGTCACCTTGCTCGGCACCGCTGTGTTTTCCTGGCCCCGTGATCCCACAGACTCACTTTTCGCTGGTGCCTTGTCATTTGGGTTTGATGGAAAGGGATCTGAGAGGAACAGAGGAGAGGGGTTTGTGTCTGCCTGGGTGGTACACTGCCCTTTTCTGCTCGTCTTTCTGTTGGCCCTCAGCTGGCAGCTGCTCTTATCCTCCCCTTCCCACAGGGCCCCCCAGATGGGAAGGAGGAAAGATAAGCTCTTCTTGAATCCCGTGCCAGGACTGTGTGGTGGATTAGGCTGGCAGAGAGAGGCGAACAGCTTCATCTTCAGGAGTTGGAGAGTCTTTCTCAAGGTCACTCTGCAACCGCAGATGCTCTAAGGTTGCTCTGGGATGCCACCTCCCAGGTCAGTAGGCTGGTTGATTGCTTTGGCTCTGACTGTAAAAGTGATCCCCAAACTCTTTTAGTATTGACACTAGTTTTTAAATGTCAAATATTTTTCTTCATCCCCTCGTTTTTTTTTTTTAGTAATTTTTTTGAGAAAATCATACAATATAGTTTGATCATATTCACCCAACTCAAACCAGATCCATGTCCCCTTCAAAGTCCACCCAACCACCTTGTGTCCTCTATTTACTTATTTCTTTTTAACCATTCAAATCCAGTTGTGCTGCCCATAGACTGCTGTATGTGTGGTCTTCCCTGGAGGGTGGTGAACCCATTAAGAACAGAACCCTTAAAGAAAGCAGTCTCCACTTACCAACCACTATCAATTACCTCCTAAGCTAGGGGTGAGATTTCATGGCCAAGTCCTCTCTTCCTCATGGAATTTTGTCTGGCCCGAGTTTATGTAAGTCTTGTCCATGCTGTTGCAACAGCTGTGAATTCATATGTGTGGCTTTCCTGATGCATCCAGAAAATACTCTGTTTCCTTGTCGTAATTCACTGTCTTTGACTCTTAAGATCTTCCTGTGTCCTCTTCACAACAATCCCCAGGAATTGGGAGAAGGGAATGTGATATGGGCATCTCATTTTGGGCTGAGCATTCTGATCTTTTCCTCTCTCACCCTTGAGCAATTTTGGGTGTCTGTCTTTATTGCCATCTACTGTAAATAGCACTTCTCTGAAGGCGGTTGAGGGATGCACTAATTGATGGGGGTAACAATGAGTGATTAGAAGTTGGTTTAATCTATGTCCATTCAACAGAATTCCCGTAGTAGATTCTTCCACGGGGCCTATGGCTTCTTAGAGTCATAGGTTCTAGGCCCCAATAATGGTGGTAGTTAGGGGTTGCAACTTGCACAGTTAGCCTAAAATTCAATCAGAAAGTAGTTAGTTCCTCCTATAAATAACATTTGTGCCAATTTATGCCCGGGCAATCATTTTTGTAGCTTGAATGATTCACAGCTTAGTAAACTTGGTGATTTTTTCCCCCTATTCCAGCAGCATGCATAGCACCTTTAGTTCTACGAAAGTTAGCCAGTAGTGATGAGTATCAGCTTGGTGTCTCTGTGTTCTATGACTGGTGTGTGGCCCTCAAGTTCTGAAAGGACAGCTCCAAAAGACGTAATCCATTCCTGGTACTAAGTTTTGTGTTTGTTAGAGTGTTGTAGCTGTTAGGATCATTGTTGCCTCATTGCAGAATAAATTCATTTAATCTCTCATTATATGTGTGAATGTATATATTTTAAGTGACTTCTATAGTAGTAGTTTTCCATATGAAATTTTCACAATATGTGTACTGTTAGTTATTGCTCATTGTATTGATGCCTCTTCCCCACCCTCCTATCCCACTCATCTTACCATTTAACCCTTACTGTACCATTATTTCCCTTAAACTCTTTATACCACTCTGATCTATCTTCCCTCCCTTGAAATTTGCCTCATAGCCCCTTACTGATTTTCTGACCTCAATGGGTATTCCAAAAAGAATACAAATATCTGAAGATTCACAGCTAACACTCATAAATGAGAGAAAACAGCATATTTGTTATTCTGGGTCTGGGCTGTTTCACTCAGAAAGAGTCTTTCTAATTTTATCTATTTACCTGTGGATTTTATTTTTATTTTTAAATAGAAATCTTTCTTGTTCCCAGAGGCATTCTAAATTGTACTTAGAATTCAGGATTTTGATTCTGGAGCTGGGCAACTTAGGTCTTACTCATCAGCATGCTGCACTGTTCCCTTTTCAGACACATGCATGCCATCCAAAAACTTTCTGATATCCTTGTTTATAACTGTTGTGGCTTGCTGAATCAAAGCTGCTGAATTTGAAACAAGTTCAATATCATGTCCTTCAAGGATTAACTCATCCTTCTAAACTTAAGAAACAGAGAAAGCAACACATGTCCTCATCTGAACCCTGTGATTTATTTTTCACCCAAGAAATTTTGTATTTCAACCAGAGACCCATTCTCCTGAGAAATAAAGCTCCTGAGGAAGTATGCAGACACAGACCGCACCTTGTAACTGAAGCCCAATGTAACACTCTTGTTCATGGGTTGAACTCGACTGCAGATTGCTCATACAGTACTAGCCAGTTCCTTTCTCTTTGCCATTTATCAGCCTGGAGCCTTTTCTTTCTGGTTTGCAAGGAGAATCAGTTCTGCACTGATGTCACTGAAGTCTCATTGAAGGTTTCTTTTGGGGATTTTTAACAATAGCTGTGTACCCCTTGAAAGGTATGTTCACATTTTCTAGCATGTCAACAGTCGATTACTGATTTTACTCTTGTATAATGGGAGTGCTGTCTTTTCCTGTGCCATTGGGTTCAAACATATTCCCTACCAGATTTATGGTATCAAGACTTATGTTCAAGTTTCTGATCCATTTGCATTTGAGTTTTGTGTAGGGTGAGAATAGGAGTCCATTTTCATTCTTCTACATATAGCTATCCAGTTTGAGCAGCACCATTGATTGAAAATGCTGTGACCACCTCTTGGCCATTGTTATTGTTGTTTGTTGGCCTCTTTGTCATATATTAAATGGTTATATGCGTGTGGACTTATATGTGGACCCTCAATTCTATTCCATTGTTCAACTTGCCTGTTTTTTTTTTTTGCAATCATATGCTATTATTACCACAGCTTTGTAGTATAACGTGAAATATAGGACGTGGTACTTCGAGTTGTTCTTTCATTGTTCAGGGTTGTTTTTGGCTCTCTTGGATCTTTTGTGTTTCCATATGAAACTGAAGGTTACTCTTCCAATTTCTATAAAGAATTGCATTGTAATTTTGTTGTGAATTTGATCGAATCTGCAAACTGTTTCTTGTAGGATGTTCATTTCCACAACACCAATCTTTCAAATCCATGACCATAAGAGATCTTTCCATCTTCTGTTATCATCCTCAGTTTCCTTTTTCAATGTCTTAATTTTTTCATCATACAAATCTTTAACTTCCTTGGATAGATTAATTCTAGTAATTTTTTTATAATATGAATTTGTTTCCTTGATTTCTTTCTAAGCATTTGCTCGTAATTAGTATATAGGGAGACTATACTGACTCTCTCTCTTTCTTTCTGTGTGTGTGTGTGTGTGTGTGTGTGTGTGTGTGTGAAATTTAGATCCTGCTACTTAGATGGATGTTTTTATCAGCTCTAGGGGATTTCTATTAGAGTCTTGTATGGAATCACAAACATGAGTACTTTGACTTCTTCCTTTTCTATTCGTATCCCCCTTGTCTCTTTCACTTGTCTTATTACCTTAACTCAGACTATATTGACTGGGATGCAGGAGAGTGCGCAACCTTTTCTTTTTCCTGATTTGAGTAAGAATGCTTTGTTTCCCACTGTTTAGCAAGATGTTGGCTGAGGTCTTGCTGGGTATCACTCCCCCAATTCCTGATAATTCTAGGACTTTTATCATGAAGAGTGGTTAGATTATGTCAGAATGCTTTTCTGAATCTAATGTGATGATCATGTGGTTTCTATATTTGAGTCTATTTATGTGGTTGGTTTCGTTTAATGATTTATACATGTTTAAACATTCCTGCATTTCTGGGATGAAGCTACCTTGATAATGATGGATAATATTTTTGGGGAATCATGAATTCAATTTGCAGGCATTTTACTGAGAAGTTTGGCATCATGTTCTCCAGAGATATTGCCCTAAAACTTTCTTTCTTATGGGTCTTTGATTTTGGTATCAGAATGATATTGGCTTTATAAAAATAATTTGGAAATGTTTCTTTATCTTTTATTTTGCAGGCTGATTTAAGGACTATCAGGGTTAGTTATTTTTGAAGATCTGGTAAACTTCTGCAAAGTCTATAAGGTCTCTACTATTTTAGTTGGGAGATTTTTTTAGTATTGCCTTTATTTCACTGTATATCAGGGATCTATATAAATTGTTTATTTTGTCTTAATGTAGAGTTGGTAGGCCAAACATGCCTAAAAATTCATCTTTTCGATATTTCCATTCAGATGGGATATAAATTTTAAAGTATGTCCTAATGATTCTCTGAATTTCCCCAGTGTCTGTTATAATTATTAACACATTCCACTTAATCGCTGATTTGGTTAATCTGAATTCTCCCTCTTTTTCTTTTGGTTAAATTGGCTAAAGGTTTATCAATCTTTCCTTCATCTCTTCATTGCACTTTTTAAAAGATTCTACTTCATTAATTCCAGCACTTATTTTGATTAACTATTCTTTTTTTTAACTTTTTTTGTTTCCTCATGTTTTTTCAATGTTTTCAAGTGAATCATTAATTTGAGATAAGTTTTTAAAAAAACAGAACAAAACAGGGCTTCTCTATGTTACAGCCCTAGTTGTCCTGGAACTATCTCTGTAGACCAGGATGGCTTTGAACTCACAGAGATACATCTGCCTCTGCCTTCTGAGTGCTGGGATTAAAGGTGTCCACCACCATCACCCCCAACTTTGTTTCTTCTTTTTTTTTAATGGAAGAATTTTATGTTATAAACTGTCCTCTTAGGACTACTTTCTTTGTGTCCCATAGATTTTGGTATATTGTGTTTTTACTTTTTTCTAGTTATAGACATTTTTATATTTCTTTTTGCAAAAGTACATCCTTGACCCAGTTATCAGTCAATAGTGTGGTGCTTCATTTCTGTATGTTTATGTAGTTTCTGTTGTTGATATCCAGCCTTATTCCACTATGGTCAGATAGAATGCAGGGTGTGATTTCAAAATTTCTGTATTTGTTGAGTCTTGTTTTGTTCCATAATATGTTGATTATAGTGAGCTGCCTACAAAAATGTCCATTTTTTTTTTTTAGAGTCTGGATTCAACGTTCTGTAGATATCTGTTAGGGTTATTTGATTTATGATGGCATTTAATTCCAGGTTTTCTCTGCTTAGTTTAATTCCAGCTGACTTGTCTGCTGGTAAGAGATGGGCATGGGAATGACTCACTATCAATGTTTTGGGGTCAACATGTGATTATAGATCTAACAGTCTTTCTTTTATGAAATTAGGTGCTTCCTGTGTTTGATGTGTATGCGTTTTAGGGTTGGAATATCCTGTTGGTGGATTCTTTTTCATTTACTGTGTATGACGTGTTTTCTGTATTTCTTCTGACTAGTTTTGATTTGCAGTTGATTTTGTCAGATATTAGAATGGCTATGCCTGCCTGCTTCTTAGTTTCCTTTATTTAGAATACCATTTTCTACCCTTTCAGCCTGAAGTGGAATATGTCATTGCTTGCAAAGTATTTTTTGGAGATAGAGTATTGTAATAGGTGCGGGTTGTGTTCCTGCCGAGGAGCGGGGCCGTTTTCCCGGCACTCAGCTCCCAGCTGCCAGCTAGCTTATGCCCGAAATAATCACACACAAACTGGATTCATTTAAACTCTGCTTGGCCATTAGTTCTAGCCTCTATTGGCTAATTCT
>JAQHUG010000062.1:1540734-1553668 GCA_028555095.1 Dicrostonyx torquatus
GTAGTGGCCTCTTAAGTGTGTTTATTCTTCTCTTCAAATCAAAATATTCCACCTAGAATTCTCAGTAATGTTGACATTGTAGTCATAAATTTCTTTAATCAGGTTTTTTTTTTTATCATGGAAAGGTTTTATTTCTCCTTTAATTTTAAAAGATACTGTTGCTGGGTATAATAGTCTCAATTGATAGACATTGTATTTCAGAACTTGGGGTAAATCTTTCAAGGCCTTCAAATTATTCTGTTGAATTAATAGATGTTATTCTGATAGGCCTGCTTCTATAAGTAATTTGACCTTTCTCTCATGCAGCTTTCAAATCCTTTCTATATTCTGTATTTTTAATGTTTTAACTGTAATATGCCATGAATAATTTCTTGTCTTGTATTGTCTATTTAGTGTTTGGTAGGCACCTCTTTCTCTTGTTTGGGAAATTCTGTTCTGTGATTTCAGTGATGTTATTCTCTATCTCTCTGTCTGCTGTTGTATTAATCTCCTTCTCTGCCCATATTTCAGAAGTTAGGTCTTTTCATGGTGTTCCCAAACTCCCTCCTATATTGTTTTTTTTTAACCATTACTTAGAGATTCAGTTCCTCTATTTTGTTCTCCATCCCCAACTTTTTGTTTTCAAATGATACAATATGTTGGTGAGGTTTTCCACTGAGGATTTTAGTTGGTTTATTAAGCTTTTCATTTCCAGTATTGTTTCTGTTTGGATTTCCTTAAATCCTAACAGGCACAATCTCTTCTCTCAGCTTGAAATGTTCTCCCTGCCCCAGATAGAGATGGAGACCTTCCTGTGCGTGCTCATCACACTGTGGAACATTTCGTGTTGCAATTGCATCTCTTTCAATCAGACTAAGCATTTTAACAATGAGATCTTTGTCTTTGTCACATATACATATATGCCTAACACAGTAACTCATACATAGTGGAGACACATACATACACTCACAGAAAGAGAGAGAGAGAGAGAGAGAGAGAGAGAGAGAGAGAGAGAGAGAGAGAAATTGAATTTCACCCTCCAAGTAGTTAATTAGCACATCTTCAAGACCTGGTTCAAGTGTTTCTTCTTCACTGAAGCCTTTCTTGATTACACCAGAAATCCATAATAATTTCTTCTAGTATTTTTCTTTACTTAATATACTGATTTTCTTTTTAAAATTTGTCTGCTACAGAATTGAGTTGCTGCAGGGTAAAGAACATCACTTCACCTTTTGACTAGCTCAGTTTAGGACTCAACAAAACTACCAGATGGATAATAAATTTATTTATTTACAGAAATTATTTCTTTAAGAAATCCAAGCCCTATTTTAATGGCTGGGATTTACTTCCTTATTTCATTTCTTTCTTTGTTTTTGTATTCTTTAAGTTGTTTGACTATAGCTAGAATCATTCTTTTTTTAATTTTTTGTAAGTTCTTCCATGTCATTTTTATTAGTGGTCATCACTATGGGACTGTTATTCTTTGGAGGAGACATGTTATTTTGATTTTTCATGTTTTTATTCTTGTGTTGGAATTTTCATATTCACAGTTTGTTGGCTGAGTCTTTTTCTTTTTTTTTTTTTTTTCATGGCATATGTATTCTTTCTGCAGAGGTGTGTCCATTGTTCAGGATGAAGCTAATTCATTGTGGGTTTGGACATTGATTCTCTCTGTTTGTTTGGTATTTGAGTATACAGCCTCTATTCAGGTCATCTGCTCTCTGCTGTAGTCTGGTGTCTTCAGCAGTCTGGTTAAGGAACCTGGAAGAAATACCCCTGGTGGTGTGGACTGGTTCTGGGTCTCAAGAAAAAAATGATATGGGAAAATTCACTGCTGCAGTTGGAAGATCTGTGGGACTCTGGTCACCTGTGATAGCTGGTTAAAGGAATCCTTCTGGAAATCAGGCAGTGATGTTGTGACTCAGAAGGAGAGAGATAGTCAGATAGGATGTGTGGATCCTTGACAAGCAGCCTCAGAACTCGGGTGACCCTAGTGGACAGAGAAGTGGAAGATGTAGCCTACCTTGGTCTTAGCCACATGTGATTGCTACAGGGCCCATGGTAGTAAGGTGGAGTGGACCTGGTGAGCTCCAGAGGGATGGAGACAGGCCCAGAGGAGGTCAGTGTCTCTGACAAGTAGCTGTGGGACTTGCGTGATCTGATTGGGCCAGAAAGTGCTGGTAGTATATCTGGTTCTACACTCGAATATTTTTCAGAACTCACCCTTTTCCAATTTCCCCATCATAAAATTTTATGTTATTATCACTGCCTTTTAATTTTTATATTGTAGGAAAACACACAATGGCAAACAGCTATTATAAATTCAGTAATGATTTTTTGCAGATAATATATTTTATTTATATATAATGCACTTGAAAATAAAACAAGTGTGGCTATATATACAAACCACTGTTTTTTTTCTAAGGGAGAGATGACACTTAATGCCCACTAAAATCTGAAATCTTTTGCGGTAGCTCCATATTGTTCAAGGGCACTGGGATCATAACTTGAAAACTTTTGGTTTACAATATCGGGCATGTAAAAGTTGAAATGATTAAGGTTGGGAAGATTCATCTGAAATAGACTTAACCCTTTCTGGATGTTCAGCTTCTTTGACTGAATTTCTAATGCTTGGTGCTCAGTCCTTCTGTAGAGGGGAATAAACAAACAGTGTTTACACAGTTCATTTGGGAAAATGCCGAGCAGCCCAAAGGACACGCTTCCAAACATTTCTTTCTCTCTGTTGTTATTCTTGGATTTCTTTTGTGGATGTTTTTGACTGGGAGTATCAAAGTATCCTCTACCTGGCCATGAGATGGATTGTAAAAGTCATACAAGGCAAAATCATATTGGATCAACAGTAGCTGGAGAAATTGCTTTTGTGTAAAAGCTAACACTAGTCATGCTATTTAATTAGAATTTTAATTCTATTTTCCTTGCACTACTGAGGCCTGGGAAGCCAACTAAGAGAGTTAAAGAGGATTCAGGATTACAAGAAGTTGTTGAAAAGGGAACAGATTGTCGTACAGATCAAGAATAGCTCGACACTACTTAAGGTTTGTGTTTAGTTGGCTCCTGCTATGTCAATATATTTACAGAAATTCAATAACAAGATATATGAAAATGCACATATTCCAGTTGTTGTATCTGCTTTCTTCCTAAGAATCATGAAGGCTATTCCTCTTCATTCTTATGATTGAGAAGACAGAGCTCAGAGTGGCTTGTGACTTACTCAAGGTCACAAAGCTATTAAACAGCAGAACCAGGGTCAGATGCAGGTTCTATGACAGTGAGAAGCACAGACAAATTAACTTAGAACTTGCTAAGAGGCTCCACTGCTTCCCTGGGTCATTTGAGACTGAAATCTGCTATTCAGTTGTCAATAGCTGGTGTTCCTCACTAGAGAGAGCTAGCTGCCTTCTTGTGGACCCACTGGTGTGTGTGTATTGGGGGCATTCTGTCATCTAGAAAAGGAGAGTTCAGTGCGGGTGGTCTTGCATAGAGAAAGCAGAAATTCTAGCTTTGGCTGTCAAGAAAAAAAAACAAAATAAAATAAAAACAAACTTGTGAACCGCAAACCCCATGTGTGTCAGTGTCTGACTTCTAATAAAATTCCCAACATATCTAAATCTCAGTTCCCTTTTCTGGAAATAAATGATTTATTTGGGTAGTGTTGTTGAGTTCTAACCTTAAATTGGCTACAAGGTGGAATGATTGTCTCTGTTCTTCAGTGACTCAGTTCTGTGGTAGGTGAATTAAAAATAAAATCAGTGCATGAAGTGGAGAAAAATATTAGAAGAAATTTTGACTGATGCCTGGTGAAATCAAGAAAGACTTCAACGAAGAGGAAACATTTGGAACAGGTCTTAAAGATGTACAAATTAACCCGTGTGTGTGTGTGTGTGTGTGTGTGTGTGTGTGTGTGTCCCAAGTACATACCAGTTACTGTGGAAGGCTTTGATGTATGTACCTTTGACAGAGACATAGATCTCATTGCTAAAATTCTTACTCTCATTGAGAAGGAAAGAATTTACAACACACAATGCTGCAATGTGTGATGAGCACACACAGGGGGGCCTCCAATCTGGGACAGGGGAGAATTTCTTGCAGAGAGGACAGCTTGTGTCAAGATGATAAATCATGGAAGGTCACAGCATGCCCCAGCACTGTGTTGAAAGGGAGGAATGTGCAGACTGGAGAATGATTTAAGGAGCAACCTGAAAAGGGTTACATATGTCTAATTAAAAGTTCAGATTTTAATCTGAACACAATGGTTGACTTTAATCAGGGAAACACAGCAAATGAGAGGGTTTTGTTTATGTTATTACTTAGAGAGAGTGAGAACAGAGATAGGGGAATTTCTCAGGAACTAGAAATGCAGTAGTCATTGTGTCATTTCCCCCCTGAGATTACAGTTACCTGCGTAAGCCACTTTTGTTACAAAATATTAATATTAATTACTGTAGTAGGAGGCCACTTGTTCATTTTCCGGACATCCAGACTTCTGAAATAACCACACAGAAATTGTGTTAATTAAATCACTGCTTTGCCTATTAGCTCTAACTTCTTATTGACTAGCTTTTACATCTTAATTTAACTCATTTCTAGTAACCTGTGTATCACCATGTGGCTTTGGCCTACTGGCAAGATTCTGACGGCATCTGTCTCTGGCAGGGCTACATGGCTTCTCTCTGACTCCACCTCCTTTCTCCCAGCATTCAGTTTAGTTTTCTCCATTTAGCTCTGTTCTACCCTGGTGTAGAAGGGTTCTTCTGTATTTTGTGTTACTTTCATTGGTTAATAAAGAAAGCTGCCTGGGCCTTTAGCTAGGGCAGGACTTAGATAGGTGGGGAAAAGAGAACAGTATGCTGGGAAGAAGACTGGGTCAGGGAGAGAGCTGCCATGAAGCCGCCAGGGTCAGACATGCTGTATCTTCTCGGTAAGCCCACTACCTCGTGGTGACTTACAGAATTTTATAATGGGTTAGTTTAAGATGTAAGAGTTAGCCAAGAAGAGGCTAGTGATAATGGGCCAGGCAGTGTGTTAAATGAATCCAGTTTGTGTGTAATCATTTCGGGCATAAGCTAGCTGGTGGCTGGGAGCAGGGCACTGGGAAAACAGCTCTGCTCCTCAGCAGAGACACAGCTGCCCCTTTTACAACATTACCCTATTAGGCCAATCCAGTTTCTTTATTCATTAACCAATAAAGGCAACATATATGAAGAAGGACTTCCTACAGCGAATTACAGAAATAACACAATTTTCTGGCTTTATTTGTGTTCTATTCGAGTAGTGCAAAAAGGTCTTTGGCTGTCTCTTTCTTGCCTGGAATATGAATCACCATCTGTCCAGTGTATCCAGACTGTATACACTACCCACCCCTTAGTAATTCGGGACCCATCTTGGTTATTAACTAGGCTGTGTTGGTGTTGCAATTTTTCAGTCCAAGGAACCTGTGTTATACTTACTTAACAATGGCCTCAAAATGAAAGATTATTGATGCTGGCAGTTTGAAATGAAATGTTAAGCAGAGAACACAAAGCACCTTTAAAATCTATCATCCCACATCACAAATGAAGGTAAGAGGATAGAGAAAGGCACATTAGCATAACTTTTTTAAACTATGACTTTATTTTAGTAAGCATGTGTTGTAAAAAATAATCAAAGAATATATGTAGTTCAGTACAACCAGTAATGCCAGATACACACTGGGGTCCTTAGTAGGTAAAGGGAGCTACTGTAATGAGCCGAAGGAGCAGATACAGGCAGGAGAGCATTGGTGTGAGAAGGTACAATAGAGTGGGAAGAACTGGACTAGGAATTGACTTCAAATTAGAAGGGATGACACTTGTAGGTTGATGAAGGTCTGGGGGTGAAGAACACAGGTAATTTTTCAGTTCCCATCTTGAAGGACTAAGAGCAAGGTGGATGAAAGAGTTTAAGGTTTGGATTTGTTGATCATAAATAGGTGTGTTGTTGGAACTGGGGGATTGGGAGGAAGGGGAGCTAAGGAGAAATCTGGGGGAAGGGTAATATTTTGAGGCATATTAGTGGCTGATTTTGAGGAGGAAGATGAACTGTGACTGTTGTTCTAGACAATGCAAGGGGCAAGGAGCCCATGTAAAGCAGGATGGGCGTTGAAAAGGACTCACTGGGTAGTGGCTAAGAGCGGACTTGAGCAAGGACTACAACTTTCCAGGAAAGCTTAATGAGGTGGATGAGGCAATCCGCCTGAGAGCAATTGATAATAAAATGAGACAAATGTCACCACTGAGTTATCTACTTACATTTTCTATCCTCTCACTCCCCAGCTCCTCACAGACTCTCAGTGTTAGCTGCCCACCCTGTCTTGAAATCAAGCCCCCTGTCTTGTTACTTCTGCCTTTAAGCCATGCTGCACTGCCGAATCTTTCTTTGTTTACATTTCTCTGCCAACCTCTGTTTACCCATTAGCACCTGCAGATCTTTAGGACATGGTTAGGTATTTACCCCAGAAAGCCTTCTTGGTGTTGGAACCCACTCCTCTTTCTCTAGGGCACCCATCCAGGACTAGGCAAATTGCCCATCTCTGGTCTTCTATAACTCATTACGTGTCCACACTTCCCACATAGCGCCTGTCTCGAACATCACTGGGACTGTTCTCGTGTGCTATCCACAGCTGTTTCTCTTACAAGTCCCACAATCCAGTCCAGTGTTGGAGCTGCACAGTCTCAATAAACTGTTGTCAAATAAAATAATCAAACAAGATGCAAACACCCAAGCGCTGCTTCCTTTTCTAGAAATCAGAGCAGTGAGTAGCCCTCCACCACACACCCAAGGAGCCCAGCAGCCCCTCAGCAACTGTGTGACCACAACAACGTGCAGCACTAATTGTAATATCCATCTCCTGTGTGTGCGACTCTAGAAGCAACATGTCAGGGAGCATAGCTCCTCTGCACCCCCCCCCCCCGGAGCTTTGTCATGAGCCTACCTGTGTAGAAGTGATGAGCAGCATGCTGCTTGATAAAATTATTTCTATCCGGTAAGTGTGGGTGGGCATGCGGGTGCACGAGTGTGTGCAAAACCAGGGCAGGCGGGGCAGGAGCTAATGGGAAGTCAAATTACAGAGACTTCAGGAATGAAAGCACAGTGTGATAAACTCCCTAGGGACCTCATCAAGTTTGGGGTTAGAGAGCATGAACAAGGGAAGGAATATCCGATTGTTGTATTTCCAGGATGCTACCTGACTTTCATGCTCAATGTGGTGTCTAGCCACAAACACAGGTTCATGGGCACAAACCTTACACAAATGAGCCCCGGGGCCTGTGGTCTTCTGGAACTGCAGCTTAACTGCCTGACACAAGCAGGCTTGACACAAGCCAGAGAGTTTATTTAGCAAGAAATGCTGTCTTCTGAGAATCTTTGATGCTTCTGGGAAGGGTGGTGGTGGAGATGAAGAGGGAGATTCAGTTTCTCTTCCTAGTACTACCACAAACCGTGTCTGGGAAAAACATTCGACTTCTCTGAGCCTTTGTCTAATTGTCCTCAAAAGAGGTATCACGTGGATGGATTGCCAGGGTTCCTTTGGGTATGGTGATAAAAATGCTACCCTCTCGATTTTATAAGCATTGATACATGCCAAATGCAAGCTCATTTGGAGAAACCGAACTTTACGGGGTCCATTTCCTAGCCTGACAATCTAGACTACTCTTGTTACTCCAACCCTGGTTTTCTGCTGTTCATATAACCCTGTTCGTTTGGCCGAGTCTTTGCTATGTTTATCTCCTAGCCGTTGGCAATTCCCATTTCTCCTGATCCGACTTTGAACAGTGCTGTCGGGAAGTTGTGAGCTTCCAAGGGCTGCCATAGAATATGCAGAGAGGAGTCAAGGAGAAATGCTTCCTTTGTAGCGGTACACTTTCATGGGGCTTCTCTGCAGTTTGCCCAAAAACCCAGCCAGGATTACTATCCAAGTGCCTTCCCACAGTGCCTGCAATAACAGGACATCGCAGTGTCAGGCCTAGAGGGTTCTCTTGTAGATGTAAGAATCCTGGATTGCTATCTTCAGGCCTTCTCGGTCAATGGGGACAGCCCTGGAAGGTTACACGCTCAGCTCCATGTGCTATCAACAGAGGTGACATGTTATTTTTCAGCAATAGAGGGGTGGCCAAGAGTTTTCACAGAGCTTACTGCGCTGAAATCCCCCCTGGACATGTAGAGACAGTCTGCTCACTGATAGCTCTTGAAACAGGTTCTTAATTTTCCTTGAGTTTCTTTCCAGATTCTCAATTGCTATTACTCTAACAATTCAACTTACATTATCTGTGTTTAGGAAAGTCAGCAGGGATTTGGCAAATAATGGGAGGCCATGGGTTTTATTCAACAGCCTCAATTTACTCAACAAATACGTATTACACGCCTACTGTGTGCCAAGCCCATTTACCAGAAGCCATAATTATAAAAATGAATAAGCCTTCAAATCTGGAACTCTAAGATTCTATGACCAATAGGAGAAAGCATCCAAACCAGAAAATTGTCAGCAAAGCTACGGCGCTGAGAGCTGCTAATCAATGCAAGCAGGTAATGACCACTGTTTCCTCCACGGGAAACTCATGTTTGGTGTCCAGGGAGATTTTAAAAGTAGAAACTGGGTAAGGTGTCTAGAGGAAGAAGGGATTGCCCCCAGGAGACACGCACAAGTGTCAAGGGACACTGTGTGGGAGATGGAGAGTGGCTCTCAGGGACTCCACTATAGGTTTCTCCACCTTGTTCCACTGGGACACAATCTCTCACTGAACAAGCCCCAGCAATCGTACTGTCCCCTTCTCCAACCTTTGCTCACAGGTGTGCATGACCACACCCGGCTTTTGACTTGACTACTGGGGATCTGAACTCAGGACCTCGTGCTTGTACACTGAGGCATCTCCTTAGGCTCTCACAAGGTGGTGGATTATGAAGGTCAGCTGGTAAAGAGAAGTAAACCGATCAGATTGCTGAGGCTGCCTGGCCCATGTGGTTCTGAGGATTGTGCCCATACTATCCCGGATCCTATCAGATGTCTGGGGCACAGACCATTCTCCAGTCTATGGCTTATGAGACAAAGACAAGTTTCTAAACAAGTCCTGGGTGTTTTTTGTTTTATTTTTTATAACACACTGGTCTGGTTTGGATGTGGTTTGTTCCCACTGAAACTCATGTTGCAAGGTAATGGTTTCACTCATCCTTTCTGCCAGGGCTGCAAGGAAGAGACTATTACATCCATCTTACTATGTGCCTCACTCCAATTTGTGCTGCTAGAATGGAATCCCTAGTGCTAGAGAACATATAAAACAAGAGAAAAATATTTGCCTGAAGATTCTGACAGCTGGAGGGTCTCAGCACATAGTGTGGGAGCCTTGAGAGGTGATTAAGTCGTGGGGACTCCACCCTTCTGAATGGCTTAATATTGCCTCCCCAGATTGGGCCACATCCGGTGGGAGGGTGGGAGATAGAGGTCAGAAGATAGGAACTCAAGGACATTGTCAGCTGCATAGGAAGTTCAAAGCCAGACTGAGCTACATAAAACTCTACCTTAAGACAACAACAACATGACAAAATGAAAGAAAAGGAAGTATGGTTAGAAAAAGATGAGCAGGAATGTACTCAGTCTCGTTTCACTTCTCATGGAAATACTCATCCTGCATGTGGCCAGTCTGCTTTCTACTTCTCTTTCCATCTCTCCGCCATGTTGGGATGCATCCTAGATTCCCTCACCAGAGAGAGCTATGCTATTTGTACTCTCCAGACGCCAGGATCATCAACCAAGTACGTCTCTTTCCTTATTAGCACAAAACAGACCGAGGCACATCAAGTGGGTGAAATAATATCTTCCTTGCAGGGCTGACATCAGAGTTAAATACAGAAATCTGAGAGCCTTCTGCTTCTCTCTGGTTGCAAATGCTACTGCCTGTTAGAAAACGGAACCTTGCAAACGGAGTGTATGGATTCTGACCAACCCAACCAGCAGCAGCTCCTTGGAGGTCCTCTTGTGAACACTGAGCAGGGAGAAGCCGAGGAGAGGAGAATGATCTTTCTTTTGCACCCTAAGAGTCACGTGCACGCAAAGCCAACAGCCTGTGAACAGAGTACAGAGTACAAATGGCACGGGAGGCGGAACTGCAGCCGTGGGGCTTCCGTCGGCTAATCTACCTCAGGTGAAGGTGTGCGGTGCTGAATGGGCCGACGGCTAATTAGGAGAGAAGGGCTGGGTGGGCTAGCTGTTGAGTATTGTTCTGTATTATCAAGCGTCAAACGCCATGACAAAGCTATAGTACAAATAATTGATACTAACGATGTCATCAATGATTGCTCAGCTTCCACAAGAGGTTGGGCTGAATGTATTTTTTTTCTGTTGTTTATTTTATTTGTGTATTTAGTTTACACCTCACAAACCCCACAGGTCAGTACTATTGATCCCATTGCATGGATGAACCACAGAATGGTCACGTTAAAAAGCACGGTTTCCACCTGGAGGGTAGAGTTGTGAGAACTCCCCGGAGCACAGGCCTGACTCCAGGGCTGTTTGGGTTTTGTCTGCCTTCTCCTAGGGAGAGTCAGTACCATGCATTCTTTCCTACCTGCAATGGGGTAGGACAGGGATGGCGGGGCCTTATATAATCAGGGTTGTGCACAGCCTGTGGAGGGAAGATAACTCCACACAGCTGTGGGGTGAAGAAGCGCTATAATGAAGCGTCTTCCGGGAGGCTGCGCCGGGAAGCTGTGCACTGTTAACCCCTCCAATGAGAGCTCATTGAGAACTACACATTACAGCTGGAATCGCAGGCAGTAATTACTAGACAGGAATTTAGCCGGAAAGGTGACATGGGAGCGGCTGGTGTTGTCAGGCTTCGGTCTTCTCGCCCATGGTTAATGTCTGTAGACACAGGAGAGTGGGACCCTGGGACCTGGAGGAGGGGATGAATTTTGGAATTCTAGGTGCCCTATGCCCCCCAAAATAGAAAAACCATAAACAACTCTACCCAGTACCCAAACTGATATATATTCAAATGCTTTGACAAAGCGATCAAAGCAGGATATTAGGGAAAAAAATAGATCAATTTTTGGCTGTCTCATTAGAACAAAGCTATTTTGACAAGCTGCACTCCCAGTGCCTGAATTGACCTCAGCAGAGCCTCAAGAGAAGACGGCAGCTCCACACACCCCCCCCCATACCTGGTGGGCCTTTACATTTTCATCTTAACTTGCTTTCATTTCTTCATTTGGCTCCTATTGCCCAAACTTCACAGTTTGGTTTCACGGCTCCTGCTATTTTGGATTTGTGAAGTCATTTCTATTCTTAAGTGAGGAAATGTGGTCAGACAGTGTGAGCCCACAATCAGGTGCTCCAGCATCTCCCTGCCACAGACAGCAAAGATCCACCCAGTCTGTCTGCTCTGCTTTCCAGGAGGCAGCAGGGCTGGGTGGGGCTTGTGCTTCTTCTGAGACACCCAGAACGGGAATCAAAGCTATCTCCATTATGCTTTTGATATACCTATAGTGCCTTGCAAATCCCTAGTCTCCTAGCATTACCTATAGGTTGGTCTTACCTGGAAACGAACAGGAATTTCCTCCTGCATCCTGAAGACTGTTCAACTACGGTCACCACCACCACATCCGTTTGATCCCTGGCCTGGGAATACACCAAGGCACCTGGCTAACCTGCTCATCTCCCTTCTCTTTCCTGTTCCACCTCTGATTGGGAAAATGTTTCTCTGTCTTAAAAAATGCATGGACATAGAAAATAAATGAAGACTGAGAGCTAAATTCACTATTACTATTCTACTCAAACTTGTTTGTTTTCCATGGAAACTCAATAATGGATCTAAACTCTTTGCTGTTATTTTAAGGAGTTGCTGGTGCGTCACAGACATCTTTGAAAGCATTTTCCTTAGATTCATGATTCTACTTCCAATGTAATCATTTGCTCCCCTCCCTTATTTGTTTTCTTTTGTTTTTTATTTTCAAAGTCTTTGCAAGAGCAAAGACCCGTGACCGGCTGTGAGTTGCAGCAACAGCTTCTCTGGAGCTGGAATATCACCGCTGCTTAGCGCCCCCACTGTCCGATTTCTGATTGTGGGTGCTTTGGCCCCCTGCTAGCACATAGTGCTTCCCTGAATTTCCTACCATGAGTGCTAAGGAGAGGCTCAGCCAAGACTGCAGGGGGATCAGATGGCAGTTTTAAGTCAGTCAGCCTCTGTCACGATTCCACTAGCAGACCATGAAACTGAGAATTGATATTCCAAAGGAAAGGGAAAAAAAATTAAATTCATTAAAGTTCCATTACATAATTGCTTAATCACATAATTTTGCTTTTGGAAGGGAACATTTTATTGATCATTTATTCCAACCTCATCTTATTACTGGTGAAGAAACTAATATCAGGAGGGAATTCAGTTGCCTCCCCAGCTGAAGGTCATCTGGGTGGGTGGAGATGGGAAAACTCGGGATTCACGTTTTCCTATGGAAGGCTCTTGCCTGCCTGTCTCCCTACTCCTGACTTCCACACAAACCAGGGAGATTCAATCAGCGTGTCAAGTTATTTTGCTTATGCATATATTAGGGAAATGATATGCAAAGACTAATCAAGTGAAACAGGTTGCCGTGGCTTCTGATGACTCACTTATTGAGCTAACTCGGTCCCAGTTCCTGGAGCTCAGAGGCAGAGGCCATCAGACTGTATCCATGCCTCTCCTTCCACCTCTTAAGATGGATTTCTGGCCAGGAGCTCCTATTTCAGAGCATCAGAGGACCTTTCTGGAAAGGTGACCCTTAGCGCTGAATAAAAATTTCTGGACAGAATCTCACTGTTAATTTAGGCTTAGTACTTGGGATTACTGACGGAGAAGGTTGTAGAGAGGAGTGCAAGATCTGGATGAAATCAGGGTGGTCCTGCACGGAGGCAAGGTGTGCTTCTCCTGCTAGTCTGGAGGAAATCTGC
>JAQHUG010000062.1:1554794-1588213 GCA_028555095.1 Dicrostonyx torquatus
CTTGAGAATTCCTGGGAATTTCCCTAGTGCTGTGTTTCTCAATAGCCCTTTATTGCCTCCCTTAATCAAAATATCTCTTTCCTTTCTCTCCTGCATTGTCCTTCTCCCTTCTTGAGCATCCCACTCCCTCATATTCTCCTCCTCCCTTCTGGTCTTTCCTCCCACTCCTCTCCCTCCTCTTCCCCTCCTAATTTTTTTCAGGAGATCTTGTCCATTTTCCCTTCCCAGGGGATCCATATATGACTCTCTTAGGGTTTTCCTTGTTACCTAGCTTCTCTGAGATCATGAACTATATAGGCTGGCTATCCTTTGCTTTATGTCTAATATCCACTTATGAGTGGGTACATACCATGTTTTTCTATCTGTGTCTGAGTTACCTGACTCAGGATTTTTTTCTAGTTCCATCCATTTGCATGCAAATTTCAAGATGTCATAGGTTTTTACTACTGAGTAGTACTCCATTGTGTAGATGTGCCACATTGTCTTTATCCATTCTTCAGTTGAGGGGCATCTAGCTTGTTTCCAGATTCTAGCTATTATGAATAATGCTGCTATGAACACATTTGAGCAAATTTCCTTGTGGTATGAGTGTACATCCTTTGGGTAGATGCCCAGGAATGATATTGCTAAGTCCTGAGGTAGATTGATTCCCAGTTTTCTGAGAAACCGCAATACTGATTTCCAAAATGGCTGTACAAGTTTGCGCTCCCACCAGCAATGGAGGAGTGTTCTCCTGAATCCACAGTCTCTCCAGCTTAAGCTATCTTTGGTATTTTTGATATTAAGCATTCTGACTGGTGTAAGATGATATCTCAGAGTCATTTTGATTTGCATTTCCCTGATGGCTAAGGATGTTGAGCAATTCCTTAAGTGTCTTTCATCCATTTGGAATTCTTTTTTTGAGAATTCTCTGTTTAGATCTGTACCTCATATTTGATTGGATTATTTGGTATTTTGATGCCTAATTTTTTGAGTTCTTTATATATTTTGGAGATAGGTCTTCTGTCTGATCTTGGGTTAGTAAAGATCTCTTCCCATTCAGTAAGTAGGTTGCCATTTTGTCTTAGTGACTGTGTCCTTTGCCTTACAGAAGCATCTTAGTTTCAGAAGGTCCCATTTATTAATTGTTGCTATCCGTGTCTGTGTTACTGGTGTTATATTTAGGAAATAATCTCCTGTGCCCATAAGTTCAAGGCTACTTCCCACTTTCTCTTCAATGAGGTATAGTGTGGCTGGATTTATGTTGAGATCTTTGATCTATTTGGACTTAAGTTTGGTATATAGGGATAGATATGGATCTATTTACATTCTTTTACATGTTGACATCCAGTTATACCAGCACCATTTGTTGAAGATGCTTTCTTTATTCTGTTGTATAATTTTAGCTTCAAAAATCAGGTTTTCATAGGTGTGTGGATCAATATCAGGGTCTTTGATTTGTTTTCATTGGCCCACCTGTCTGTTTTTATGCCAATACCAAGCTATTTTTATTCTTAATCTAACCTGGAAAGTACCTAGAACTTAGGGTATTTTCTGATACAATCTGATGATTGCTATGGTTTATCCCCTAAGTGTAGGTTTGGAAACTTAATAACAGTACAGAGTGTTGGTTAAATAAAAAGTTATCAGGGCTGATATCATTACAGAGGGAATGGACTAATTTTTGCAAGAGTGGGTGTGTTTGATCCTTATCCTAAGAATCGGTCTGCCTTTCATGCTCTCTTGTGCTTCCATCTCCCATACGAGCTGATGTAGTAAAAAGGTCCTTGCTATATGCAGACAATGTTAGATTTCTCAGCCTATACAGCTCCGAGAAATAATTGCACATTCTTTGTGCATTACCAAGAATGTGCTATTCTCTTATAGACAGAAAATTGGCACCAGGAGGTAGGGTTATTGCTACAACAAAGAGCTGAAACTGTGTAAGCATCTTTGGGACTGGGTAATGAGTAGAGGCTGGAAGAGTTTGGAGAGTCAGATTTGAAAAGATCTAGATTGCCATAAAATAAGTGTTTAGGGCAGTTCTGGGGAAGCAAAGCACATAAGGAAAGTTTGTAACTTCCTAGAAGTGACTTAGGTTGCTATGAGTAGGCCACTGTTCAGAATGTGGACTATAAAGGTCATTTTAATGACATCGTAGATGGAAATATAGAACAAGGTGCTGGAAGCTAGAGTAAGGACTGCCTTTGTGGCAAGGTGGCAAAGAACTTGGCTAGGTCATGCCTTTGCCCATTGGCTTTAAGGAAGGCTGGCACGAAGAGCTTAGTTATCTGATAGAGGAATTTTCTAGAAAAAAATGTATACGGGGCTGTGTGACTACTTTTAACCACATGCAGTAAGATGTGAAAGGAAAGAAATGGCTCAGAAAAGGAATCTATAATTAAAAGAGAAACAGAATGGAAAATTTGGAAAATGTACAGTCTGGCCATGTGAAAATGGAAAGGTGCTTGGAGGTACAACCTAAAGGTGTGGCCAAGCACTCCTTATTAAGGTTAATTAAGTTCAGAAATGAGCATCAGCACAATGGAAAATAGCCCCAAAGATGTCTGGGAGATCTTCCAAGCTATTCTTCTTATCCTCAGACTCAGAGCTCTCAAAGGGCTAGATGGTTTCAGTGAATGGGCCCAGGGCTACAGTCCTCTGTTTAATGACCAGAGCTGTGTTAGATCTCTGCTCTCTGAATTCAGCCCACCATTCTTGAGTTGTCACAACCATGGCCCCTTATGTCCCAGACCCAGTTCTGGAGGGAACAAGTCATAAGAGTTGGTGGCATTTATGTTTGCCAGCTCTGAAGATGGGCAGAATTCAAGACACATAAAGCCACAGTAGCCTCCACCTAGATCTCAAATTGTGTACCAGACAGCTTAAATACATTTGCTTCAGGCATGTAGCCACTCCAGGGAGTCCATGACAACAGTGTAACAGTGCAGGGAGCAACTCCAGCCTGGGACAGCTGAAATTAACTAGAGTTTTGAGTTGTGGACTCAGCATACTGGCCTGAGACTTTGAAGACTAGAATCTTCTCCTCAAATACACCCAGGATTCAGGATGAGCCATCAAAGGAGATGACTCTTTGGCTATAAGAATCATGAAAGTGTAGGAAGGAATATTAAAGGAGTGTTTGTACATACAGAGTAACACAATACATGTGATGTAACACAAGCACAAGGTAATGCAATACATGTGACATAACATAAGTACAGGGTAAGACAATCATGTGATATAACACAAGTACAGGGTAACACAATACATGTGACATAACACAAGTTCAGGGTAACGTAATACATGTGATATAACATAAGTACAGGGTAACACAATACATGTGACATAACACAAGTACAGGGTAACACAATACATGTGACATAACACAAGTACAGGGTAACACAATACATGTGACATAACACAAGTACAGGGTAACACAATACATGTGACATAACACAAGTACAGGGTAACACAATACATGTGACATAACACAAGTACAGGGTAACGTAATACATGTGATATAACATAAGTACAGGGAAACACAATACATGTGACATAACACAAGCACAGGGTAACACAATACACATGACATAACACAGGAAGGGGGCTACGGGGTGAGGAAGAGAATGAAAAAGAGTCATTCAGAAAGCACAAGGGAGGGTACTGGGGGACAAGGATATATTAGAATAAAGTTTAATGACACACATATATGAACGTGGCATAATGAAACCCATTACTTTGTATGCTAACTTAAAAATTTGTAAAAAAAAATGATCTTCTAAACAGTTCAACTTTCACTTTCTTGCTTCATTCTGGTCTTTCATAGTCTATATTACTGTTTCCCCATCCCGTGGTCACTGTACCTATAGTAATAATGACTTTTCACCAGCACAGCTTTGATGTTAGAGAAGAGGCTGCGATAGAGGCAGACGGGCTGCTGAGCAGATAGTGTCATAGACAAACATTTTCATAAATCATAAATTTAATGGATACACAGGGCATACTTTTCTAAAGCCTTGTACATGGCTTTTATACCCCCTTAAACTGGCAAAATATGAACATATTCACTAAGAAGACCCAAATACATAATCAAAATTAACAGATGAACAAATAAAGAAAATGGGGTATCTAAATGGCAGAGTTTGATTTAGCCACAAAGAAGAATGAGCTTAGATGATTTATAAGAAACAGGTGCACCTGGAGATCATCATTTTAAATGCCCTAAGTCAGTCTTACAATGAAAAGAAAATGTAGTTTCCTTCACAGGTGGAAGTTAGAGGGGAAAGGACCTGAGATTAAAAATAAGGGCTGCAAGGCAAAGGAAGAGGCAAGGAGGAGAAGCACAAAAGAGTAATGTGGGAGAGAGATGATGCCTCTACATTTTATACACATAGAAGATATCATAATTACACCATAAGTTACAATTAATATTCCGTCATATAAATAAAAACATAACAGATTTCCTCTTGTTCTCCTTTTTGGGCTTTCAAATGACTTGGGGGATGTCACCCCTTTCTTCTTGCTTCTGTTTCCCTTATGTCAATGCTGCTACTGTATTTTGAAAATGTGTAACTTATTTTGCTGCCATGGGCTCTCAGATAGAGAGAAATTCCCCTCAGAATGGCTCATACCTGGTGTCTCACCCAGTTTTAATTTTGCTGAGACAAGGTACTTTGGGGTTTTTATTTGATTCAGGAACAAGTAAAGACCGTGATTACTTTGGAGATGCAGTGAGTATTCTTTGCATTGTGAGGAAGGACATGAATTGGGGCCCAGAGCAGACCACTGTACACATGTTTGAACATGTCCTCCAGAACATATTTGAAACATATTCTCTATGCAACAACTGGGATGGGTCAACCCTAGAAAGAGGTGATTTGTGCATAAATAAGATTAAAGCCATTGTTTCAGGAGTGCATTAATTATCAGAAGCATGGGCTTGCCATAAGAGTAAATTTTGCTACTTCTTTTTATTTTTTTTATATTTATTTACCAATTTGTTTTGTGGCACAAGGGCTTATACCCATTGCCTTGGGCACGCTGGGTAAGCACCCTACATCTGAGTTGTGCCCTGGTCCCTTTCTTGCCACAGAAGGAAAGCCGCTTTCTGGGGATGGGTGGAACAGCATGGGCACCCTCATCAGATTCCAGTACTTTGACATTGGACTTCTCATCCCCCAGTCTGGAAAATATACTTATTTTCTTAATGTCATTCAGTCTGTGCTACCTGTTACAGTGACATAAAACAGAATAAGACAATCATGTCTCAGCAGGAATGTGGAGCCACCAAACCTACATGAAAAATATCCAGTTTTGGTTTTTGCGTCTTGGGACTAACGAGATATAACAGGCAAGAGCGGCCACAAGATGCTTGGGAATCTTCACAGTCATGGGAATAATGATGGGCTTCACGCCAAGAGGTGAACTCTAAAGTGTCCGCCTTTATTTTCTGTTTCTTGTTAGGCTCTCACATCGGCAGCTGCACGTGTGCTGGCCTGCAGCGGTGGTCAGCGTGAGTCAAAGGCCATTTTCAATTTCTAGCCTGCAGGACAGAAGTCTTTCCCACGGAGCAAGGTAAAATTAGACCTACCTTGTTCCCAATGTGGTCTGCAGGTCACCAGCCCACTATTCTGAGACCTCTGCCTGGTCCTGAGTAACAAGAACGGTGGGTAAACTCTTCTTTTGAACCAAGTTACATGGCATGGCCAGGCTCTGACCTGGAGGACAGCAGAGAAGAGGGGACAAGCCATGGTTCTGAGGAGAGGTGTGGCTTGTGGACAGCTACAGTGAGCATCCTTGGCTAGGCAACCCTGGTAGTAACTTTCAGCCTCTGAAGAGGGCCTGGCAGGTGAGTAAGGGTTAGGAGAGAGATGGACGGAAGCTGGAAACCAAAATCCTGTCCAACTGGTGTTAGATTTTCTCTGTGAATCAGCAGCTCTTCCTGGCAGCTGTGCATGGGTGAAAGGATCTTGGGGCAGCTTCACTCAGGCCGAGGGCTTTTCGAGGCGGCTATAATGGGATTGTAGGCCTCACTAGAGGAAACAACAGTGAAATGGTTCTATCCTCATTTTCAGGATCAGGCACTGTAGTAAGGAACACAAACAAGCGGGTCCTGAACCACACTTGACTGCCAGAGACGCACTGATTGCATTCTCAGAGGCTGATTTTCAAACAGTTTATGCAGGGTATATTCACGTCTTCACTTTCCCCCAGTGCTCTGTTTCCAGGTTTAACTCTTGCCCTATTGCCTAAGTCCTGCTGTCACTGGGGCTTGTGGGCTCCGTTGTGATGTCTGTGAATCCACACAGCTGTAAGGGCAGGTGCTATTCTTTCCTTCCCTGCGGAAGAAGCTGAGACATGGAGGGAACTTGGAGAGGCTGCAGGCACAGATGTGGTTAAGAACCAGAGGCAGAGCTCAAAGCCTTGAATAGGAGGCTTCACAGCTTTTGATTTCTCCCCTAGATACAGCCCCTAGGAATTCACGGCTCAACCCAGTCCCAACTTCCTTTTGTCTCTGCCTTCTGCATATACACACTGTCAGCACCTTCCCACCCCACCACACACATACACACACGCACATGTGTGTGTGTGCACACACACACATCATGTCATCCATGGATCTGGAGATAGATATAGAATATTCCTACTCATTCTCCTCTAAGAAAAAAAGGGAGGTTTTCCCTGGTTAGTGGTATTGGTCTTTTCATATATCCACCATCTTTGGACAAAAGTCAGATTCCTTTGCCCAGTTTTAATTATTTAATTTAATTTTATTTTTCCTGTTGAATTGTTAAGCACCTCTTTAAGAATCATCAAAGCCAGTTGCTAGGGCTGGAGAAGGAGATATTGCTCACTGAGAGCTGTTTTTAATAAGTATAAAGTTTAAATATTGGCTGTACAATAGCGTGCCTGTCCTCAACAGCGAATTGTATCCTTAAAAGTTGTTAAGAAGCTAAATCTCAAGAGAAGTATTCTTATGATTTAAAAACAGTGAACACATAGAGAAAACAGATGAGGACAATAGAATGATGGAGTTGACATGACATTTATTTCCCAGCATCTTTGAAGAAGGGAGCAACCTCCAGAATTTTCTTTTTTTCTTTTTGGCAGGGGCTGGGTGTGGAATGTACACCACCTTTATTCCTCCCAATTTTTACTAACATTAAAAAAAAATAACATCAAACTAGCCCTGACATTGACATTCATCTTAAAAGAAACTCAAAGTTATAAGCATGGTAATTCAAAATGTACTACAACTTGCGTTCAACTGTAAGGATCTGGTAAGTCTGGGGTGCTATTTGTGGATTCAAAATCCTCCTCTTTCAAAACACAAAACCAACTTCATGTGCTTCTTCCCTTTAGAGGCCCCCTCTCTCTGATCTGTGCCCTTTAGAGGCCCCCTCTCTCTGATCTGCGGCAGTCACACCGAAGCCATCTGGCAGCAGGTAACCTGTAGTCAGTCCTGACTGATGGAAATTGTTGGATTTGCCCGAATTGCTGTTGTGCCTAAATTACTTTCTGTACAAGTATGAATAGATGACCTTGATATCTTGACCTCTCAGGCTCAAGTGGCTCAGAGGTCTAGGCTGCTTGATCACCTCTGCCATGGATTTTTTTTTTCTGTAATGAAAAATACAGCATGTTTATTTCTCTTCAAGATCCATTTTTTCCCCCATATTGACTGTCAAGGTCATTTTCTGGCCACCAGTGAAGCATGAGAAGATTTAATAGTCACTGGGAGGAGGTCAGCTGGGTGCTGGGCAAGGTTTTACACACAGCTGTGACAGGTCTGGAAGAGGATATCTCCCCTTCTCCTTGTCCCTATGGCTGTGTTTGTTTTGTCAGGTTTCTGTAGTGTGGCATTGACTAGGAATGTTATTTCATAACAAAGACCAGTCCTCAGGATAGGGTTCAACACTGTGACTAATTCTACACCCTTTACCCCCTGCACAGCCTGTGATGTTGGGTCACTCGATTTCAAAGTCTTGCTGTGCTTATTCTTGATTCTGAGGGTGAAAGTTGGCATGTGGCCCACTTTGATGGCAGAGATGCCATTGCTCCAGGGACTCTAGAGCTTTCATGGTGTGGCCTTCTTACCTGACCCATGTTCCATTGATCTTTCTTCTAGGGTCTATCTGCACTAGCAGAGGGGCAAACCATGGTATGACCTGAATGTCGAGAAGAGAAGGGCTGGGCTGTAATACTCCGGTGATTTAAAAAAAAATAATCCCATGCCAGGCATGATGATACCCACATCTAACCCCAGAACTTGAAAGGCAAAAACAGGAGGATTGCTGTAAGTTTTGGTTCAGCCTGAGATGCATGACTAATTTTATGCCAGCTTGGGCTATAGAATGAGGCCTGTCTCAAAAGACAATTAACTACAATGGAAAAATGAAAGGAAAATCGAGTGTTCTTGACTGGGTGTACAAGTGAATATCAGCCATAAACCCAGTCTGGTACCAGGAGAGAATGTGGACTGGAGATAGGAGAGAACTTGAATATTAATGAAATCAAAACTTAAAACTGGAACAAGAACAGTTTCTGATTAAACGGCATGGTGATTTGGTGAGAGGTAATAAATTGATGGGATTCAGTGGTACCAAGCCCACATCAAGCCATCAGGCAGTACAATTAGCCACGAATCACAGGGCTGGCTTTCGCCCTTTCCTCCCTACTCCCTTTGTCCTCCAAAGCCTCTCAGTTTCTATCTTTACTATAGATCTATAGATGTTCTCCTCTCTCTCTCTCTCTCTCTCTCTCTCTCTCTCTCTCTCTCTCAATCTCTCTCTCTCTCTCTCTTTCTCTCTCTCTCTCGTGTTATTCCACCATCCTCACCACCTAACTGTCAGTTGTTTCTTTGTTTAAATAGTAGTCTAAGTGTAATTTCCTCTAGGAAGTCATTTTTTAACTACTTTACCGTCTCAGTTTGGGCTAGATATGTCTCCCTTGCACCCTCCTCTTTTTTATACTTTCCGCACCCAGCATCTGCCACGCCCTTTTACACCTACCATCACTCTTCCCTATGGAGAAGGGTCAAGAAAGCTTGAGCCATGCCTGTCTTGCTCAACCACCCAAATACCCCCTAAAGTGCCTACCCTTAGTATACAGTAAATGGAATTGTATTTGTTTGTACAAGATGCTTTCTTTTCTCAAATGTGTCTTCTAACAAGCAAGATCAAGGCCAGCATTATAAAAGATCATTATTGTCTTCAAATGAGTTAAGCTGCTCTCCTCCACAGTCTTTTAGTCACTTGAAGCTAGAGACTGTGCTCTACTTCCTCCCTGCCCCCACAATAGACTATTTTCTTTTCCCAAGGTCCAGCACCATGCTGGGACCTTAGAAAAGGCTCATTTAAAAAAAGGGAAGTGTTATTTGCAAGGGTTAGCTTTCAGAAAAAGGAGGGGTGATCTCTTCTTTAAGACAGAACAATTTGCTTCAAAGCTGAATGTTTGAGATCAGACAAAATTCCTTTTTTAAAATGGAAACAAGGGACTTTAATAGGTCCTGCCCTCATTCTTTTCCTGCAGAAAATGAAGCAGGCATATCATTCCATTGGAGATGTCTGCAGCGAACAACCCTTGGGATTTGAGAGGGATTATTTGGCCACTGGAGGGCTCTTACGTTTTCCCATGTAATGCAATTGAAACCTATTCAGACTGACTAAATAATTAATGCCACAGTGTTCAAAGCATGCTCCCCAGCTCTGATCACAATTCCTCTAAATGCAGAATTTCAGGAAGACCAGACTTAATTTACTGTGTGTTTTGCTTCTTCAACAAAAACATAAGATGAATAATTTTCCCCACATCATGGCTCTACATTTCCTTATAAATAAGGCATCTGTTAACATGGACCATTATGTAGGCAGCGCTAACATGATTGGGTTCAAACACTTCCCCAAGAAAGGAATCTCTTAAAGGAATGACTCATGAAAAAAATGGAAATGAAAATCAAAGAAGACAATATATTAAGGGAAACCTGATAAGGCCAAGCAGTGGAGACCAAAAATAGATCCTCCCTGTGATGTACTGTGGGTCTACTGTTGCTCGGTGCCTCATTTTTATGTAGCTGTGCTGTTATTTTGTTACTGAGCATGCAAATAAAGACTAGCAATAACACCTCCTGACCACCACATCTACTAATGGTCTAGACTTTGTCTTTGCCACCTCTAAACGTAGACCCTCATTAGAGTAGAGCATGCAGTGAATGTATACTGCAGTATTATATGGCTAGATAGCCAGCGTTTGCTGAACACTATATGTGTTCTGGATTGTCTTTAAAGTTTGCCTATTTGTTATATCTTTAACCCTTCCCATAATATAAGACTTTTTGATACTTTTAAATATTTTAAAGTTGAGGAAGCTGAGGCTAATTGGGATTGAGTTGTCTGAGGTCACTAGGGATGGAATTCAAATACCAATCTGTGGGACACAGAGTCTGATATATAAGTGCTTCCAATCATTAAGCTGCACCCATATAGATCATAATCCTTCAATCTGTGAATTCACACCTAGTACCCAAAATAAATGTGCAAGTGAGTGGCCAAAATAAAAGTAATATAATTAGAGAAAGACACTTCTGCTGTCTCGCTTATCTGCCTTGAGAGTTCTGGAACGTTTTCATGTAGGAATTGCAACTTGGTCTGGTTCATGAGGATGATGTGAAGCAGAGACATAGTTGATCCCCAAAGACACATTACATGGGCAATGTGTAAAGAGGGCCTTTGTAGTGATGGGTTTGAGGGCAAAATCTTTTGTTACTATGCAGTGAACTATCATGTTCTGACTTCTGCTCTATGATTAAATGAAACTTATTTCAAATATGGTACAAAGATATTTAACACACACTTATGTACGTGTGCATATATAGTACACACATATATATATATATGCATACATACTTACTTTTATTAAATCACATGTTTTCATAAGTTTAACACACTTACTTACATAGAAAGAAAAAAAAACCAGAACTTTACTTGCATCTTAATAGCCATTATTAGTTTATTATAGCTCACATAACAAATAGTAAAAGAAACAGAAATTTACTCTTTGCATTCTAGAGGCCAGATATCTACAGTCAAGGTTCTGGTGGGGCTAGTTTCCACTGGAGGCTCTGAGGTTCCCAGCTCCCTCTTTCCATTTGGTGGTTCCTATCAATCCTTGGCAAATGTATTGTTCCAATCTGCATGCCCATCTGTGCTCCATGTTTACTTATGTGTCTTAACTCTCTCTCCTTCTTCACAAGAGCACCAGGCAACTGATCAAGATAATCTCTTCATGAGATCCTTCTTTTCTTGCTATTGGTCATACTGAAGAAATACCGAGAAACAAAAGGAGACAAGATTACTTTTGGTTCACAGTTTTGGAGGTTTAATCTTGAGGTTGCTTGTCTCAGGGTAGTACATCCTGGAAGAGATGCAACTTATCTTAGGGCAGCCAAGAAGCAGAGAGCAAGGGAGGGACGGAGGGAGGGAGGGAGGGAGGGAGGGAGAGAGAGAGAGAGAGAGAGAGAGAGAGAGAGAGAGAGAGAGAGAGAGAGAGAGAGAATGCGGTGAGGGGTGAGGGGATGGGATTTCTTCAAGAGAATGTATCCTAACCTCCTTACACTTTTTGCTACCTGCTCAATGTTCTACCATTTCCCATTAGAGCTATAGGCTGGAGACCAAGCTTTTTTAGTCCAGAAGCCTTCAGGTGACATTCAGTATCCAAATTTGAGAGAGAGAATAAAAAAGCAACAAAGCAACAACAGCAAAACTTTTCTGAGTAAGCTTCCATTCAGCGGTGTCAGAGGGAAAGACTTGGACCGTTTCTGCGTGAGGGTCAAATTGGTCAGGTACAGCCTTCTTCGGATTACTAGAGTACCGACCTCTTCAGGGTGACACCGCCCTGCCTCATCTGCTTGCCTTCCTCACACAAATGAAGTCAGCTCTTTCAAACATGTGTGTCAACACTTTGGTGCTTGGCTTTTTTTCCCCTCAGAACTATATTTGTGAGACCCATTGAGATTGTTACACATGGAAAATCTATTACCGTTATTATGCAGTATTACCCTACGTGGCTATCACAGAATTTATTCACTAGATGATTTAGATTTTTCAGTTTGATGCTATCACAAATACCTGCCCTGTGAACGACTTTGTGCTTACGGTTTCACAAGGTGGATTTCAGAAAAGAAGACTCAAGGCATAGACCTGATGCAGTGGTCCTGACAGACAATTCTCTGCTGAGATCTAATGAGGGTTGAAGCTGAGGAGAGCCATGGTCTGATTCACGCATTGGAAGGAGCTCTGGTTGCAGGGACACAGTGACACTGAAGTTTTATCTCAGACCAAAACTGATATGGGAAAGAAGGAGCCAAGCTGGATAACAGCTGCACCAGAGCGGGAGTGTCCCCTACTGGCACCCTATAACCGTGGACTCCTTCTCTTAGGAAAAAGGAAGAAACATTACAAAAAGAAAGAATGACATTGTTAGATTTATTCATTAGGGAAATAGATGATAGCCAGTTTAGAGAAATAATAAGATAGTTTTGGGGAGATTAAGTGTAGGCTCCTGGGAGAGTGGCACAGGAAACGTGGAGGAGAAAAATGAGAGAGACGTGATGGCGCAGACCGGAGAGATTCTCCTTCACCCCGTATGAGTAGAAGCAGAGGAGACATTGATGCCTTCCAGACTAACGACTCAAAGATCCTTTCTCCAGGGCTGGTGAAATGGGAAGATAATATACCTTTCCCCACCCCTGACTATTTTGAGCAAGGGCTAGTAGAAATTTGAATGAAAGACATCCCAGCTCCACTCCTCAAAGTGCTTTTCTCTGGATCCTGAGGATCTATGTGCCACCATTGTGCATCTGTCTTCATTGTGAAGAGTCTCAGGGTCACCTGGGTGTGTGCTGCCACCTCTTTAGTTTTTAATACCAGGAAGAAAAAAGAAAATTAATCTGGACTCATTCAGCCAACATATTTCAAGGGGCCACAACACCTCAGTAAAGTGTTAATGTGGTCACAAGAGCCTGCCAAGGTCCATAGGGATGTCAGCAGAAGGAAGCACGTGACAGGACCAGAGTATCATGGAGGATAATGAGAACATCTCCACCAGGCTTTGGAATATAACAATAGCTTTCAGGAGGTGAAAGGGCTGGAGATCTGTGGTTGGAAGTGGTCTTGGTGGAATGCTAGGTGGGGGATGAAGTCCATTATTGGGTTACACTAAAAACTGTGTCTAGGTTGCATCCTTGGATCTTCTCCATGTTCATCTAAATAGGCATACTTTCTATTTTTCCTTAGAAAATGGGAGAGCTATGGTCCAGATAAGTCAAGGCATTTGAGGCAAGGATACACAATTTCTTGAGGACAACAGAAATTGTGACCCCAGAATTCTTCCACCCTTAGAAGACAGAATGGGGTGGACTCCATGGCAACAGCTTGCCCTGTCTCCATGTGAAGTTATGGCAGACAAGCTCTTCATTCTCAACATAATGGTTGGCAGATCATTTCCAAAATTCTCTCCTAGTCCATGCCCAAAGAAATAGGAATGGCACTTTAAGGCTTTGAAAAATACTAGTGACATTTACCTATGTTGATACATTAGAATAAAAATAGCCCATCCTGCCCACTTCATTTAACCCCTTCTCTTTATCTCAAGGGCCCTTAAATTCTGCCACTGCTTCATCCCCCACCCTTTATTCCCCACCCGAAGACGCATCAGGTCTCAAGTTCAGCTTAATCCAACTGCTAGATGTATTATTCATTTCTACGCTTTAATGGCGTGATAAGGTTTCTGGAAATAGGAAAAGGCTCATTAAACTGTCATTTGAATATAGATCACACCTAAATTCTAAGGAAGACAAAGTCTGCCAGCTGAGGATGCGTTTGCCTTCTCTACACAGCTCTCTGCAAACTGGGAATGCAGAAAGGAGCATTTCAAAGACAAGATCCCCCAGATTAGCGTGTATTCTCGATTTATTCTGTAATTAATGATATCTCACAAACAGAGTGAGGGAGTCAGGGAGACAGGGAGTGAGTACAGGCCAAACGAAGATGGAATCTGCAATGTCAGACATGGTGAGATGCATATTTTGTCCCTGTCTCTTTTCAGTGGTTTGATCAGACAGGCTCCATTAGAAGCAGGGGCATATGTAGAGATTTTTAATTTGACTTGCACGGCTTAGAACACGTCATCTCTGCCTGTAGAAACTGATTTGAAAACACAACAACTTGTCGGCCCATTTTCTTCTCTGTTTACTTTCAGGCTTGAGAAGATGCTAGGAACCGTAGGCATGCAAATGAAGGATTTGATCTGTTGCCAGATGCTAGCGCAAGTGACATTTCTCCATTTCTCAACTCCCAGGGAACTGGAAACTCTGGAAGTTAGCCTATGCTAAAAACAGTGTTCTACATCAATCCTTTGCTTGTGTACCCAACATGCATTTTCTCATTTATTTCATACTGCCACCCTATGAGTCTGTACTGTTGTCTTTAGACCATGGTGGCCTGCACCTAGACACCTTGTCTGGGCAAGTCTACTTTGTCCCTCCACAGTTGTGAGGATATCAGTGGGAGCAAGAAGCCCCTCCCTGAAGCTAATGGGGTATTTCACCAGCCTCCTGGAACCAAGGAATCCCTTTCCCTAGCATCCCAAGCCCAACTCAGATTCTGAGTGAGATCCTTCCTTTCCATCGTGTGTGGATGGTGCCTGCAGCACCGTCTCAGGCATCTTGTGCACAAACTGTCCATCTGTGTGGCTCGTGAGCAGAGTTGCAGGTGGGCTAGACTGTGAGCGTGTGATGTGATATGGGACTAGGATTGGAAGAGAAGAGGGGTGAGCTGTGGACAGACGCCTAGGCTGTGTTCCATGCACATTAGAACATGGGGGAAAACCCATAAAGTTTAAGAACTCTGAACTCAAGCATGGTGCCCCAAACTCATTACAAAGCTGGATGTAGTGTGAGAGGGCGTTTTTTATTAAATATTTTGTGTGTGTGTGTGTTGTTTTGCAGTGACTTGATATTCTTGCATAGGTTGTCCTTTGTACTCTCGACGTAGGCCCTGAACTTCTAGAAGGTGGGTTTTATGTGGGTACAGTCATGGCCATAGCTTATTTATGGGGATGCAGACAGTGGAGTCATGTGCTAGGAAGGGCTGAAGTCAGAGTCTGAATACGGGAAGTCTTATTCCAGGTCTATTTTCTCAACTAGTACCTTGGATTTTCTTTTACCAGGTTTCTGTGGCTTAAATATTGGTGTCCCTTGAAGTGGTCTGTACCCTAGTATACTATTGGGGTGTTTGGGGATGTGATTAAGTCGTGAGAGTTTCACTTTTGTGAGAGCTGAAGGGGGCATATAGGAAATTGTCTCAGAATAGGTAACAGGCATTCTATCCTAAAGGTGTTGAAGAGAGCTGCTTGTTGCTTCCATCATGGGAGTCTTCCACAGCCCCTTCATTCACTAAGGAGGGTGTGGAGAATGGTGTCCCATATCACACACAGAGAACAGCCCTCAGCAGACACCAGATCAGCCAGTACCTGTGCCTTAGGCTTCCCAGCTTTCAGAACTGCGAGCAATAAGCATATATTGATTATAAATAACTCAGGCTGAGGTTTGTTTTCATAGCAGCTCAAATGGGCTACGACAGAGGGACACCTGTGCCGCACCCATTCAAGTCATGTCATACAGAATTAGAGTTAGCATAGGAATCTGGAAGAGCTTCAGTGGGCAAGGCTCTCCTTTGTCATGTTCTCAGAAGTGGAATAGGGCCCTAGGGACTCTGTCAGAGTGAGGAGAGTGTGTGCGTGAGTAGAAGTGGGGAAAAGAGAGAGACAGTCGGGAGACAAGGAGAGTTCCTGGAAACACCGTAGTAGTAAATGCGTCAGAAGTGTTTAACTTGAATTTGTCCTAAGGATCTGAGATAAAATCAAGCAAATAAATTGAGAACGGAGGGCTTGATGGAAGGCATCTCAGGCTAGGTCCTGAGAGATTCTTGCCTTGTGGTGTATGAGCCCTTGTAATCTCCCTCTCCTTGTGAAGCAAGGCCTGTGAGTAAGAAGGTAGTCAGTACCTCCACAGGGCTATACACATGGCGAAAGCGATGGGGTTGTGGGCACAATTGAAATTCCTACTTAGTGGAATTTACCACATTCCCGTGGAAATGAGAATGTCTGGAGCAGGACTGGTCCTAAGTAAGGCCTACCCCTTCACAGAAGCTCCATTTCAGTCTGTGACCCCTGGCACCGAAGGCCGAGGCTGGGCCCTGCGTCCTAGAGCGGGAGCTGTCGGATGACAACACCAGGCAGTTTAAGTTGCTCAATGGACAGTAATGTGTTTCAAAGTAATAGGAAACCAAACCCACCAAGGGAAGGATTTGAGAGCCTTGAAGCAGCGTCGATCATAGAAATCACAGCAGAAGGCAATGAGATGGCCCCAGGTTGAAGTGTGCTTTCCCAGCAAACCGGAAACAGCAGTCTGGCAATACCAGCCTAGCCTTGGCTCACAGACGTCTGTGGGCTCACACAGGCCATGTCTGGAAAGCTCAGTGTCGGTTCTCCCACTGGGATATTATTTTCTCTTCTGAGATCTCGCTCTTCCCTTGCTTCGCGTGTGTAACCATGGCTTTGGAGAGTCTTAAGATACATAGAGTCAAATGCCAACAAATACAGTTTTAAACCTAGAGATGTGGCCTCAGACTCCTGTTTGTGGCAGGAAGGCCAGAATTTATTAGATATAGAAGAAGAGATGTCTGTGACCCCACAAACTGCCTCTTTCGTAGTTTTGAAGCTTCACAGACAGGGTATGAACTCCTATATGAATTTGTGATCTCTCTCTCTTCTCTCATATATATGTGTATGTATACACAGACACACAGACACACACAGACACACACAGACACACACACACACACACACACACACACAGATACATCCCAGGCTGTCCTATAGTCCTGTAGTGTGACCTTGGGTTCCTGATCTACCCGCCTCAGACTCCCAAGTGCTGTGTGCCACCATGCCTGGCAAGCATGCTGCTTTCAACAAGGGCAGCCTTCTGCTATGAAAACAGTTTACTCAGAGGCCCATGGTGCAGTTTGTCTAAATCACGAAGCCCGTCATTTCTCCACATAAAGAAACTCATTTCCTACCTTTGTAGGAAGGGAAAAATACTTGGAATTGCATTCCCATCATATATACTAAGTTCTGATAGTTCGAACGATTGCTGTGTAAGTCCAGCGCTTAACCCACGTGAGGATGTGGCAGACCTTCGAGCCTGTGACACCTTGATGTTGGAAGTCAATTTTAAAATCTCTAGAAAGTTCTAACTATTTTACTTTACATGTAAGAATAAGCCTACTAGGTAGCTTGCCAAACCTGTGCTCCCTATACACACACACACACACACACACACACACACACCACACAGGGGACAGACAGGCAGGCAGACAGACAGACATATATTGACTGACATACCACCACCACCATCACAATATCAGCTAGGTCAACACTAACTTAGAAGAAGATTTGTGGGCACAAGTGTAATGTAACCATGCACTCACAGACATTCACCGTGGGGCATTAATCACCATATGGTTCAGGGTGTATAGCAAGCTTCTCTTTCCCATGCTGTGTAGAGCATGGAAAAAAGTACTAAAGACAAAGGCAACTGCATTGCTTTAATTCTCCGAGCTGAACCTAGCGCTGCAAGACTTCTCTCATATTAGCTTATCTAAATTACCGTTCAAAGTATAGGCAATGTGTTCCGTTTTATATGTGGTGTATTGTGACCCAGAGATTTAATGATTTCCACCATGCCACACCAACAGAAACAAGACTTGTTTGCTCTCCAGATGAGCACTCTATACAAATCCTGAGGAAGGAGATCTGATTAGCTGGTCCTCTAAAGGAAGGATAAATAAATGGCTGTGAAGAGTCAGAGCTATTCCGAGTAGGGGAGCTGAGCTGATATTCGGAGAAAACTTCCTGTAGACGGTGACACTCACTTGTATATGCATAGAGAGATCGAGAATAACTCTGAGGGGACACAAATGAGGCAGTGAGAAAGGGCTGAGTCAGGGCCCAGAGATGAGTGTAAGCTGAGAGGACACAGGGGCTCGCCCATAGTGACATAGTGGGAACTGGAACCATTTGAAAGTGAAGTGGTGAGCAAGGAGAAGGTGGGGTAGGTGATCTGGAGCACAAGAGCTGGTGCTCTTATCCAGGAGCTGGCTGCCAAGACATTGTGTTACAGTGTAGAGTGGAAGGCAGTGGGCGTGTCTTCACCCCAAGGGGTTAATTTACCACACTGTGGTGCTGTGGAGGGAAGGCTTGAGAGCAGGACATCAGTGACAGCGGTCATGAAGATGATGGTGGTGGTGGCATGGATAAGTTTTAGTAAGCTATATTTGCAGGAAACGTTGTTTGAGGTGACATGTAACAGCTCTGTGAGAAAGATACCATGAACCACATCTCTTTAGAGGAAGAAACAAATCCACAGAGGTCACATGGCTGGTTTGTGACTGGCAGGACTAGAGTCAGAGGCAGAGCTGAAAATATGGAGTCATTCCCCTGTCGAGGGATTCTCGGTGGGGGAAATCTTCCAGGAACCCTCTGTTTTCTTTGTCCTGCAGCATGGAAGTGGCGTGCAAACACGAGGAACATATCAAGCCACTGGATGTAAAGGGGTTGGAAGGGAATGCGTGTTCCCTGCATGGAGGAATTGCTGGCTCCTCATTCTGAGTCAGAACCTTTTTGCTTTTTTAACTATTTTTCTTCGAATTTAATTCTGCTGCCTTCTGCGTTGAGGATTAACAAAAGGCCAAGTTTGACATTCTTAATCCCAGCTCATCTGCGGGATCTGAGAGCAGAAGAGGTAATGGGGCAACTCTTAAGGTGTTAGCTCTGGAAGTGCCATGGGGAACTGACATGGGCAGTTTCTTTTGTTGAGGACACCGCAGGAGTCTGCAGGGCTCAGACCCAGGGGACATCTCTGTGAGATGGGTACTAAGTGATCCTTTGAGGCTCAAGGACCTTGGTTTGTTTAAGCTGTTTTATGAAAAACAAACAAACAAACTTCCAGCAGATAAATCAAGTAGTCCCCCAAGCTGCAGGAGAATAGATCCTAGAATGAGCTCAACCAGAGGAATTGAAGTCACAGGGAAATTGTGAATTTGTAGAACCCTGTTGAAAAAAATCATCAGGTGTTTGAGTCTGTAAGTGCCCTCTCTGAATTCCGGGGCAGACTGGACTAGGGAGAAGAGGTGAAGTCACATGGCAATCATTCACATCTAGCTGCATTCTGCAGCATCCACAAAGCATACAGTCTGAAAAAACATACATACAAGTAACATTGTATAGATTTAGCATAATTTTGTATCTATATTCCTATCCATATTCATGTCTCTATATATGTATACATATATACCTGCATATAAATGCATACACACATATATGTCAATAATTAATGAATAAAAAGGCCATGTATTTGAAAGAGAGCGAGGAAGGATATAAGGGAGGATTTAGAGGGAAAGGGAGGAAGGAGGGAATGGCAATGCTGTATTATAGTATATCCCATTTCCTTTCTAAAAAGGAAATAAAAAATTACAATGTGCCAGTTGCTGCGCCCTGTGCAGACAAGTGAATCAACAGTGAGTAGAATCTGTCTTCTCCTCCCATGGAATCTGTGTTTTAGATTACTCACATGAAATTAAGGCACATTTCCTTTCCAATTATATTCTGAATAGCAAAGGGAAACACCAGGTAGACACAATAAAAATCGTCATCACCTGGAATAACTGATAACATGGAATTCCAATCCATTATTCGTAGGTACATCTGGGACAATGATGGGTTACCATGACCACACAAAGGGACACACAAGCCATATGCATCTCCTATGTGAAGCTTATTCTCTCTGTTTAGGATCAGCTGAAGGAAAAGCTCACAGTTTTTTTTTTTACAGTTTTAATAAAGCCAAAATATGGAGCAAAATCTTTCCTACTGGGGATCCTACAGTCGTTTTGAAAAGATTTTCAAATGTGGAAAAAAAAAGAATCAACATTTCAAGATAATACAGTCAAGCTCCCTATTATCCAGGCCACCTCTATTAAATTTAAACAGGGATTCTACCTTCTTAAGGGAGTAGACTGCTTCTAAGAACTTGGCATTAATTACTGCACTGCAGATGGGTCCAAATAGACGCTGCCAGCTATAAATGAGCCTTATACATTTGATGAATTAGGACTTGTCAAGAATATGCTATCTCTCCTCCAAGTCATAAAGCACACTTCTTTATAGTTATATCATTTTGCATTTTATTTATTAATTCATTTTATCTATCAACTCATCCGAATTCTTTAATGTGTCTGTGGTAGTTTGAATGTCGTTGGCCCCCATGAGCTCATAGAAAGTGGTACTATTGGGAGATGTGGCCTTGTTGAAGGAAGTGTGTCACTATGGGGACAGGGTCTGAGGTCTCTTTTGCTTAGGCTTCACACAGTGTCACAGCCACTTCCTGTTGCTTTCTGATCAAGATGTCTGCCTGTACACCTGCCGTGATGATAATGGACTGAACTCCTGAACTGTAAGTACACCACCCCAAATTAAAAGTTATCCTTCATGAGGGTTGCTGTGGTCATGGTGCCTCTTCACAGCAAATGATATGGCTTTGGCCTCTGGAGATAACACCGAATAAAACAGCGCCACAGAGCACCTGGTGCTCTCCTGGTGTCTACATTCTGTTGCGGATGTAAAGGTTGACAAAACCGCCACAGATTCAATGATTGCAAGATGCAGAGCATCTATGGAAAATAAGAAAGCAGCACCGGGGGAGAGAATTATGGGAGAGCTGTCCTTTAGATAGAGTGGCCAGGGAAGGCTCAGGGATGAGTAAGGATTAGTGGTAGTCCAGCTAGTCAATGGGACAGGAGTGGCCAGGTGAAGCCAATGACCTGTTGTGTTCAGGGAGTCAGGCTAAAGGAGTATATGGATTTGCAATTTCTCAGTTGATGAGGATGAGAGAACAGGAGGAATTAAGGATGGCTAATTTTTTTTACCCTTGAGTCATGAATGGATAGGATGCCCGTTGTAATAATGGGGAAGGAGATGAATGAGGGAGAGGAGACTTGCTGACTGGATGCTCAGAGAATGAGGAACTTTATGTGTGATGATAAATAGAAGATAAAGTCTTTGGTCACAATTTTTGTTGTGATAAATTAATTTTTCAAAGTTTCTTCTGAAGACCTCTTCTGACGATATCCTTGAGCTGCACGTTTTCATTGAGTGATCATTTTTTTTTTCACATCCATGCTGGTAGCACTTGTACCTCCCTATTCCACTTGAAGCGTGTCTGCTCGTTCTTACTGCCCTCTGAATCACTTGGCTTCAAGAATGCAGGCATCTTAGTGGAGCAGACACACACAGAGATTCCTCCCTAGATGCACATTCTGCTGCAATCCACACCCAAGGGAACTACAAAAGGAGGTAGAGTGTGTTCAATTTCTTTTAGTATCACCGCCTGTGTCCCTCTTTAGGACACCCCTGATCACTGCGGGGGAATGTGGAACAGTGCTTTTCTTTCATTGCCAATTAAATGACTCTATTATACTAATTGCCTCCTTTACCACAATGTCAACTCTTCCTCACATATCTCAAATAGCCGAACACAATCCGGGAGGACTTTACCATCCACCTATGTAGCATGACAGTGTGTTAAGCTTGGGCTTAGTGCTATGCCATAGCACTAAAAATAAATGTAATTCTATAATTACACTAATTTCCTGTCATTAGTTACAAAACTTGAGTCCCAGCAGGTAGAAGGATAAGGAGCAGTTTAAGCAGTTTGCGTTTGGAGTCCAAGCATACGGAAGAGTGGCACATGGGGACAGGGCCTGCTTGGAAAGAAATGACAATTAGTGATCTGAACCCATTATTCATTTATCAATTCTTTCATATCATATGCATATCCATAATGCCTATAGCATGTGCTCGGTGACCTCTCGGCACACTCTTGACGCTAGAGGTTTAAGAAACGAACAAGAATTCATTATGACTGAAGATCAGAGGGGAACTCAACATGCGGTGGTAACTGGGACTTAGAAGGGACAGCTGTCCAGTGACCAGGGTCCTGTCATAGTTGTAGAGAGTGCAGGAAGTGGCCAGGAAAAGATTGACCAAGGGGACAGTAGTTAGACTGCATTGGAATCACTTTTGGGCATATAGGTGAAGAAGAGGGTGGGGAATGAGGAGAAAGGAGCTTCATAGAGATGAGGAGGGGAGCAAGAAGGATCGTGCAGAAGTGATTTATTGATCTGGAAACACTCTCCGCTTTCCATTTCATGAATGACATCCATAAACACCTTGTAAACTCTGTTGACAAGTGTTCGGTCACTCTGGCTATGACTTCCCTCTGCATCTCACTCAGAAGCATGCTCCATACTGCTTAATTGGATTTATGATCACAAGTGCAGAGAGCAACTCTCTGTGCCGAAGCTGACCCCCGACTCTGATACTTGTCTCCTAATGAATCAGACACAGGTTGTGTATACAAACCTAAGGCCTTCTGGCACTGCAGACCGAGGAAAGAAGCAAGCAGGACATGGTGGCACATAGTTATAATCTCCTCGTGAAAAACTGAACCAGGAAGTTCACTAGCTTGAGGTAACATAGTGGGACCCTATCTCATCCTCCCCCACATTAAAATAAAAAGAAGGAAGGACGGAGAAGGGAGAGGGAGGGAAAGTGGGATGGAGGAAGGATGGGAGGGAAGACCAAAGAACCTGTCTCAAGACCAGTTATGGCTTAAAAGCAGTGTTTGGGCATCAAGTTGACAGGGGTGGAATTGTAATGAGCCACCATAACTGTCAGCCTGGCAGGATATAGGATCACCTGGCAGGCGCCCTCAGGGAATGCCTGTGGGGGTTATCTTGATCACATTAATTCATGTCAGATGACTCATCTTAATTGAGAGCAGGGCCATTTTCTGGGCAGGGGAATCCTAGACTGTATAAAATGGAGAAAGCTGGCTGAGGACCAGTGCCCATCTGTCTCCCTGTCTCGGCTTCTTTCAAGCCCCTTCCACTGCAGCGGCCTCACCACAGAGGCCTCTAACCCGGACCTGTGAGTCAAGATAAATTTTGTCTTCCTTTCCTTGCCTTTGTCACGGTGTTTTATCACAGCGGCAACCTCAAAGAACTAACGCGGCCCTCAGGTTCCTCGAGGAAATGTGGCCCTCAGGTTCCTTGAAATCTAAATGGTGAGAAAGCACAGCAAGTCGGGATGACTGCAGGACACTTACCGGGCATCCTTTGGACAACTGCCAGCTCTTCCCACCCAGGCTGGTCGCTCAGGAAGCGCTAAGCATGACTGCTTCTGTATTGGTGCCCTCCGACAGTTCACTGAGCTAACCTCTAAAGCCTTCTGTGTTTCGTCATGGCTCAAGAAGCATGCAAAGAGGGTCCTGGCAATGAGAGGTATGGGCAGGGGAGGCAGGGGTGACAGGCAAGGGCTCACATCCAGGGAGTTGAAGTGGTTGGGAAAGACTGGACCCAAGAAATCTTTGGATGCTAAGTGACCAACAAAGCTGAAAAAACCTGTGTCCATTTGTTTGCCTGACTCGGAAGTGACATCTATAGAAAGATTAAAATAGAAAAGAGCTATTTGGCAAACCAATACCCGGCTTTGGGATCTTGCTTTAAATGTTCTGAATAATCCTATTAGCAGCTTAGAAAAAAGGGGTTATTTTAATGATGGAGGATGTGTATCTATATATTTCCCATATACTAGCGTCTAATGGAGATTATCCACACTAACTGAGGTCCATCCTCCTTCTGGGATTTATCCCTTTCACCAGGGTTGGGGAAGTGAAAGCTTCTCTTTTGTTATTCTTCTGGAGCTGAGGCTGCCAGACAGTGTCTTCACCTACTCACTGGTCAGTGGTATATACTGACCAGTTGTCCTGGTGTCCCATGGTCCAGGTCGAGCATGGGCGGCATGGTTTGACAGGCACAGTCAAACTGCAGGTTGAGTAGACACGAGTATATGACTTACTTCTGGCTATGCCATTTTACCTATACAATGGAAAGAACCATGATATTAAAGTCACGAGTTACCTTGGAAATAAAGAATACAAGTAGAGGTGCCTGACAAAGTGCTTTGACCTCTACTGCTGGCTGCTGTTTTTTGCCTGTCTGGACGTCTCAAAACAACAGTGTGTTATTAACAGTCACACCTATAGAATCAGCTGCCTTGACGAGGGTCAGGTGGAGTTTGTAGTCTGGCCCGCCTACAGCCTTGTTAGAAGGTAGAAGGCAAGAAAGAAGAGGTGCCCTTGTGTTCTCTTCCAGTCTTAGGGTCCTACCAACAAGGGTCAGAAAGTTTTAAGCCCATGATTGCTACGGCCTTTGAAGGAAAGGATGCTTGATGCCTTATGGATGTGACCCATGGGTTTTAACACTATGTGGCTATGTGTGCTTAGCAATCTTTTAAAAGTATTTCACACGTATTTATTATGTATGTATGTTTGTGCATGTATGTGATCATGCTTGTGCAGCGGTTAGAATCCTTCTACCATGTGAGCCACAGTGATCAAACTCAGGCCATCAGACTTGTAAGCAAGTCCTTTACCCATGGAGCCATGCCACTGCCCCTTAGCAATCCTCTGTCCATCACCTATGCACCCTCTTCCCCAGTTTTAGGAACCGTGTCATCCCTGAACAAAAAGAACATAGATGGCTTACATTAAAAAAAAAATAAGCTTGAAGCCTCCAAAGCTTTCCTGCCTCTGTGATGTTGTTACCAGCAGGGATAAGGCCTGCTTGTTGCCAAGAACATTTCTCCTATATGTTGTAATGACTCCTGTCCCCAGGATAATGAACAAGACTTGGCAGTGGCCATGCCCTAATTCCGGAGCCAACAGAGGACGCCTGCATCAGAGAAGCTGATAGTCACGAGCCCATCCTGAAGCTCAGCCTGTGATTCCTAGAGGACGAAATAGTTTATTAGCTACCAACATTCCCTCCGATTCTAGCAAACAGCTAATGTGTTTCTTGTGTGTATATTCTTTTGTAATCACCTAAATTTCCCCTTGTGAATCTTTATTCCAACAGGTAAGGGGGGTGAAGAAAGCTTTGCGAGGTATTAATTCAGTACAGGAAATCTACTGAGAGGCAGCTACAGACATTTTATTCTTGGGGAAAAAATAGAGTACAGTTAAAACTCTAGCTCCGCTTTCATTTAAAGATCAAATAGATTTAGGCTTTGTCGGGCAGGTGCTGGGAGGAGAAAGAGTGTAAACAGTATGCACAGTAGACTTTAGTGAAGTGTTAGTCAATGGATTGGCATGGGCGCAGGGCTCAATGGAGATGGAGCAATGAATGATAGCAAACAGAACCCCGGTAAAGAAAGGGGGCGGGGAGGATGCTCAGTGAGGCACTTGGTGAACCGGAAGAAGGTGCTGGAAGTCACACACTCATCTCTGTTGTTTCAGGGTACTGTTGCCTGCTGAAACATTAACTGATAAACTATTTTCAAATACTCCTCAAATGTTTTAACCTTTAAACCAAATCTCCTGTAAATTGGATAACCATAGCAACCTGATACATTGTTAACTTCCCTGGGAGGGCAGCCACCTCTAGAGGTGGCCAGAGGCCCAAGAAAAAAGGTAGTAAGTCCACGTGGCGCTCTTGAGGGGAGGTCCCCCATGGTTTAAATCTGGGGTTTGGCCAAACCGGGACATTCCAGGTTTGCTGTGCAGAGTGGGGCTGTACCGGGAAGGAACTGTGTTGCTCCAGGCTCCATAGGTGGCAGCCGCCAGGATTCAGCCATACATCACGGTTCAAGACAATGTAACGGGAGAGTAAACACAGAATTTGTTGTTTCTACCCGGCAGAACACAAGCAGGAGCACGAACAGCGCCCAAGATGCAATGTGAGAACAGCCTACAAAATGCAGGCTGTAACCTCGCTGGTATTGATTGAGTGCACCTGTCCGTCTTCATTTTGCACCGGGAGCTTGATTGCTGGCAAGTTTATAGGATTATGGGTTTAATTGGATGCCTGTGTTTTACTAGATGTAAGTGAAATTTATGGCTGTGGGGTTTGCGGTGCCAAGGTTTACCTCAGCCATTGCCTCTCAACTGAGAAGCCAAGACTCGGGCAGCCAATGGAAGTAAGCAGAGGGGTTCTCCTGCAAGGGAGTCACCCCAGGGAGCTGCTAGCAGGCTGGGGTCACACGAAGAGCAGATGGACCAGGTGACAGGAGCCAGGAGCTAGCGCTGTACCCTCGAGGCTCCCTAGCTCTCTGGCTTCAGGTAATGCTAAAAGGAGCTGGAAGCAAGGATCATGCAGAAGTTATTGATATTCTGTTAGATCCCTAAGTGCTGGCAAGGTGGAGAGCACTCGGGAGGATGGTGGCTGCACCCTTTGACCTGCGCAGCTCTGTAGGGAAGCATTTCTGAAGAGCTTCTGTGAGAGGTGGAGGGCTTTCAGCATAGGAGTGTGCGCACCTTTATATCCGTTAAACCTAGGGGCTTGGCATGTTCATCTGCCGCTTAGCAGCCTATTATGTCAATTTAAGTGATTTTTTTTCAGTCACTCATTTGGTGTTAAAGTAGTTATTCTTTAATTGAGCACATTATTATTTTTTTTGAGTCCTCAATATAGGCCATTTCCCAGGCTTAGGCAAATATGGAAAGAATTCCTGTTGTCTTTTATTTACAGATGAGAAAAATGGAGGTCCCAACAATGTATTTCATTTCTCTCTGGTCTCCTGGAGATTTGCGGGGAGATCGAAGCACATGACTGATTCTTTGTTCAGAAAGAACTTGGTCAGCACAGAGGGGTGCAGTGGTTGGAGAGGTGGCCAGAGTCCGGTAAGGACAGAAGTGGGTCTCCAGCTGGACTACTGAGAATCCCTTCCAAAGTAATGACATATTAAGAAAACATAAGCCTTTCAAAGCTTGTCTTATCAGAGGAGTGTATAAACAGAGGAAGGCATAACACTGAAAAGCTAAGAAAAGGCTCTGGTGAACTTAACGGTCTGATGAGGCTGGATCGGATCCCACGGCAGCTGGGAATTTCTCGAGGCTTTTGAGAAGGCGTGCTGTGATGATATCTTGTTTGTACTCTAACAAATGAAGCTTGCCTGAACATCAGAGGGCGGAGCTAACCACTAGTTAACCATAGAGGTCAGGTGGTGGTGGCTCACACCTTTAATCCCAGCACTGGGGAATCTCATGCCTTTAATCCAAGCACAAGGGACGAGGAAACAGAAAGTGATATAGCTGGGCACAGAGAGGAATATAAGGTGGGCAGAGACAGAAGCCAGCCCCTTTTGGGTCTGAGGTCCTTTCGTAGAGGTAAGAACTCTAGTGGCTAGCTCTGCACTCTGATTCCAGGCAAGCTTTGTCGGGTAGAGTACAAAGAAGAGATCACCACGGGCAGCGTAATGGTCAGGTTTGCACAGTGGTGCTGAAGATGTCCGAGTGGGTGGCTTGCCACCGAAGTTGTTCAGTAGGAATATGGACTTAGGCAGAGTTAGTGGTCTTCGCAGCACTAATGAAGCACACTAAACAGATTTGGATGGGGTCCACCTAGAGTGGGATCTAAGATAGCCATCTTGTGTGGCTATCTGAGAACATGCTGGCCATTGTAGATCAGAGACCAGGAGAAAATGAGCAGACACCACAATGTGTGACAGTCCAATGAGGTTAAAAAGGAGGGGAGGGGTCATGGGCTAGCGGTAAACGTTATCATCTTAGGTTTCTGGCATTTAGTGTTTTCACTATCATGTGTATTTGTTATACACAATGGCAGGCTTCATTAAGGCATTTCATACATGTATATACGTGTGTTTCTATCACACATCCCTTTACCCGCTGTTGTTCTCCTCCCATGACTGCTGATCCCGTTCCTCTTCCCTGGGCTCTGTTTTAGTGAAGGAGGAACTGAAAAGAAAAAGGGAGGAAAGAGTGAGCGCAGAAGAGGCGCATGGAGAACAAAGAGGAGACGGAAGGTTTCTGATTCCTCAGAGAACTCACGCAAGGAGAGCTGAGAAACAGTGGCGAGGGCCAGTGAGCTGCTCAGTGGGGAAAACGCTTGCCAACCAGACCCGAGTTAAATCCCAGAACCCGCGTTAAGAGTGGAGGAGAGAACTGACTTCCCCAGCTTGCCCCTGATCGCCACACATACTCTGCATATAGTGCATCCCCACAAACATTAAACATACACAATAATCATGTTAAAAAAATTTGAAAAGAACCATTTGGGGAAGCTGGTTGGGGAAGCCGTTGCAAGGAGCTCCTGAGCAAGCTTGACACGGATGTAGGATGTAGGTACTCTCTTCCCCGAGGGTGGAGCCCATCTCGGCCGAGAGGTTGGGTTGGCTGCTTGAGGGTAGTGATTGGTGAGCTTGTCAGCAGAACGACATTTGATTTTACAGGCCGGGGAGAGAGAAGATGTATAAGGTAGAACAGAAACAGTAAGGAGGAGAGAAAGACAGACGTTATGAGAGAGGTGGGGAAGTTTTAATAGGACCAAGGAAAGGGTGGTAAGAAAGGTATGGGTATCCTGATTTCAGGAAAAATTCGGTGGATTCTGTTTAAGACCTTAGAATGAGACAGCAAAGAAAGGCATATTGTGTTCACCATAACTGATGAAAATATTTTTAGTATCACCTGCTAGAGCATGCGTAGGTGGGACAGGGGAGGAAACAGTACAGGTGTCTTTCAGACAAAGTGAAATTAGTTGATATGTACAAAGATTTCACAAGAGATTAAAATGTCACGTGAGTGTAGTTAAATTGAGTCTTTGAACAAATGTTCAATGTGTTCTCTTGAACTTCTGCAATTATAGTTTAGCAGGATATTCCAATCTCTCTCTTTCTGTCTCTGTCTCTGTCTCTGTCTCTGTCTCTCTCTCTCTCTCTCTGTGTGTGTGTGTGTGTATATGTGGTGTGTCTTGGGAATTGAATCCCTGTATTTGCACGTACAAAACACACAATCTACCCCCGGAACCACACCCGCAGTCAGCAGTTATATTTTAAACCTTGGAAAATGGATAGAGAAAGCAGATGGTGATATTCCCAAGTTGAGAAATGTGACCCTAAACAATAGTGGAGAGGGTACCTGAACTGGCCTTGCCCTATAGTCAGACTGATGAATATCTTAAATATCACCATAGAACCTTCAGCCAGCAACTAATGGAAACAGAGGCAGAGACCTGCTTTGGAGCACTGGACTGAGCTCCCGAAGTCCAGTTGAAGAGTGGGAGGAATGAGAATATGAGTAAAGGGGTCAAGACCGTGATAAAGATACCTACTGAAACAGCTTACCTAAGCTAATGGGAACACACCAACTCTGACCAGACAGAAAAGGAATCAGCATAGGACCAAACTAGCCCTTGGAATGTGAGTGACAGTGGTATGGCTGAGGCAGATTGTGGGGCCTCTGGCAGTGGGACCAGTATTTATTCCCACTGCTTGTATTGGCTTTTTGGAACTCATTCTCTTTGGATGGATACCTTGCTCAGCCTAGATATAGTGGGGGAGGGCCTTAGTCTTTCCTCAAAGCAATGTGCCTTACCCTCTCTGCAGAGTGGATGGCGGGGGTGGGAGATAGGGGAAAAGTAGAAGGAACAGGAGGAGGGGAGGGAGTGGGAGCTTGGATTAGTATGTAAAACGAAAAAAAAGATAGTTTCTTCTAATAAGATAAAAAAGAAATGAAAAAGAACTGTTAGGGAGAGGGTTGGCATAGGAACCACAACAGTTGAACGATGCCATGAGTAAGCCTGGCACTAGTGTGAGTATGGAACAGCGTGGTTGGTTACTAGGACTTAGAGCAGCATGAACCAGTTCGTTTGAAATAGAGGTGAAGGAAAGGGGAGGGCAAGGGTGGAAGTGGAAAGGAACTATGGCGAGCTGAAGTCTCAGCTGCGAATGGTGGGTGGTCATGACACACGGCTGTGCTGGTGAACAGATTAGCTGCTAGAAGTTACAAGACCATCACCGCAAACATTGACCGTGATTAAAATGGAGTTTGTAGGTTGTGGGGAAAACCCCTGTGACAGTCCTAGAGCTCATAGACACTGAGGACTGTGTGGTGTAGACATCAAAGCTTGGCAGACACCCAGGGGTAGTGAGGAACACTGTTGTGGGTGCCGCCATGCATCGAAACTAACCTGTTCTCGTGGTTGGATGTCCAGGACTGGGACTCAGGTGCAGGAATAAAGCCCGTTGAATGATAAAGAGCTCTGGGGAAGAGAGTGGAGAGGTCAGAAGCACAGCTTCTTGGTTAGACCAGTTCATTCTAGTCTGCTTTTGTCATTTCCTAGTAGTGTGGTCATGGGTAAATTACTCAACCCTCATGGCCCTCAGTCTCCTTGTTCTAAGGGGGTCATCTCTCAAATGAGGCTGTTATCTACCCATAGGGTCCTGAAGGATTAATTGCAGAAACTTATAAGAGTAAGTAGCAGCATGAAGCTCACTAAATGATAGTCAATATTATGATGTTTCCTTCTTCCTCTTTTATTACCACTACCATCAGCATTGGGATTATATAGAGGAAGTGTTACTTTCAAGGGGCAAAGAGGGTTTCAAATTCCATGGCCATGTGGGAAGGAGCAACTTAAAATGTCAACGAAATGAGGACTCCTCTTTCCAATAGAATCAGGGTTCCATGTGTATCCTGTTCCTGCCCCTTAGAGTAATGGCACCTTCAGGATCAGAGGGGTACAATGGTTGGATGTGACCAGGGACCTATAAAGGAGGAAGGGGGCCTCAGGCAGGACTCTCGAGAATGAATTATATAGTAAAGGAAGCCTAGGACTGAGAGTTGATAGATGCGAACATGTTTTATGGGAGCACCTCACCCCCATGTTTGATTTGCTGCACAGTTAGGGTGTGTTTGACGACAATATCTCATAGCTTTGCTCTGGAAAACTTTTAATGTAAGTTTTGAACTGTAAATTTTGCCCTAGCTTTACTAAGAGATATTAAATTTAATGGAAATCTCTTGTTGTGTTTTATTAGTATTGAGTAGTTTTAAAAATCCCTTTAAACCTGTCATGAAATTTAAAGAAAATATATGAATGTATTGGTAATTACAATCCTAACCCCTTTCTCTACTTTGTAAAATGGCAGATTCCCCTAAAAAAACTGTTTTGGCTCCTTTCATTAGAGGGTCTCAGCCAAACAAGAAAAAAGACCCTGCTTTCTGTAGGAGGAAGAAACAGTTCCTATTCAAAAAGACCCTTTTAAGGGATTTAGGGCAGATGGAAGGCACGTGAATGAATGTGGGCTTCCTTGGTGAACAAAACTTTGGGGAAAGAAAGGCATTTTAAAATACTGCCTAAAAATTGTTATGAAAAATTTAAAGCTTGCAGTAAGGTTGAAAAATTGTTCAATGAATAACAACATATTCACCATTTATACTTGACAATTGACAGTGTTTCTCTGAATCTGCTCAATCCATCTATCTATCTTTACCCATGTTTATTCAAAGGCATTCACAAGTCAGCGTTTTACCTTTAAGTTCCCTGGTATGCATGCCCAGGAGTTGTCAGGGACAGTGCCAAGTTAATTTTTCTTTTTAATCAACCACTCTAAACTCAGGGGCACAAAATGACAGCTGTAAGCGTTATTTCCTGACAGAGCCCTTGTGTGAGGAATGTACAGAATGATGACGTGTCCCTGCCAAAGTTATGTGTGTAGAGATATTTCATTTGTATTTTAATAAATACAACTTGCCTGAAGATCAGAGACTCAAACAGCCACACTGGTCAGCTGTACAGACCAGGCAGTGGTGACACACACCTTTAATCCCAGTAGCCATAATAGTTCGCCATAGAAACAGAGCGGTAGTGATGCATGCCTTTGATCCCAGCACTAGAGAGGAATAGAAGATGGGAGGAGACAAGTCTCAGCTCAGCTTCATCCTGAGGATTCAAGGAAGCAGGATCGCCATTTAGGTCTGAGGTGGAGGTAAGAGTCAGTGGCTAACTGCTTTGCTTTTCTGATCTTCAGGATGAAAACCCCAATGTCTATCTTTGTTTGTTTTACTAATTGTGCTACATATGTGGAGTTGTAGCTGAGAATATTGAGATTCCTAGGGTCTGGAGCTATCTGGATGTTTCTGCAGATTACTAAGGAATGGTTCAAAGTCAAGTTGTAATTGGATGTGGATACTGGACAGCTCACATATAGTCCTCCCCTGGGTCTTGGGCATCTTCTACTATGGGTTCTGAGAGGGAATATTTCAGGAAAGAAGCTTCTAGAAAATGAAGTTCTAAAAGACCCAGGAGGCATTTGTGTATACCCTTCCCCCCCCCCCCCCGTAGCCTAGGAAACTGTATAGCATCACATTCAGTGAGCTCTATTGATAGAGGTAGGAAAAACCATGCCCATAAGTGCCCTTCTCCATGATGTACCAAAAGATTTATAGCTTTTTTTTAAAGTCCATCACTAAGACAGTATCTTAGATTATATGATACTATTATGATATAAATAAATAGATTTTGTATAATGTCTTGTACCAATAATTTATCTGTTACCCCGAAAGAAGGTTTTTAATAATTATTTTTTATATACTTACATGTTTTGTTGAGACAAAACCCAGCTGGCTTAGACCTCAAGATCTTCCCTAACAACCTAATTTATTGACAGGACTGTTGGTGACTCTTCCCAAATTGATGCTATGACTCTACTGTGGAAGACAATATCTTCAAAACTCAGTGAACATAGAGAAATTGAACTGCTACCTGCTTAGAGCCTTCATGTGTACTAAGTAATATTCATGGTACTGGAAGGCACTCTGCTTGCTACCAAAGGAGAAAGGTAAACATCAACTCAGATGTAAACCCTTCTGTCTGCAGTGGTGACTTCCTGCAAGATATGCTGCTCAACACTGGCACTATTGAATTTAAGACCCACTCCATGAGACCGAACCCATGCCTGAAACTGTTTACCAAGTCTAAGTAGGCCATGGAGCTAGCTGAAAACCAAACACTTCAGTTCTGCTAAGGAATGTAGCAGTCAAACAACTCCTCATGACATTCTGCCATACTCATAGGTCGGTGTCTTGCTCAGCCATCATCAGAGAAGCTTCCTCCTACAGCAGATGGGAGCAAATACGTAGAACCTCAATTGGACAGTGTGCAGGGAGTGAGAGACCTTGGAACCCATGGGTCCAAATAGATGTCTCTATCAAATCCCTCCCCTTAGGAAACTTGGTGGAAGAGGAAGTGAAAAGAGTGTTAAGATCCAGTGGGGCTGGAAGACCCCATGGAAACAAGGTCTTCTAGATATACCAGGGCTGATGCACACATGAACTCACAGAGACTATGGACAGCATGCACAGGGCCTACACAGATCTGATGTAGGATTCCCCTCTCTATTCTGTGAATGTTTTATTACCATTAGTTAATAAAGAAACTGTTTTGGCCTATGGCAGGACAGAAGAG
>JAQHUG010000062.1:1592410-1605239 GCA_028555095.1 Dicrostonyx torquatus
GAGAGAGAGAGAGAGAGAGAGAGAGAGAGAGAGAGAGAGAGAGAGAGAGAGACCCAGAATGATACACACAGAGAGAATGCAGAAACTCAAGGCAGGAATGTGGAGTCAGGAATGACTTGCTCTTCATGTCTTCCTCAACTTTCTCATACAACCTAGGATCACCCACCCAGGAATGGCTGTCCCACATCAATCATTAACTTAAAACATACCCCACAGATATACCTACGGGCCAGTGTGATGGGGCAATTCTTCTGTTGGGGTTCTGTCTTCCCTGGTGATTCTAGTTTGTGTCCCATTTACAAAACCAGGTAATTTTGGCTATAGCACGTTGACATTTCAAACTAGCTAGTATGCTTCTATACTCAGGGCCATATAAAAATGTCTCAGTTGAAAAGAGGTTTCAAGTGGAAAAAGGCTTTGTTCTAGTGTGAGTCACGAAATAATATCAACACCGACATCCAGCTATAAAATTTCAGAATTCTAATGGAGGAAAACAGGCAGTTAAAGCCAGAAGAAATGATAGAGTTGGTAGCTTAGATATGATGATTGGAGAAAAGACTTGTGTGCCATGAAAGTATATGAACTTCTATGGGAAGACAGAATGGGCAATGCATTTAAGGGCAACTTCTGTAGCTAGAGTAGACTCAACTGATAGACGAGAATCAGGATTCTTCTGTATTTGCACTGTAATGTACAAATGATTTTACTGGCAAAAGTGATGATTAACTTCTATCATATTGACTTCTGGGAGGTAGTTCAAAGCCCTGCAGAAGAAGGCCAAGATGTTGGACTACAGGAACCCTCTGTGTGAGAACTGAACGTCATGAAAGCTCGAGACATGCTCTTGAAAGATTATGAACCTCCAATATGGAGGACAGACACAGAGAGCCAAGAGGATGAATCAGGAACAAGTAATCTAGAGGTCTCCTTGCTACCTGGGGCTTTCCCACCTAGACATGTTTATCCCTGTATGACACACCTCTCAGGTCACTCTTCTTCCTCGTCTCAGATGAGAACTGTGTTACCATTTGTTTAAACCCTCTTAGCCTGTTATTTTTATCTTCTAAAACCTTATCATCAACTTCGAGCATTCTACTTTTGAAGTATCTTCAGAGCCTGAATACATCTTATCATTTTATAGCAGCTTCTTGGCCCAAGCCATCCTCTCTCTCTCTCGCCTGACTAAGGCTGGCTCCTGACCAGTCTTTGTTCAGCTTGTCCTTGCCTGATTCCCCTAGTCCCACAGCCTATTGTGACTCAGACAGCAGGATAGTGTCTTCAAAAATCAATGTGAAATCACATAACCCCACAAAACTGTGCGAAGGCTTTCCCTTTTCTTCAGAGTGAATTTCCCAAACCGTCAGACTGTGAGGCACCTTCCCTGAGATCCCCTTACCACTGTTCCCTTTGCTCACACTGCTATCTTTATGCAGACTGGAAAAGATGCTCACAGTAGAGATTTACTGTTCAGAACATGTACTCCAAATAGAGGATACTGCACCTCTATAGCCCTATAATGTCTTATGCTGTAATAGTCGATGCTTATTTTGTGGTTTCAAAATTCTAACCAATAAAACCTTATCATTCCCAAGGCTTTAGATCATCCTCACATTTTTATTTTTTAAATCTCTATTGATACTACATTAATTCTGGTATTAATGTTATTTTTCACATGCTGAAATACAGCCTCACTTTAATCTCATAAGACTTAATAGAGCTTTAATGCAATCTCACTGCCCCAAATAGCTTGACCTCTGCAGCAGCCAACTCATTTCCTTTTCACCATATTAATAAAAATATTCACTTATGCTCTGTATATTTTAAGCTTTTTATTTTGAAATATATCACAGTCACAGAGATGCCATACAAACACATACTTGCCTAGCTATGAAGAACAATGTTTTAAAAGAAACTAACACCTTTAAGAGTGTTTCACTGCCAGCTCCCTGGAGACTGTTTCTGTGGGTCAGTCATCTTGCTACATCCATTGCCTCTCCCCAGAGTTAAAGGAACTACTACTGTTATTATTGATACTAATACTTTTCTTTCTAGGTTCATCTTTGTATATATTTTGGATGACCCATTCATTTTTTAAAAATCTAAATCACACAGAGTTAAACTCTGACAATGTTCTTTAGGATTGTTTCTTCACTCAGTTGTGTGCTCAATATTCTTTTCTGTCTTATTGACACACGCAATTGCAAATCGTTGAGACTTTTTCAGGCCAACTTTTAAGTCGCTCATCTTCTGTAAGATTTTCCTATCCTTCTACTTGATTCTATAGTCTTTAAATAAAATTTTATTTTTCCTCATTTCCCAGGGACTCCTTTATTCTAGCTTATAATATAATTTTTCATATTCTCTTATATTTACTCCTGGTTTATTGGTCTTCAAAAGGCAGACTGTTTATCTCTTTTTTCTTGTTTTCAATAGCACCAGACCTAGAGAATATGCATAATTTATGATTATAAAATGCTTATTAAACGCACGATGTTGAGAACTACAGTATACATTTGGATGGCAGACCCTTTATTGCATATTCCCCAAAGTCTTGCTAGCTCAATAATAAATACATCTCATCTATTTCTCATCTCACTAGGCTATTGTACACGCTCGGCTTACTGTTTGACTTCAATTACATTCTCAATAGCATTTTTTTCATCTCTCCAAAGCTATGTTTTGTATCTGCTAACCTGCATCTGTCTAATATTGAAATTTCGGCTCTAAAGAAAACAATTGGGTAAACAAAAGTGTAAGTGGGTGAAGGATTAATCAGAGTCAGGGCCCTTAATTCTGCGCTGCTTGTGCTAAACAAATGTAATGGAGGGGAATCCAATAATAGAAGCGTGAAGAGTAAGAAGCCATCCCCGAGCGTGTGTGGAGACACAGCTGTGCTTACTCCAGGCCCTGCTAAGTAGCGGCACAATGCTTCGCAGGGCTGGATGTCCTGGAGCCCTGGGATGGTCGCCTTTCTCAAACTTTTCTTCTCGAAGATGCCTCTGCCTCATCTAAGCCAAAGAACAAGTGTATTTGAGAAAGCTCACGTGAATTCCCCTAAGCTCAAAACACACAGAGCAAAATACAACTTCTCTCTGAAAAGGAAATGAAGTGTTTTATTTCTTTATTTATTAGATTTGTTACTAACCATACCCTGTGCCCAAGGCCCCTAGGCAGAAAAACTTATTGTAAAATAATAGAGATAATTAAATTTTATATTATGAAACAGCAATCAATGCAGCAAAACTAGTATCTCATCCACCGGGGATACTGAAACTAAAGAGATGGATTCTGTGTGATGTCCCAAGGCCAAACAGCGCCGCCTTCTCTCTTCTCTGCTCTCCTCCTCTTCCAGTGATATTTATTAAGAATTGTGGTTGCTGAGCACCTTCCACGTCTTGTTGTCTACAAATTAAGACTGGCACTCAATTATATTGTAATGTCTTGGATAATACTTGTGGTATTGACCCAAGAAGAACTTAAGAATTTATGCCATCACCCTGAGGTGAATTTGTAAAATTGGTTAATTTTGTTTTCAAGGATCCATTTGCCTCTCTGTTCTCTTTTCTGAGCTTTCTTCCTCAGAATTCCCAGTGTGCATCTTTCCTGCTCACCCATGTGGAATTTCATATAGGAATCTCCGGGTTTATTCCAGTAATATGCCCAAACCTAACTTGACTCTTAAAGTTGTGTGCTCACGGTGTGCCATTTGCATGTATCTAAACGGCCTGATGTGAATCCTTACGTACTCACCTGTTGGTCCTATGAGTTGAGGAAGTTTACTTAGTCCCTTTTAGATTTTATTTTCAATTATTGCTGAAAAAGAAGTCTATCCACTCTTCTTTGTAAGCAAACTAGCAACTTGTTTCCTGGCTACCAAGCATTCACTCTCTCAGGAAGAAGAAGGCAGACCCTACAAAACACAATAGAACACCATTCCGGCTACAAAGAGACTAAGGTCTGCAGCCACCTGGATTTGTCTAAAAGAACACTTCAACCCTGGGCAAATGGGGCCAAGAAAATAACTGTGTGGCCACAGCAGTAGCAATATAACAGAGCACAGAAGTTTATGGGGATTTTTAGAGCATCCACAAAAATCCCTGCAAAGTTTCAAGGTACACAATGGCTCATTGACATTTGAGATCCTAAAAGCACTGCACATTTAGACAATAGCCATGCACATTGAGATAAAGCTCTGTAGAAACTGGAGACATTGACACATATGTACAGGTGTGCAATTTAAAATCATCTTCAAAAACCAGTCAGGAGAGTGGAACTTTGAGCTTTAACCTAGCTCTGTATGGCTCGGTTTGAGACTGTGGATGTCAGATTCAGATCCGGAATTCATGGGAGAATGAGGTTCAATAAAGTTTAAGTAATAAAGACATTCATTCAAGGAAAAGAATCCTCCATCATCTTTGTAAGTATTTGCAAGTAGGTGGCAGGGATCCTACTCCAGGTTCTTCTGTTTGGATGCCACTTTACTGTGCTCATAACTTATTGGTGGTACATTTTCTGTTCTTACTTCTACCGCTGGATAGGAAATACTGAAACCGCAAGAGGGACACCGGAGACATTCTCTGTCTTTCAGTAGAGTGCAGCCAGAAGCATATCTTATGCTGTGAAGAGCAATATACCAATGTGGGGACAACAAGTCTGCAAGGAGAGGATGTCAATAGTGACCAGCAGAGAAATGGCCAACATTCACACAAGATGACCACTTAGGGAATATGCCACCTTCTTGTGTATCCATATCATCAAACACTGAATATTACTTACTTCACCAGAGAAAAAAAATCTTTTCAACAGATATCACCAAAATACCTTTGCTATCTCTGAATACCTGCAGGTGACTAAACATCTAGCCCTTAAAAATAGTCTTTCCTATTGTCCTGGCCGCAGAAACAACAAAGGACATTAAAACCATCTTGAAGCATAATCATCTAACTTAGAGCAGTCATGGAAAGAACAAAAGATTTGAAATCACAGATTTAGGGTCCATCATTTAACAGTTGTGAGAATTCAGTCTGGGAAAAGGATTCAGGAGCCCTCATACATCATGAACGTCATAGGGACTAGACATAATGTATGCAAAAGACATTATGACTGATGCCTAGGAGAAACTCAATCTCCTTTAAGCATAGTTGTTATTTCAATCATGACTAAGAAAGGGTGGGAGAAGTCACCTGCTGACAACATTGACAATAACGGGAAAATGGTTTTTCTGCATGATGACTCATAGAAGAATGATGTTCTCTGAGCAAATGGTGTAAGCTGCCATTCAAATTCCCTGAAGAATATGGAAACACACCCATCAGTGTGATCAGAATCAACAAACATTTTAAAAAGGTGAAAAAAAATGCCCAAATGAAATGAAAACAAAAGTATATCTCTTGGATGGAGAAGTGATGAAAAAATGATGACTATAATAAGAACAGTATTCATGTAAATCATATACCTGCATATGCCAAACATCCTGAATAGCAAAATACAGCCTTTTGCTTTCATATAATTCATGTATGCCTACATATATTATGTGTGTACATATGTAGACATACATGCATAATTATACATATATGTAATATTTTGGTGCAATAACCGAAACTTCATGAGTTTTGAACATAGATACAATGCAGTAGTACTAAACATTTGTTTAAAGAAAGTTAATAAAATAGAAGAGGATGATAATAGGGCCAAGTACACCTGCCAACAGCAGCAGGGTGGAGTCCTGAAGACACATGCATGGAGCGGTAGAAATGGGCAAAGGCTTGATTGATGGTGGAGGATACGAACAGACCACTATATGCAGTACAGACTTGCACCTTAGACAGTATGAGACTTCTCAAGGAGGCGATATTGACTGCATAGAATTCTTTAATTCCTGAGCAAGCACTTCTAAAAATGAAGGCAAGCTACAAATCATTTTAACGTGCATTCCAAAGGAAAAGAGAGGGCTGGAGAGTTGCCTCAGAGGTTACTTACTTCTCTGGCAGAAAACCTGGGTTTGACTTCCAGTACCCATATTGTAGCTGACAATCATCTCTAAGCCAGTCCCAGGGGGTCCAACAGGCACACACATGATGCACATGTGCATGCAGGCAAAACATTCATACACATGCAATAGAAAAAATACACCTAAAAATTATTGAAAAGAGAAAGTAACAAAGAGGAAATTATTGTATTAATTTAAATCTGACTAATGCAAAACCATGACTGTTGTCACTAGAGCATTAGGGACTTTGGGTAAAGTGATTCTTCATTGTTCCAGAGAACCTAGAAAGACACAGAGCTGAATAATAATAATATAATTAGGAAGCATGAGTGGGTGTATAATCCATAGAAAAAGATGGGAAAGATGATGACGCTATGGTAGAAAAACTAGAAGAAAATAATTACAAAATTTCAGAAATTATTCTAATGCTAACAAAAGATCTAGAAATCTTAATGAACTGTCAAGTTGAAAGTTGGGTTCCTTTTTTAAAGGGACTATACTAAGGACTGAAAAAACATCAAGGAAGAACACAAAAGAACAACCTAGAAACCAGGACATAGGAATGCCTTTTCAGAGCTAAATACTGTTAGATAAAGAGTAGAAAATGATGATTTTTAAAACACAACTATTTAAAAAGTGGGTGAAACACATGGTGGTATGCAAGGAAGCTGTGTTACTCTGAGTTTCTCGGGAAGCAGCATCTGAGAGAAGGGAAAGCATCTGCAATCAATCCTAAAGAATAGTCCTGAGGCACCACAGCGAAGAGGGAAAGTCAAAAGTGCAGGGGAGAGGTGGTCACTGTTAGGTAGCCCACAGAGAAGTCACCACAGGCACTGGTCACAGGACATGGAGAAATCAAGTCAGTACCACGTGGGAGACTTCCTCCCTGCTGGCTAACTCTCGCAATGGAAGTTACTATGCAGGCTACTGGTGGGGACAAAAGACACCAGTAATCTTCTAGATGTGAACACCATGAACCACAATAACGACCAACATGGCAAGAAATTCCCTTTGATGCAATAGTGGCATAGTGGCCTGAAAACCGTGGTGGTAACTAAGTGCTTTCTGATTGGATTTAAAACGTTCACGGGAAGAAAAACCGGCTGCTAACAGCAAATCTTGTCAAGCATCCACAGAGATCACAAGTCCCAGGGCAGAATCTACCTCATGTTTTACTGCTGGATGTTTCTGTACTTACAGATTAGTGCAACTCTCAGACCACATCAGAGTGTTTTCTTTGAGCAGTGCTGGATGATGGTTAATGCAGAAACTCGTAACTGGTCCAGATACAGGGTTTAGGCGTTAGTAGAAAGCTCAGCCACAAGTGGGACATTTTCATCATCCTCTCAAGGTTCAGGGACCATCGTGCAAGAGGGGAAGAAAGTCATAAGCCAGAGGACCGGAACAGTGTCTTCTGAACATGGCAGGACGGTAACTCTCACATCCTTATAGCAGCTGTGGTCTCCTGTGCAAGATCACACAGCACTCAGCATTCCAGCATGGAGTCTGAAGGGGTTCAGGAGCTCGACTCCAAATTAAGGACATTTGATGGCTTCTGGGGAAGGAAGAGTCAGTCTTTATGGATGCGACTGCTGGTATGTCACCCATGGTGACTCTGCATCCAGTAGTTATATGGGCAGCACAATCGGAGTCAAGGGGTAATTAAAGCAAAGGCAAGAACCAAAACACAACATAAAGTTTGGATGATTGATTCCAGGAGGAGTTAGGGTTGAATATGAACCAAATGTATGAAATTCTAAGACAAGTATTTAAAGGAAACTACATCCACGGTACCTTGGAAGAGGCTTTCGAGTCTCCTGTCTGGATGTCCAGACTTGAGAGCTGGATGTTTAATCTACCAGTTCTGGCTGCTGTTTAGTGGGGAAGCGTGTTGGAGAGCATTCCTGCATGGAGCTCGTTTCTCTATACTTGTAGCTTGTTCCTGCTCAAAGAGCACACAGATCTTCTCCACCCATAGGAGTGGACCCTGAGTAGTAGGGAGGACGGGACATAGCTCACAGGCACACAGGTTCGTGCACTACTGAAGTCTGCCAGAAGCTTTCTTGGAATTGGCTGATGCCTCTACTGTTGAAATAAGGGATATAACCTAGGGGATCTGTCCAAGCCCCCCTCTCCCACCCCGTGTGCGTGCACGCATAAATGCCCCCGTGTGCACACAAAAGAAGTGTAGAGCTCTTGGTTTTTGTAATGCAGACAGAGAGAAAAAGGGGCAAGTCAAACAGCTGAACTGCAACACCTAAAATAAGATAAAGAGCACAGTTTAGGTAGAATAGAATCAACTTTCCTATGTCTGTTACCTACAATACACAAAGCCCTGGGTTCCTCCTACTTCCTGAAAATTCGAGGTGTTGTTAGCTCATGATTCCAGTTTATTTCACTGTGAGCTTCAAGAAGACATCCAAATGGAAAACACTAAAAAACAAAATAAAATACTAGCTAGGCAGGCACAGTGTCCTGACTAATTTTATGTCAACTTGACACAAGATAGAGTCATTTAGGAAGAGCAAATCTTCATTTGAGAAAATGACCCCACAACATTGGCTAGTGGAGAAGCCTCTGGTGCATTTTCTTGATTGGTGATTGATGTGCAAGAGCCCAGCCCATTGGGGTGCTACTCTTAGGTATAAGATGGTATAAGAAAGCAGGCTGAGCAAGCCTTGGGAAATAAACCAGTAAGCAGCACTCTTCTGAGGCTTCTGCATCAGCTCCTGCCTCCAGGTTCCTGCCTTAACTGAGTTCCTTCTCAGACTTGCTTTGATGACAGACTGTATCGTGGAAGTGTAAGCCAAATAAACCCCTTCTTCCCAAGTTGCTTTTGGTTGGTCGTGTTTCTTCTTTTTTCTTTCTTTCTTTTTCCGCACAGCAACAGAAACCCTAACACATGATGACATGCTCCAATAGTCTCACAAGTAGGGAGACAGAAATAAGAATATCGAGAGTTCAAAGCCAGCCTAGGCTACATAAGATACTGTCTCAAAAGGAAGTGAGAAGCCTCAAATAAAATACCAGCTAACTGTGAAACAATGTGTGCAGAATACAGAAAGTTTAGGAAGGGCACTTCCACTCTGTGTTTCAAACGATGGGCATTTGTGTGATGTGCTTGTCTATACCCATTTTATGGAGCCCTGGCTGTTTGAGAAACTTTCAGGTCTCTCTGCCTATGTTTTTAGTTACTGATCTAAAGTACTCTCCACACATCTTCATAGCTGTGTCCCCAGCCCCCAAATGTGAGCTTGGCACAGAGAAGGTGTTCAGTATCACCTGGTAAATGAGCAAATGACTGAAACATCATTGTAAAAGCAAAATATTAAATAATTAAATCAGTTTAATGCTGTCACAGGTTTTAAATTGTAAATATATTGATATTTGTATGGTACACAAAGCATAGATTTTATTCTCAAATTTCAGTGAATAATTATAAGAATTGATTATATTATATCTCACAAATAAAATGTGTATCAAAAATTGAGTAGGAAAATTCCTAATCATCATATAATGTCTGTAAATTAATAACCAACACTTAAAAAATCAAACAGAAATAAGACCTAGCAATTTGGTAATTTAAAACATTCTTTAAAAACCTATTAGGACAAACAAGAAGAAATCAAAATTACAATGATAGGCTATTTAGCAAATAATAGAAATAAAAATATGTTATTATACTGCAAAGCAGCTCAAGTTATTCTCAGAGGCAATAATCTTAAATGCTTTCATTATTAAAATAATAATAAAATAAAGGAATATAGCAATCAACTGAGTGACTTAAAAATGGAACCACAGAATATATCTAAGGAAATAGAAGAAAACATATAATAACAACAGAGAGATTTTTAATGGATTCAAAAATGAAAGAATGTAACTTCTCAGTAAATATAAAAGCTTTTCTTTAAACACAATGCAAAAATATCAGTGAAAAAAGGCAAAAGGTGAAGCCAGCCAAGATAAAAGAGAGGAAATAAACAGTTTTTGATGTGAGGACATAAGAGCACAAAAATTTTTAAGTCAAGAAGACACGATTCACACCACACAATAGATATTTTTTAAAGCTACATTAAATAAATGATTTCCCAGGGAAGAAAATCAATGCCCAACATTTAGCTAAGAAAAAGTAGAAAATTGGATTTGACCAAAAATAGAAAACAAATGACTTTTTAAAAAAATCTTTAATAACAGATCCAATAATTTCACTGTTAGAATTTTGCAGAGTACATAATTCTCATACCACCCACAATTTTAAGAAACATTTAAAAAATAGACTGCTGTTTATTTCATTGTTTTTAAAAGCCCCACCGCCCAAAGAGACATAAACAGAAAGCATCACCTTCCAGAGACTGGAAACTATCTACATAGGAGCTTTCTGGAAGCTATTGACGTATAAAACACTTAAACCATTACCGAATCAGATTCAGCACTGTCTCCAACCATGATCAACTAGTTAAAGAGCTGGCTTATTCTAGGATTATAATACATTGCAGCACAGACTCTCATATAAAATCACGCACCAGTCATTCTGATTTTTCCCTTTGATCCTTGTCTCTTACTCTGTATTTAAGAAGCACAAACACTTTTGGGAAACTAGATTCAGAAGATTAAGCCTCTGACTGCAAAAGGGTGTCTACTGGAAGTCAACAGGCCATGTGGTGAACAGTGAAACACTGGAGGCAGTTGTTCAAAACAGACTTACGTCTACTGGCTTCTCTGCTACTTAATCCTGAGTTTTTCACAATCAGGAGACAAAAAAGGGAGGAATAGAGACAAAGAAAGGACAGAAAAACACAGCCTCATCATAGGCCTAGCAAAAGGATAACTTTGAATTTCATTCAGTGGACTTGGTAGAAATAATTTCTATCCCTGGTTGTGGGAAAAAAATATGGAAGAGTTGGAGGGCCAATTGGGATGGCCCTTGAGGAACAGCCATGCCACAGGCTACTGGAGACAAGCAGAGACTGTCTTCATCTGTAATATCAAAAGAAGGGGATAGCAAATTAGAGAGCTGGATTATTGACAGGATCTGTGGATTGTTAAAAGGTCATGAGATTCAGGATATTTATTTGCCAGGATTCTTGTAATAAAGTTTGTAAATTAAAAAAAGATTTATGACTGTAGTACTTGGCTCATTCAGAAAAGGCATAGTTTAACTGCCTAATCAAGTCTTCAAGGATGTTTTCTTTCCTTTCTTTTCTCTCCTTCCTTCCTCCCTCTCTCCCTTCCTTCCTCCTTTCTTTCTCTCTCTGTCTGTCTCTGTCTCTCTTTCTCTCTGTTTCTTGATTCTAGGACTCAAACTTAGGGCTTTGAGTATTCTAGGCAAGTGATCTATGACTGAACATTGTGCATGACATTTAATGGTAGCACGTTACAAGTCCATCATCAACATAAATTCCAAATGTGACAGAGCCTAACAATGAAATTACATATAGACACATATATTGAAAATCTTAAAATATGATTGTGTAATTATTTTATATTCTCGTATAAAATGTGTTTACAGATATATCTAGTATTTGTACAGCTTCCTCATGTGTCTTTTGTATAGCTTATCAGTATATTTAGTCTTTAATTTTCTTTATCCGTAGCTTTATTTTAGTTTTTGATTATGTGAATCTGTACTCCTTTTTATTTTAATTTTAGTTCATTCTTTCATTTATGTTATTTTATCTTGAAACACATTTTTTTTTCAATTGAAAATGGATTCTTGGTTTCTAGGCCTGGCTAACCCCAGGAGGACAAGTACAGCTCTGCCCCAGGTCTACACTTGGGGATGGGAAGAATTTTCCCCATGAGCTGCAGGCGCCGGGCAGTCAGGCAGCATTATGATTCCTGCAAGCAGGATCCTGCCCAGTGTCCTGACTAACGCAGCCGGACGCGGAGACCCACGTGCGGGCCAGGCAGAAGGGCACTATAATGGTGAACAAATATATGGTGTATTATGGGAAAAAGAGAGCACCAGAATGGTTCACGCAACGTGGACAGAGGCAGATCTGAAGAGGTGAAAGCAGTGAGGAGCAGGCTGACGTGGCTGCCTTGCCAAGTGGATTGCCACCCAGGGCCATGGTGGTGTCTGTGCCTGGGTGTCTGCCAGGGCTTATGTCTGGACTCATGGCTCTGATGCAACCAGTGTCTGTGTTGATGATGTCTTGGATCCTGATACCACCAAAGGCTGAGAGGATAGGGCGGCACAGAGTTGGCTCAGCCCCTCACTGGTGGCAACACCAGGGAGAACTGATCCTGCCTCTCACTGGCCGAAGCTCTAGAGCAGGTCCTTTACTTCACCTGGGCAGCAAAACGGAGCTGATGCCACTTGCAGGGACAAAGGTGAGCTGACCCTGAGGGTGTGAGAATGAGACAGAAGGTTGCCACGTGGTGAGGGAAAAATGCCTTCCCTGGCTCCTTGCCACCTGCAGCAGATGGGGGTGGGGGTGACCTGGCACAACCCCTCACTAGCTGCAGCACTCAGGAGAACAGCAGTCCAGTAGAGCTGACCCTGTAAACAGGGGCACAGGTGAGTTAGCCCCCAGGGCGTGAGAGGGGCATAGCTGGTACTGCCTTCCTCATCTGTGGTGTCGTAATGGTGGGGAAGGAAAGATGCTCTCCCCTCTTGCCTCTACTACCTCCAGCTGGCAAGGGAACTGCCACACTTGGTAAAGCAGGCACTTCAGGAGCAGGTGTGAGCTGGCCTGAGAATATGTGTGGGAAACCTGGCTCCGACCCTTGTCTGCACAAGTAGGGGGAGAGATAGATGCCCTCCACCCCACTCCTCTATGCCTGAGGTCAGTGGGAGAGCTGGCACTGAGGTCTTAAGAGTGGTAGAGCTGCTTCTGT
>JAQHUG010000062.1:1614202-1627878 GCA_028555095.1 Dicrostonyx torquatus
GGCTCCGCCTAGAGCCTTGCCTAGTATGGAGTTGTTTTCTTTGGCGCTGCAGGGACACGGAGCCATCTTGTAATGGCGGCCGCAAATTGGCTCCCTGTAAAATGAATTAAAGAATAAAATAAAAAATATTTTTTGGGGTTTTTAATATTGTATTCTTCTCCTTCTTCTACCCCTATTATTCTTAGATTTGGTCTTTTCACGGTGTCCCAGATTTCCTGGATGTTTTCTACCAAGAACTGTTTAAATTTAACATTTTATTAGACCTATGTATCTATTTCTTCTCTTGTATCTTCAATGCTGAGTGGGTGTTTAGTTCACTGGTTTCTGTTCGTTCCCTGTCATGATACTTAGAGACTGTATTGACTGTGTGCTGCCTTTTGTAGAGACCTACTGGGTTGGTGGGCTCATGGAGAGTACTTGTTAGTGTTGAAGGCTGGTGGAAGGGGAGGCCAGGGGTAGATGGTCTGTTGCAGCAATAAGGGCAACCGTGAGGGATAAGTCTGGGCAAACAGAGAGTAGAGAAGGTCCAAAGGTAGCCTACCTGGTCATTTGGCAGGCATGGCCTGTGGTTCAGCAAGGGGTGTGTGATGGAATTAGGTGATGGACCGGAGGGATAAGGAGAGAGCAGAGGCAGAGGTGGGGGTGGTCTCTGGGATCCCCAGGAAGCGTGGACAGGGAGAAGAGAGGCTGCAGCTGGTGTGCTGTTGCGGCACTAGGGGTGGCCCTGACGATTGGGCCTGGGGAGTAGAAAGTTAAAATAGCACAGTGGTATCTTAAGTATTTGAATCCCTGTCACATGAAGAGAAAATAGATGTTCTCTGTGTCCCCCGGAGGCAGAACAGTGTCCAAAAAACAGCAGTCCAAAGCAGAAATGCTCTTTTCAGTTCAAAGGTCAGAGGAAGGTGAAGAAGCCTTTTTCATTTATTAAATGTGTACGCACCAGATACTGCACTGGCTTTACCTCCCGTGGCACTAACTTTCGAGAACAAGGAGCAATGAAATGTATTGTTTTTCTTTGACAAAATAAAGTCTTCGGCTGATTTGAGCTTACAACAATCATTTGTATCTGGTTATCTTTGGAGACAGGATCGTATGTTCAGTGACATGTACACAACAGGGATTCCCATCAGGTAAGGAATCGTTTCCATGGGTCCGAATGACACAGTCAGCCGTGTAAGACTGAGCATAGCATGAAATGTACAACTCATTAGAGGGCCAGATGGTATTTCAGACTATACCTTAATCTGTGCTCTCAAATTCTAGACACTATTCTATTCTTGGGTTTATGGTCTGCTTTTTTTTTTTTTTTTTGTATCATAGGGAAATAGCTCTAAACATCATCTCTGACAAAGAGTGCCAGAATTCTTTCCTAAGGGAAAATCTTTTGTTTAGCAAAATGCCTTAATTAGCTCTTGGTTCTTCAGCCTTGATAGGAGAAGAGAGTCAAGTTCCTCTATATGGAAGGGAACCTTTATTTCAGGAAGCAGAAAGAAGAGAAGGGACCTGCTGAGACAATGTCTCCACAACTCAAGAGTTCAAGTGTGTGGGTTCAAATTCTTATCAACTCTCTGATAAGAATTTTTCATAGTCAGAGGGGCTGGAGGAATTTTAGCAACACACGTGTAATATACTTAATTTTAAAGTTATGGCTGCCTATCGTGATGTAGCAACCACTTGTTATACATAACTGCCTTGTGAAAACAGAATTTTGGGAGACAAAGGGATGAGGGGATGGGTTGTTGTTTCAGTTATCACCAGGTAAGAAGATGGGAACAGCCCCAGGAGAGGAGATTAAGTTTAATGAGAATAGATCATTAAAAATACAAATAGCCACAGAGAGGTGCAGTTTAGATGTGTGAAAACCCTTCCGGAAGGTATTGGGCTTCTTACTAAAGACAAGGGTGTCAGTTGCAGTTAATTTATATAAGTCTCAAAGGGCAGGGTGACCCTGCTGACATCTGGACTGAATATATAATTGACTCAATTCTCTCTTTCACTAGTTGTCAGTAGAAACATCTAGAAAGTCAAGACTGTGGAACAATTACAAACATGCCCTTGTTATTCTTATGGCTCTGGGAATTTATTTTAAAACTTTTTTTTTTAATCCACTAAGTAAGCTCAACTTCACTATTTCATGTTGAAAGCAGCCAAGGTAATATGCCTGTCAGATACTTCACACCATCCAAACCTACTCCCTACACCATGAGACTGTTTGAAACTAGTTTCAGAAATTGGAAAGGCTTTAATTTTTAATGTGGTGCATTAGCAAAGTTCTAGAAAAATCTCGATTCAAAACTCAGTGTTACAAAAACCAAAGTAGGATCTGTGCTTACCTCATAGATTTCCTTGAGTTTTTTTTTCTTTTCTTCTTTTTTGTACTGGTCCTTAATAGCAATCTCTAAGCTGAAATCAGCTAAAATCCAATAGAAAAGTGGCCGCAGGCCTCCCCTCCTGCTTCCATATGAGGAACTCCAATCGTAGCAGCTTGGCCGTTCCTTGCTGGGTTTGCTTCCTGTGTTTTCTTTATTGATCTACTACAATGACATAGAAATATGTTTCCAAATTAAAGGAGAGGTGGAATTGATACATCAACAACCCCGGAACAGTTTCTGCGTTACTAGATTCGGACTATTTTCTCCCTCAAGTTATTTGAATGTGAGCCGAGGTGTGAACAAGGCAGGAGTGAGAATCAATAATTAAGCCTGTTCCCTTTATGCCCACTATGCTGGGAAATCCATTTATTTTTCTCAGCCTCATTATTATTTAGCATTTATCTAATACCCTCAAGCCACATCTCTACAGCAATGGAATAAAACTTCTGGAAAATGAAACAAGAACGCAAATCTGAACAACCCAGTTAGTCCGTTTCTGCGAGGTTATTTTATGTCTGGGAATGGTCAGGTCCTGAAGGAGAAGGCAGAGACATTGTGAGAGAGGGGGCTATGTTTCTCATCTGTTTCCTTGGATGTGAAGTGTCGCGTTTTATCGCACAGGGCTGTCATCACATGTGACCACTGAAAAACTGGAATAGAGATCTACGTAGACTTGCCTATCGCATAATTCACCCAGCAATGAGTCATTCCTCCTCCAGCTGGCTAGAAGGAGTGTCACTCATAGCAAATCAGAAGTGCCCTATACTCATAAGGCTATCGTGACAGGTTTTGAGAATGTGCCTCCAAATGTTGCTAACAGACTTTCTAAGAAATCGGTTTTAGGGATGGTGTCAAAACGTTCCTTAAGTGGTAAAATGCAAAATTATCAGCTGAGAAAGAGGAGGTGTGCATTTCCTCCATCACAAATGGGTAATGGAATACAGAGAAGCTCAACTCTGAGATTGCTTGTCCCAGGGTGATAGCCTCACTGGGGTTCAGGGCAATTAGTCACAGCTGGAGCATGCTCTGCTCATGCTTCTCTTTCCATCATTTCTCCCTGAAAGATGGAAAATCATCAGGAAAGATAGGTATTCTCCCACTGATTTTCTTGGTTCTCTTTCTAGTTAGAGTCACAAATGTCAATTTAATGACTCTATAGCAGTGGCCAGATATGGATTGAAGGTTTTTATTCTGTGTGCATGTGTGCAACTGTGTGTGTGGACTTGAAGGCTTTGGGTGCTGTCCCCTACTTCCCTTATTGTTCATGTAATTTTCTCTTGAGAGGTGACCTCTTGTTGGCCAGGAGTTTACTAAGTAGGTTAGGCTGGCCTTGGGGAATCTACTGGTGTCCCCTCTACCCCACACCCATTCTCTGCAGCTCCAGTTCTGGAATTACAGGTATGTGACACTCCTCACCCCCTTTCTCTCTGTTCTGGGGATGGAACTCCCTATGCTTGCAAGTTGAGCCCCTTGCCAGCTGAACTTTCCCCCCAACCTCTGTTTTGATACTTTGCTCTGTGAGGAAGTGGATCAATGATTTATGCAATCCAGCTGTTGGCTGATGGCATGCCATTCCCCTGAGATTGTGAAACGGTTGTGTAAAGTCTTTTAAGCTTGATGTTTATCTCTCAATGTCTCTCACTTCCTAGCTTTGCTTTCTCACTGTTCATTCTTTTTCATCCACCTGAAATTTGGCTGTCATGAATTCTAATAATGAAGAGGAACCTACCTCCTGCAGGGTTCAATATAGCTTCTTGCTTAGCTTCCTAGGGCACTGTCCCCATTTGCTTTATTGCTGAAGGCCTTGTCCAGTCTGTGTCCAAAGGGCCTTCCCCATCCATTTTGTTGATGCTCTCAGCTACTGACTTTTTACTTTTTCAGTTTAGCTTTTCTACATTCGGCTTCTCCTCTGACATCAGTTGTGGGCATTTGGCTGCCTTTCCGTTTCATTCATGTCTCAAATTCAACTTGTCCCGACCGCACTCACTTCTTCAGTATCAGGTCCAATGTCACCTAGCGATTGATAACATCATAAGTCTCCATCACTTAGTTTTAGTGTTCTGGCCTATTTCATGTTCTGTCTATACTCATCAATAGAAACCAGGGAGCACACACCTGTAATTCCATCTCTGCTATGCTTCTCATGTTTTCTTCTTGTTCACACCCAAATCCTGCCCAGGATTGATTTGGCATCTTCTGGACCACTTAGCTCACTTCCCAGCTGCTCACTTTATCTTCAGTCCTCTTGGAATTTATCTTTCATACTGCTTCACATCCCCTGGAGAAGGAGGCTTTGCACATGCAAGTTGCCCATTCCAAGTTTGTGATGACTTCTAACCAGACTCATATGAGTGCTGGACATTCATGCCAGACTGCTGCTGGTGACTTTTCTTGGTTGAATTCAGTGCTGTGGGGAGGAGGGACCCCACCTTTCCTGAAGTCCTTACCCTTGTCTATAATATTTCAGCTCAATCACTACCTCCCAGGAAGACTCAATATTTTTTTTAAGTTAAAAATGAGCCATCCTTTTTTTTGTTGTTGTTTTTTTGTTTTTTGTTTTTTTGTTTTTTACTCTTTTGGCTCTTTGCGGGGCCTACCACCCAGTTCCCAAATTATTATTATTATTAATACCTGGGCTTAGCTTGGCTTGTTTTTTGTCAGCTTTTCTTGAATTATTCCATCTATTGTTTGCCTTTGGGCTTTTATCTTTTTCTATTTCTGTATATCTTTTCTTTACTTGTGACTCGGTGTTTGGCTGTTTGGCTGGGTGGGTAACCCTCCTCCTTTTATTGTTCCTCAATCTCTTCTTCCAAGATTTCTCCTATTTATTTTCCCTGCCTGCCAGCCCTGCCTATCCTTTTTCCTGCCTTGCTATTGGCCATTCAGGTCTTTATTAGACCAATCAGGTGTTTTAGACAGGAGAAGTAACACAGCTTCACAGAGTTGAACAAATGCAACATAAAAGAATGCAATATACCTTTGCATCATTAGACACATATTCCACAGCATAAATAAATGTAGCACATCTTAAAATAATATTCTACAGCAATCCTCTGTTAAAAACAAAACCCCCGACTCTCAGATTTTGTGACTCCACCCAACGTTGCTCACTGCACATTGTCATTGACTTCAAATGACATGGCAGAATTCACAGAGGCTGCCTTTGTCATTTCTTGCACTTCGTTTGTTGTCCCTCCTCAGGATATCTCTTCATAGGTCAGAGGTCTTGGATTACTGCAACTGAGTTCCTGAAGTTTCAGACGCCCTCTCTCATAAGGAGTAAGTGTACAAGAAATTGTGTTTTAACTTTCTTTGCATCCAGAATCCAATATTTATTTTGTATAGCTTTGTGCTTCAATTGTTTTCCACTTCCAGACAATCTTTCTCTTGTTACTTGTGCCCCCAAATATGAATCGCATTTGACTTTTGTGAGCTGAATCTATGCAGATTTTTGCAAATCAACGGAGAGAAAAGGATCTTTGTGCATGATGTACATCAGGATTAAAAACATTGGCAGCAGTTACAGGTACCAGAGGAAAAAAATGTAAATGGTTTGACTGTAAAAGCAATTGTAATTACAGTCATTTAAATGTACTGCATAGCATGTGACCCACCAGTAATGATTCATAATAGTAATGCATGTTAAATTAACTTTGTTATAAATTTTACTTGATAGGATTTTCTTGATTACACTGCTAAAATGTTTATATGTATTTAATTGTTCCCATTTTCATATGGCTCTGTATTCAGAATTTAAAAACAGACATGAGAGTTTGCTTAGCCTGATCTTCCATGTTGTTTGGTTTGCCAGAGGTAAAATTAAGAGATGGAATCCTTAAAGAGACTGAAACATCACTGAAAATTAATCAAGCCAGATCATCTTCCCAACCACTTATTCTATGTCATCCCTGAAAGTTTTTTCAGAGAGACAGGAAGGACCCAACCTCATGAGACTGGATTCTCTCACTTAGAGTCATCAATTAATTTGTGCATTGATGGCTACTTCCATTTTATTTCTGAGTAGCATTACACTACAAACAGACCTCAGTCTGTCTTCCTTTGATATTGTTTCTAACTTCTAGTAACTAGGAATAAGCTAATAACCATTCAAATACCAGTAGAGATTTCTTGTGTACTTGTGAGATTTAGTTTTTCCACAATGGATGTGCAGAACTCTAAATACCAGGTCATATGGTAATTGCCTATTTAGGTACAGAACACTGCAAAACCGCTCTCCACTGCTTATACCGTTTCACACCTGCACTGACAGTGTGTAAGAGTCCTAATTAGTCTAAATCCCCACCATTACTTGTATTATCAGTTTGTTAATACATTTTATCTCTTCTAGTTGTTAATATAACAGCTTCTCATGAGGGCTTCAACTTGTATTTCTTTAAAGTCTATTGATATTAGGGTTCTGTTTGTGTGCATTTGCCCATTCATATAATATTTCTTACATGAAATGTCGGTTCAGTATTTTTTCCCTTAAAGAAACCCAGATGGTTTGCTCTTTTGTTGTTGTGTTATTAAAGCCCTTTATATATTCTGCATAAAAGTACTTGATCAAAAATTTTATTGTCAAAAAATTCTTGCCATTTAGTTGTCAAAAGTATCTTTTGTCACCTTTCCCCTATTTTTTTATATATTACTAAAGCTAGGGCTGTAATTTTTCTTACATTTTTGGGCTGTATCCTTGATATTGTATTTTAGAATTCATAGCTTAATAAGTATGTAAGATAATACAGTCCTATGTTTTTTCCCAAAAGATTTGGGTTTCATGCTTTCCAAATCAGGCATGATTGATTTGAATTTATTTTGGAAGGGATGTAAATATATACATATATATGTAATTACCTATTTACATTTTTCTAACTTCCAGCAATAACACATACCAACTCATTTACATACATACATATAACACATACATACACACACACACACACACATATATATAGGCAGACATAACTTTTACCCACTTATTTCATTTTCTTTAAATATATATTCATCAGTAGGATTGCTAGATCATAAGGTATTCCGATTTTTGGTGACCTTTCATTCTTGTTTTCATGATCAAGACACTCATATACACACATGCACATGAGATATACATATATATACACCTATATATGCATATTGTGTTGTGTATGTGTGTGTGTGTAGATCCAACTGGTTTATTCAAGTTGATCTGTGTCTATCTTTCATTAAACCTATAATGTCTTGCAATCTGTAACTATATAATAAATCCTGAAGCTGAGCAGTATTTTTCCTGCTAACTTCATTATTTTTTCAATTTTTGTAGCTATTATTTATTTATCTTTCTATGTGAACCTAAGAGTACATTTACACACAAATTCTGCTATTATTTTTATTAGAATAATATTAAATCTATACACCAATTTAGGAAGAATAAATGTCTTTACTATGTTAAGTTTTCCAATTAATAAATATTGTATGATTTATGACTTATGTCTTTTATTTATTGAGTTTTTTATGTTGTCTCTCTGTTTTTGCAGTGGTTGTTCAAGGGATACAGTATTCTTATTTACCTTTTTTACATCATTCTCAGAGTTAATATTTAACTACTTTAAATGGAGTGCTGAAGCCTTGCCACTGTATAGATTTTTGTTATAGTTGTCAACATAAATAAAAGATTCCCTAAAAATGTTTGAATTTTTCATCGCTAGATTATGTGTTTTACTAATTTAAATTTTAATTGATAGAAGTTATAAGTATTTATCACCTAAAAATGCCTTTAAATATGCATGCCCTGTGGGATTGCCAAATTGATCTAATTTTTTATGCATTACTTCACATATTTATTGAGGACAGAATGTCTCAAATCAACTTTCTTAGCAGTTTTTAGAAATTTCACATACAGTCATTAACTCTCACCACCATGTTCTAAAATAAATCTCTTTGGATTATTTTCCTAAGTGGGGCTTTATGTACTTGGACCTATCTCTCTCCCCAGTCACTGCTAACCACTGTCCAATTCTGAGTCTGAGTTTTGTTTTGTATGGATGTGTGAGTTCATGTGAGATTTTATTTATCCAGATTATTTCACTTGTCTTCCAGGTTCATCAATGTCATTTCAAATGATAAAAATTCCTAATTTTTAAAGCCTGAAAAGCATTCCATTGTGTAGCATAAGACATTTTATTTACCCATTCATACCCTGATGGAATCTTAGTTTGATTCTGCCCTTACCTTGGCTTTTGTTGCTAATGCTATAATGGACACAGATGCTTTCATATTCATCTCTTCCATACATTGTTTTCATTTTCTTTAAATATATATTCAGCAATAGGATTGCTGGATCATATGGTATTCCTATTACAATTTTTTGGTGACATTGTATTTCCTTTTTTATGATTGAGACAGTCATTTTTATGTACACCAATGCAGATGGTTCCTCTCTTCATGTCTTCTCCAAAACTTAGCCGTTGTCCCTGTTATTAGGTATGTCTGTGTGTGCATGTCCATGATGTGTGGGAGTGTGGTTGCTCATGCATTTGTGGTGGTCAGAGGACAACTTTTGGGAGTCAGTCCTCTCCTTCCACATTGGGATGTGGGTATAGAACTCAGGTTATCAGGTTTATGGGGCCATGTATTTGCCCTCTAAGCCACCTTACTTTTGATAATAGACAATGTAAGAGATGTAAAAGGATATCTTGCTGTGGTTTTAATGTGAATTTCACTAATTAGTGATGTTGAGCATTTATGTATTTTTAATGATTTTTGCATCTTCACTTGAGACAAGTTTATTGTGATCAGTTACCAATTTGTAGACCAGGTCATTAGTTTTCTTGATTTAGAGTAGTTTCCTTATAATTTTTTCTTCTCTCTCTCTCTCTCTCTCTCTCTCTTTCTTTCTCTCTCTCTCTCTCTCTCTCTCTCTCTCTCTCTCTCTCTCTCTCTCTTTCTTTCTCTCTCTCTCTCTCTCTCTCTCTCTCTCTCTCTCTCTCTCTCTCTTTCTCTCTCTCTCTCTCTCTCTCTCTCTCTCTCTCTCTCTCTCTCTCTCTCTCTGTGTGTGTGTGTGTGTGTGTGTGTGGTTTTTGGAGGATATATATATGTCTATGAATGTGCAGGAACAGAGGAAGATATCAGGTATCCAGTTCTAATCCAGTTCTATTGCTCTATTGCTCTCTGCTTTATTTCTTGAGGCAGGGTCTCTCACTAAACTTGGAGTTAATCTAGCTTCTAGTAATCTCTAGTGATCCCCTTGTGTCCATGTGCGGCAGCGCTTGGGTTATAGGTTCCTGCATGAGAGTGCCTAGATTTTAAAACCAGAATGCTCTCATCAAAGCATTCTTGCCTGGGGAGCCATCCTTCTGGCCCCTCTTGTATGTAGCTTTGAGACAAAGTTTCATTCTGTAGCTCTTGGCTGACAAGGAACTCCCTATGTAGAACAAATTAGCCCAAAACTCAGAGATCTTCTTGCCTCTGTGTCCAGACTGCTAAGGTTAAAGTTTACTCTGCCATATTCAGCTCTTACATATATTTTTGATGCTAAGCTCTTCTCCCTCCCATGGGGTTTCCACGATGTTTGGTTTTAGTACTTATGTAGTTTAGGGTCTCATACTTAAGTTTCAATCCATTTAGCATTGGTTTTTATAGTACTGTATGATGTTAGGTCTGATTTTGCTTTTTCAAATGATTTCTAGTGATCTTCATACACTTACTGAAGAGGGTATCTTTTCCTCATTGTATGCCTTGCCATTATTGCTCAATCAGTTGAGCCTAAATGAGTACATTTGTTTCTGGGCCCAGTCTTCTGTCCTGTTGGTCTCTTTATACCAGCTCCATAAAATTGTGAGTTTCCATAGTTTTGAAGTCAGGTTTTAGTGCATCTTCAGCTTCATTAATATTGCTCATGATTGCTGCACTACCCAGAATACTTTATTGATCCATATGTAATATAGGATTTCTTTATGTATGCAAAAGGCAACATTGCAGTTTTCAGAGAGACTTCATCTATAGATGACATTGGATCATGTGGACATTTTGATGATATTCATCTTTATCTTCCATAACCATGGGACATCTTGACATTTGTTTGTATCCTCAGTTCCTCCCATCAGTCTTCTATTGGTCTTTGGTCTTCCTTGATTTCGTTTATTTCTATGTAGTTTTGTAGTGTTGTAAATAAGATACTATTCACTAGTTTCACAAGGAGGATTTTGTTAATACTCTAGTGCTTATGATATTTGAATGCTGACTTTAGTTTCTGAAATTTTGTTGAATTACTTTACTAATTCTAAGAGCATTTTGGTAGAGTCTTTAGGGTTTTCTTTAGGTTTTCCACACCATCTGCAAGCACAGACAATTTGGCTTCTTCATTTTTAATTTGACTGCCTTTAATTTGTTCATTTGCCTAATTAATTGGTTTAAGATTTTCAATTTTTTTGAATATAAAGGGTAAAAATAGGCATCTTTGTGTTGTTTCTTTTCTTAGAGAAAAATATGAAATCTTTTCATCATTGAGTTTCAAGTCATCTGTGTTTTATTATATATGAGTTTTGTGTCATGGCTGATTCCTCCTATAACTAAATTGTTGAAAGAGTTTATGCCGACAACATAGAAGATTTTGTGAGAAGCATTTCCAGCATCACCTCCACTGAGGTTATTATAAGTATTCGTGCTTCATTTCCTATGGTTTGAATATGAAATGTCTCCCACCAGCTCATGTGTTTCAATATCTGATTCCCAACTGGTAGCATTGTTTGTGGGGGTTATGCAATCTTTGGAATGTAGAACCCCATTGGCAGATGTGGATTGCTGTGGCCAGGCTTTAAGGAGTATGGTTACTTCTGGTTCTGGCCTGTTTCACGGCTTCCTGCCTGCTATGATGTAGACAAGCTGCCTCCTACTCCCAGTGCTATAGATAGACAAGGATGCTACTGAGCCCTATATCTCATTGATACAGTGGACTGAAACCAAGAGAAAAAAACAAACACTTGTTTTCATAAGTTTCTTCTTCTGGATAGTCTGTGACAGTAACACAAAAGGTCACTAATACATTCTTCTAGTTGAGGATATCACCATCAGCGTTCATCAAAACCATTGGCCTGCGTTTCCTTTTCTTGTGTTCCCATCAGCCTTCAGCACCTGGACAATATTGGCTTTAACTTGAGCTGAGAAGTGTTCCATCTCTCAGACTTTGAAAGAGTTTAAGAAAGATCACTATTTCATTTTTCAGATGTTCAGGGGAATTTCCTAGTTAAACCTCAGATCCTTAGCTTTGCTATGGGGTGAGTCTCTTTAGTGCCAATTCAATGTCTTTATTCATTACTGGCTATTACGTTAACTGAAGTATATGTTTTAATGAATTCAAACCGAGAGATTGGTCTGCTACACAAAGTCTTATGCTTAAAACTTCCTATTTTTTCTTCCCATTCCTAAAATACCAAGTTTCCCTCTGATGCATTTCCCTTCCATGTTCATTTTCTTTAGCATTGATTTAAAAGCTTGTCAGTTGGCAATCGGTTCCCTTGGATTTCTTTTATCCTATAATTTCTTCACTTTGCTTTTATTTCTGAATAGATCTTCGTGACATTGTAAAGTATATATTTGGACTATGTTCTAGTTTTCATATAGTTGCTCTGATAAGGGCATACCAATTAAAAACTTGGAGAGGAAAAGGCTTATTTCATCTTACAAATCCCAGGCCACAATCCCACATAGAGGGAAGTCAGAACAGGTATTCAGGCAGGAAAGATGGATGCCTGAATTGAAGCAGAGACCATGGCGAAATGGTGCTCACTGGCTCAGTTGTCTTACTCACCCAGCTTCCTGATACAACCAAGGACCACCTCCACCTCCGAGGTGTCACAGTTCACAATGACCTAGGAACTCCAGCATCAATCATTGATCAAGACAGAGCCCCACAGATATGCCCTCAGGATAATCTGATGGTGGTACTTACTCCCTTGAGGTTCTCTATTCCCAGCTGTCTTTAATTTTTGTCAATTTGATAAAAACTGACCAGCATAATTGACTCATTAATCCTATAACCTTCATGCGTCCCAAACCAGTATTTTTACAATTGATAAATAAGTTTATCTACCTGTTTGAGATGCAGCCTTGAACCTCTGAATCATGGGGTTCTGTGTACTGAACCTTAGAAAATTTGTCCAGGAAGACCTCACTTCAATGCTTCTAGTCTCTTCTTATTCAGAGTTAATTCTTCAGAGCTAGCTGATGCGTATCTATCATCTTAGTAAGCAAAGGTTTCATTTCCACAGTTTCTTAATCCAAAATATTTCACAAGCCAGGCCTCCATCATGTGCACCTCTCTCAATTAATATTATCCTTCATGTACCCATAACATCCCATTAAGTTAGTTCCAAACACTTTCACAGTCCTCCCCACAGAGAACATGATTAGACTCAGCCCAGTAAAGCCCCATTTTTGATCTGATATACTTGGTATCAGTGAGTTTCTCTAGGGAACAGAACCAATGGGATGAATACATATAGTCATAAAAGGATTAAATCGGTTTATATTAAAAATAGGAGCAATAGTTTATCTCATATCCAAGAAGCCAAGAACTTGTTAATGGTTGGTTCTTGAGCTTGGGTGCCTAACCAATCTCAGTCAAGCACGTACTCCCCCCCCCCCAAAAACCTGGAAGGTTCCTGGTGAACCGCTGGTCCTTAGAAGATAATAGGAGTTTGGAAATGCTGCTCCTGCTATGAGTGAAGGAATTAGGAGTGGCAGCAACAAGGTAAATTGACTTGGTGGCAAAAAGGAAGGCCAAGCAAACAAAAGGCCAAGGATGTTTCTTCTGCCATGCCCCCTTTAAAAAAGTCTGGGCTGCTACCAGAAGGTGCTGTGCCCTCCTTAGGAGGACTTTCCCACATTAATGAAGATTATCAGGGCAGTTCTTCAGGTGAGGCTCTCTACTTAGTGGACTCTAATTTGTGACAAGCTGACATTAAAACTAATCCTCATAGACTTCCATGTTTTTTTGGTATGCAATTCCTAAAAGTCTTGTCATCTCCAGAGGCATCAATGTCTTTTTAGATGCTGGTGAGTGGAGCGATGGCTGGCCTCTGCTCCTTGGTAGCTCGTATTAAAGTGGAGGCTGCATACAGGAAAAACCAAAACAAGGGTTTCCACTCCTACTGCTAACTGTAAGGGATGTGAAAGAGCCTGGTAATTAAAATGAGCGCAGTGGTGACTGATTTGATCAAACATGCCTACTGGAGAACGCCTCCACAAAGCCCCCAAAGATTGGATGTGGATGGATTTCTGGATACAGAATAGCTTCCTAGAGAAAGTTGTACTGGGAGCTTGCACAGA
>JAQHUG010000062.1:1629493-1644084 GCA_028555095.1 Dicrostonyx torquatus
ATTAAAGGCGTGCGCCACCACCGCCCAGCTTGAGATCCCAGACATATAAAGACATGTAAAATCATTCTTTGCCTTCTAAGACTTCTTTACATTGATTTCTATGGACTTATTTTCAGTGTTATTGATATTTTGTTCTTCTCCACCATGTTATTGAATTAACACATTAGGTTTTACAGAAATTATTGTACTATTCAACTCTAGAGTTTCCATTGGATATAATTTAAAGCTTCTAGTTCCTGCATGAAACTTTGTATCTTTTCTAGAGTCTTTATCTTTACTTTGTTGTGCTATTATAACTGCTTTAAAGTCTTTGTCAGATAATGACATCTGGCTCAACTCAGGGTTAACTTTCTGCTTCTGTTTATTCTTCTGGAACTTCTCAGGCTCTCCTGGTTCTTTGTGTGTTGTGTAATATTTTATTGGCTCTAAACATTTGGAGAATGAGACAACTCAGTGTTTTTAGAAACCTTGTGGAGATTGTGTGTGTGTGTGTGTGTATGTGTGTGTGTGTGTGTAAAATTTGTCAATCTGACTCAGTTTCCCTAGACCACAGTTCTAATGTTGGCTCTGATTTAAAGGCCTGGGAGTGCTACTGCAACTACTAAACATTTGTGCCTTTGAAAACAACTTCAAGACTAGACAGTGGAGTTCTCCGTGGTTGATTTCCTGTGAGAGTCTATTCACCCCTCTTAGGGACATATTTCTCCATGGCCAACTGAGATGACTCCAGGAGTTACTTTTATCAAATTATGATTCTGTTCTCTTTACTGTGTTATAGAGTCTCTTCAGCACTCAGGAATACAACCAATAGGACTTCAGTCTTTGTCCATGAATGCTCACTTTTCCAAGCTGGGTCAGATTTCAGAGCTGAAGGTTAGTGAGAGAAATAAAAGAACAGCATGGACTCTTTCAACAATCTTTGAACCCTAGTTCTACTGGGCTAGAGGGAATTAGTGTCCTCCAGTGCGTTTTAGGTTAATGTTTGGGTAAAGTCTTCAATGACATAGTTGTGACTTTGAATAAGGATGCTTGTGTGAAGCAATAGGAAAAGAGAAATAAATACAGGAAGTTTATTCCTTGTCCTCTGTCCTATAAGGGACTTGTCATCTACAGATGTTTCTTAGGAAAACATTCTCTGAGTGGGTCCGGGGGTCCACTGGAGAGATTATGCTGCATTTGAATAGAGATGGGAGGTAGGGAAGGAAAACTGTACCTGGAAACTTACTGCCAAATTAATTGATCTTCTGTTCCCCTCCTTCCTTTCCTCCTTCCCATATCCTCTTTCTTTTCTCCTTCATTGTTTTCCCAATTTGTTTGCCATAAATTTCTTCTCAGTCTTTATATGATTGCTGCATGTATTCTATTCCAAATCTCTGGTGGATTTAGTAGATAAGACGATGGAGCCTGCCAGATCTATCTTCACCTAAACTAGAACTTATTTATGAAAGTGGCTTTGGGAATGATCCTGACATGTGTGAACCTACTGCTGGCTGCAGAGTATGTATGTATGTATGTGTATATATAGTACAACTACAGAAAAGTTTATAAAGTAAATAGATAAAGCATGGTAAATTGATTAAGAAATAGTACTCAAAGTTGAAAAGTAGATTTTCTGAAATTTATTGGCTACATCTTGGAATAGATAAAATGTTCATGTGTCTTCAGTAGAATGTAGTGATGAAGAGATCCTGAGAAGACAATCTTGATGATGCATTTTAACTACGGGCATACCCATGACTAGAAATAACAGTTGGCTTCCTTGTAGATACTTCAATTTCTTTTGAGCATGCCACCCCACAGACTTCTAGGAAAGGTATACTTATTTTCAACGTTGGAAGTATTCTAGGTGATCGCTAAACAGGTCATGGATGATAAACTCTGACAATACCAACTCTTGAGAAGTAAGAGGGTTTGCACTTTTCCTCATGTAAGTACTTCAGTTGAATTTGCTCGAACAAAAGACCAAGATTTTAACATTTTAAAATTAGAGATTCTGAGACATAAATGACATTATTGCTGTAAAAGTTCACAAAACTCCTAAGTTGTTCTCTACAATAATAGCTATAACAAGAGAAAAATATTAGACCAGTGCATTCAAGCAAGTTAATGCCTGACTTACTGAAGTACCATAGGGTTTAGAATATTCTACCTTCTTCCTCCACTGCTTTAGCACATACTCATGAATGCTTTCACTTCCAAGTACCCTTACCTTGTATTTAACTCATGAGAACAAAAATTGCTTCTTGTAAAAGTATTCCGTTTAACTCTATGTCTCAGTACGGAGGCACAGGTACGTCTATGCTCATTGCTACCCCATTCACAGTACCTAGGAAATGGAACCAAAGATGTATATTAACCAGTAAGTGGTAACAAAATTTGTTATACATGCATAATGAAATTTTATTGGCTTCTAAAGACAAATGAAGTTTTCCAGGAAATATAAAAATTATACTGAGGGAGATAACTCAGGCCCAGAAGGTCTAATGTCTTATTTGTCTCTTATATGTGGTCCCTTTCCTATCTCTTCAGATCTGTTTATTTAGCATGGAGTACATGTGGAAGCCGGGAAACTAAAGAGGGGGCACAGGAGGAGGGGATTTAAATGAAGAAAGATAGCAGAATACAGGTTAAAGGAGAATGAAGAGAGAGAATACTTTAGGAAGGAGGTGCAGAGTTCTGGGCTGGGAAGAATGACCGAGGAAAAGGCAGTATAAAGAAGCCATATGGAAGCCTGTGTCTTATAACCCAAATAAAACATACCAAACGGAGATTGAGGAGAATCATCCCTCCTTTTGAAATGGTGCTGTCTCTAGCAGTGGGTAGCATGTCTTGGGTGTGAACCATAGAAAAGTACAGGCTAAGGGCTGAACTGGAAATGCCACCCCTGCTGCTCAGATTCTGCTCTGTTGGAGGGTGCCGAGTGGGCTGCTGGAGGGGAAAAGACATCATCGGTCTTAACCAGTTGGGAACCCTGTACACCAGAAGGCCAAATTACTGGGCAAGGTATGCCATATGCCTCATTGAAGAAAAATAGGTTAACTGTTAAGGGAAGAGTCAACTCTCCCCTGAGTGAACTGATGCCCGTTCAGAGGTAGAGGATGAAGAGGAATGGCCGACGCTTGCAACTCTAAGCCTGGCTACTAAGTCAAGCATGGAGCCATGATAGACCTATGTGGAGAACTTATGTTGTTTAACTAAATTGACACATCATTAAACTGCCTTCTAAATATCTATGCTTATACCCATTGTCAAAGAGTTTTCCAGTCTTAATCATAGAAGCCTTTTCTTGCAATGAATGGTAATGAATGTAGAGGCTCATGGCTGTCCAAGATGCTGATACCAAAAGATAAGTGTGGGCTCAGTCCTGAACAAGATACTCCTTTCCCCCCTTTTTAAAATTAAATTTATTTACTTATTTTACATCCCAACCACAGTTTCCCCTCCCTCTTCCCCTCCCATTTCCTGTCCCCACTTCCCCTCCAGATCTTCCAATCCACTACTCCTCTGTTTCTTTTCTGAAAGGGGCAGGCCTCCCATGGACATCAACAAAGCGTAGCATTATCAAATTGCATTAAAACTAAGCCCCTCCCCTTGTATTTAGACTGGCCAAGGCAATCAAGTATGAGGAATAGGTTCCCAAGAGCCAGCCAAAGCATTTGGGACAGCCTCTGCCCCCATTGTCAGTAGTCCCAGGAATAGCCCAAGTGACACAACTGTCACACATATGTGTGACATAGGTCAGTCTCATGCAGGCTCCCTGATTATTGGTTTAGGCTCTCTGAGTTCCTATGAGTCAGGTTGGTTTAAACTAGACATTTATACCAATTTTTCTGAGGATCAGAAAGCAAACTTAAAGTATAAGTACATAAGAAATTCCATCCTCTAGACCCAGTAAAACCACCGTAATCAACTCACAACAAGACAAGTGTTTCTGTCAATCATGTCTTGGAACAGGGAGGGGCTCACAGAGCCTTGTCCTTCACCCTTGAGCTATTTATTGCTGATAGATTCCTAGTGAGGAGAATCAGTATCTTTAGTTGTGTGTACACTGCTGAGCCCACCAGGTTCCACTGGATAGCTCCACACCTACGGGCAAACAGACACATCTGGTTAAACTTAGTGCCTCATATAACAAAACAAATAGATACGAACAAGGGAGAGAGAGAGATTTTATGGGAAGGATGGAGGGAGCAAAAAATGGGAGAGGGATCAGGACAAAAGGAGTCATTGTGCATTTTAAACATGTGCAAAATTATCTAAATTAAACTTAATTACTGAAAAAACATGTACTACTTGAGTGAGCTGACAGGTTGGGCAAAGACAGCTTACAACATATGTCATCTTTAGTAGCTTCTTCATGACCAACAACAAAAAATAGGGTTGGGCAAACCAGATTATCTAAAGAAAGAGGTAGAAGACAGTAACACTAGTCAAAGTTACCAGTTGTGATGAAACAAGAGACTGTTACAAGCATGGTGTAGACACAGAACCACAGCAATGAGGGAAGGTTCTAGTGTGTCTTGAAGCATGATTAATAAAATCTCAGAGAGAGAAATTGGGTTCAACCTGAAGGTCCATAAAGCAAAACTGCCAGCCACTGGCTCTTACCTCTGCTTCAATCTGAAATAACGATCCTGTCTCTGGGAATCTTGGAATGAGACTGCATGAGAGCTGTCTCCTCCCATTTTATAGTCCTCTCTAGGGCTGGGATTACAGGTGTGGTGTGTGCCACTGTAATTAAAGGCATACTGCCTGGTTTCTCTGGCAACTAGTGTGGCTACTGGGATTAAAGGTGCGTGTTACCACTGCCTGGCCTGTAAGGCTGACCAGTGGGACTGTTTTACTCTCTGATCTTCAGGCAAGCTTTATTTATTAAAATATAACTAAAACGCCACACAGTGTTTCTGTCATACACTGTCATCCTTTGAAAAACAATCTCATTTGAAACTATCCATATTGGTAGACGGCCCTGGAATAGGCCTTATGAAGATGATTAGCTTAGTTGATGAACGATTAAACAAAAATGAATTTCAACCCTCAGCTTTACTGTGATGATATTCCTTGTCAGTTTAATGGGATTCAGAATCACTGTGGACGTTACACTGTGGGTGTGACTGTGAAGGCTCTCTAGACTGAATTAGCTAATGTGGAGAACATGTGAGCATCATTCAACGGGCAGGGGCCATGAGCTGAATAGAAGGAGAAAGTGAGCTGAGTTCCTGCTTTCACCTCTCTCTGCTTCCAGGGTGCGGATGTGATGTGACCGACCCTCTCAAGCTCCTGCTGCCGTAACTCCATGACTTCCCTGACATGATAGACTGTGAGCTCACCTGAATCTTTCCTTCTTTAAGTTGCTTTTATTATGTATTTTGTCCTAGCTAGGCACAAAGGAACCACTACACCTACTATTCTATTATTAAAATTGCTATACAAGCTTAGCCACCTGGGTTTATCATAATTGAATACGTGAAAGGATGTTCTCCATTCAGGCTGCACTCTACTTTATGCGGCCCAAAGGACAGAAACAGAATCATTAAAACGCTTAGAAGACACATTTTTGTTTGTGCTGTGGACATTTTTATGGTAATTTTTTTACAATCTTACATATAACACAAGAGTGCCAGAAATGAAATGGCTCTTCACAAACCGTTTCAAGTTCCTTGTCATTGCCTTCCACATCACAGCCTGACAGTCCTCCGTTGTGTTGAGAGAGTAGATGCTCAGACCCTCACTGGTTCTGCTACTTTAGCTGGATTCATTCATGTCTGGGTCTGCTCTTTCCACTCTGACCTGAACTCTCTTTCAGATTCATCTTCCCAAGAAATGCCTTTCATTGTGGCAGTGTTCCTTTTGCCAAATAATTCATTTTATTCTTGTACAGCGATCCTTTTATTTAAAATATATCTCACATAAGATTATACATAAAAATTGTACAAAGCAGATGCTCAGGCTTTATGGTGCATCCAGAAAGAAAGCGCACTTGTCATTACCAATAGATTTGGAAAGAAATCCTGCCAGCACCTTGAAATCCCACATCCCCTTTAGTTGTGGAATTCACCCTCCCTGAAAGCATTATTGTGATTTTCAATAACAGCCCCCTGACAGATTTACTAACCAAGTTTGTATCCAAGAATCCTATGTTTTAGCTCTGCTTATATTTTGACTTTATATAAACAAAATTATATGCTATCTATGTATTCTTTTGTGCCTGCCTTCTTCATTGGAAACTATTTTGTGAAATTCAAATATGTTATATCCATAGTAGCTAAGTAATTTTCATTCCTTCATAGCTATTCTATTGTGGAAACATAATACACTTTATCTCTTCTAGTCTTTATAGAGATTTAAATTGTGTCCATTTGGGAGATATTACAAATACAACTACTATGAGTATTTCAGGGTTTGATTCCTGGTACATGTAGGTTATATGATAGCATGTTATCCTATGAACAGCTAGAACAAAAATACCACAAACTATGTGTCTTATAGATGATAGAAATTCATTTTTTACAGTTTTGAAGACTAGTAAATAAAGACTTTAAGCATTGTTAGAGTTTACAGAGTGTCTATGTCTCCATTCTCTGGCAGTCAATTTATTGTGATCCCTACTGTGATACTGAGGAACCCATTATATGGGCACTAACCCTATACATGAGGGCTCTGTCTCATGACCCAATCACATTTCAAAAGCCCACCCACTAAAATCATTACATTGGTAGTTAAAGTTTTGCATATGAATTTTGGGGCAAACATATCCAATCTGTAGTAGCAGATCATGTTAACTTGGGGCTGGAAGTCATTATGCCAATTATACTCCCAGGGGGATACACAGGACACTACCTGCTTGATATCATCAATATTTATTTTGTTGTTTGGTTTTAATTTTAGCACTTACGGGAGGGTCTTTTAAGTAACATTGCATTGTTTTAACTCATATTTGTCTATTATTAATGAGGTCACACAATTTGACATAGTTGATTGATCATTTTGATAATCTATTCTGCGTGCTATCTATTTAGGTGCTTTATCTTTTACTATTGGGTGTTTTTGTTTATTGTGAGCAAATAAATTATAATCTGCTTGGGATTTAATTTTTCAAATAATGTGAAGTCAGAACCAATTTTCACACTTTAATATAGATCTCTGATTAAATAGCATCTTCTCCAGGGAATCAGTTTTCTTTCAGTGGTCTTCAGACTCTACCTTTAACCAAGTAAGGTGCTAGTATAATGCTAAATACTCTATTATTTTTAATTCACTAACTGCATGACAACATCATGCTTTTAAAATTATCATGGTCTTAACTGGATGTGGTAGCTCAAGCTTGCAATTCTAGTGTTTGGGAAGCTGAGACAAGATTGTGTGTTAAAGGCCAGCCTGGACTACCTATTGAAAGATTGACTCAAAAAGCAACACTGCGCTCTTAATGGCCAGTACAGTAAGTCTTATATCTTTGTTCACCTTAAGATTTCTTTATTGATCTTTATTGCTTTGTATTTCCAAGTGAATTTTATAATTGGCTTGAAAATTTCCATAAAATACCCTAGGGAGACTTTTATTGGAGTTGTATTTGATGCATAGATCAGTTTAAAATAATTCATGCATTTATAACATCTAGCCTACTAAATCTTGAACTTGCTATATACCTGTGTTTATGTATTCCTCAGTTTTCAACAGTATTTGTATTTTTCAGTGTGAGAATATTAAATATATTTGTTATTTTCAGTCCTATGTTTTTTATATTATGGTATTAAATTACCCCAAAAGGGACATTAAAACAAATGGACCAATAAATATTGAAAATAAGTAAACAGGACTGATATAGCAAGTTAATATGAAGGAAAGAGTAAAATGAATTAAACAAAGGCTGAGAAACCAATATGAGCATTGGACAACCTGAACTTAATAAATAATGTCATTACAAAGCAAGAGTTATATCATATGCTGATAATGTTAACTATGGAAAAATGAAAGTATAAATCATAAACACGTATAGATCTTTCCACAATACCTTTACATATATTAACAATAACCACCAGAACTGAAATAAGATGCACATGAATCAATAACATTGGAGCTTATCCCTTTCTGAAGCCAGCCGCACAAATGCAGGAAACATCAGAAATGGTTTCAGCAAACTATCAGACATCCTCATTCTCACGCAACTGCAGGCAGCACTAAAGCCCAGAGGGCAGAAATGATAGTCCCCCTACACAAACACACTCGTAAGATTTACTAAGGTAGATTATGAGTTAGGTCTTAATAGACAAATATCTAAAACAAAAATTCCTGTGACAAATAGCAACAAGGATAGGGAGCATCTAGACATGCAAACATGGCTAGAAGGCATGTCCCAGTGTGAACGCTTCGGATGGCTTTCTTGTGAAAAGTTTAACACAACACTTCCCTTCAATCTAGTCTATACACCCACTGAGAGAAGCAACAAAAATAAAAATGTTTGTCTAAACAGAGGTGGAATTGATTTGTTCTTGTCTTACTCATATTAGAAGCAACTCTCTTCCACTTGCCTATCAATATGGCTAAATGAATTTTAATGTGTGCACTCACATTAAAAAGGAATGGACCATTGATGTATGAAACGGCATGCATAAGACTCAGAATAATTACGCTGAGTGCCAGAACCAAGGCAAGATAAGATTATTCACCCTTTGATTCCACATATGTAAAAACTTTTGCAAGCCACTGATATACAGCAAATCCAGATCAGTGGTTCTGAGTGGTTGACAGGGATGTGGGAGAGGACTGGGGAATTGCAAAAAGGCCCAAGAAAACCCTTGAGGTCGCTATGTGTGTTTACCACTGCAGGTGAATGGAAACCTGCAATCGTGAAGACGCCACACTTCAGCCTCACCGAAACTGAGCTGCAATGCATTTCCGAGTGTACCATGGCTATCTAAGTGTACACCTTTATTTATGGTAAGTCTTTTACCTAGAGTGATGCTTTTCTTGTAGGGAGTGGCAGAAGCCCTGAGTGAGTGAGTGAATGGGTGCTGTTGACACAGGCATGGCCATGCCAAGGACCCCATAGCCTCAGAGGAATGACAAAGCCTTCCTCAGGGAACTGGGTATGAGTGTTGACAGTGCAGAAAATGCCCACCGGGTTTCTCCCCGTTCCCTGCAATGTTTATGCTGCAAACTGTATGGCCTGAAGACTGCTCCCTACAGAGACTGTTCCTACCCAGACTAGCGAAACCTGTCCTCTTAAGTCAGCTGTGTACTGTATACCCCAACTTCTGGACCAGCTGTATGCGACAACCCTGCCTCCTTGCTCAGTTGTCTGCAATTAGACTGCTGGTCTCTGTTCCACGTAGTACAACAAACACACGGAGCTTCTGGGGTCGTGTGACTTCTTAGGCTAAGAGCTCTGATCACCTGACCCCAGCCTTTCCGTGTGTCTGTCTTGTGGTTGTCTTCCCCTCACTCACTCACCACCCCAGTCAAGCCCATCCCTGGAGCCCTCCCGGAAACAGTCCATCCTAGTTTATTGCACGTGAGAAACTACCATTTGCTTGCATTATTCATTTGCATGTTGACTTTGGCACTCTTAATTTGGTTGGAGTTCTGTTTAATATTCCCCTTGTTAAGCACAGGTTAAGTATGATTTCTATTTGATTGTTAAAATATATATATATTTTTTTACTTTTAAGAATGATTGTCATCGTGTGTTTCTGCGTGCAGCTGCTGAGTGCTTGTGTAAGTTAGAGGACAGAGGACCACTTTCAGGAATCAGTTCTTCCCTTCCACCATGTGCATGCTGGAGATTGAACTCAGGTTGTCAGGGCTGGCTGCAGGTGACTTTACTCACTGAGCAGTCTTGATGGTCTCATGATTCAATTTTATATCGTAAGTTCCCCGAGGGCATAGAAGAGGCTGCTTTCTGAACTTCTCTAACTCCAGATTCAGTGCCATACTAAAGCAGCCTATGCTAATCACTGCATAAGTGAGTGGAAGAATGGCCATGCACAGGAGCGCAGCACAGCAGCGCTTACAATAGCCTGGCAGGAATTTTATGCGGGGCCATGATTTCAGAGGGAGATCTAGTTACACATCCTTTAAGACACCTTTATCTCTAAAGCACTGGAAGTTTCTCCAAAGTTTGAAGTCCCTCATTTATAATAATGTGGTTGTTAAATTGATACCTCCAGTCCACTGTTCTTATTGTTTTCCCATTTTGTTATTCCACACAGTGGGAAAATATCTTGCCCCCGTTGGCTTTCCATGAATGTTCCTCGGAGTCTTAAGAAATCCTTGGGGGAGGAGGGGCAGCTATGGAATAAGAAAGCCGTGCATGGAACACGTTTTCTTACAAGAACCATTTAATACATGCATATGAAAACAATTTAATAGCGTTTAAACCCTTGTTTGTTTTGCTCCACAATAGTCGGCCTTTTAAGAAATGGGAGTACTATCATGAAAAATGCCAAGATGTTGCGTGATTGATCACCTGATGTGTGGGTAACTGACATTCAGTTTGTGCACTGATGCATAGACAGCTTTTACAAACTAACTATCAAATTGATGTATGTGGTCTATTTTGTCTTCACTGTTGTATCTTATGTATCTTGTCTTGTTTTTTTTTTAAACATATGGGGTGATATTTTATTATCTTGTTTATTCTTCTTTTTAATAAAATATTTTCTCTCTGATTTGGATTTCTTCTGTTATAGAATAAAAATTCATATGAATCAAGTTTCTATCATTTCTCATAGTAATTAAGTCATCTATGATGCCACTTCTTGCTGTCTACTTTCATTGAGTTGCACATTGTATCTTAGGATCTGTTATTGGAGTCACATCAATATATTTTAATTTTTAATAAATTCTGTGTTGGAAAGTTGGGAAATGCTGACTTAGTCAAATCATTATTTGTGTGACTATTTGATTAATGTTTCCATCTCTCTCAAGAAAATATTTCAAAGCAGGCTCCATGCCTATTTTTCTTGTGAAGTCTGGAGATCTCATATCTAGCTCCTGACACAAACAAGTGCTATAATAAAATTGCATATTAATATACATACAATCCATGCCATTGAGCTAGCAAGGATTTCCATATGGATCAAGCCTCATGGTGGATGGGGAAAGATGTTTACTGGCATGTTTGTGCTTTTAGGTCTGGGTTGCTCCAGTTCCTTCCAGCATCTAGCTACCTGACCTATATGAGATTCTAGTCTCTTTAATTGAATATGGTAGCATTTTGTGCATTGTCCTTTATGATAAGCCTTTCATTGCTGGAAATGAATGCTGAATTTGGATGATTGTGAAAAACTGTATTTAATAGCTTATTTAATTTAAAGTTAGTATTAAAGTATCCTTCCCTTGTAATTTGAAATGTCATATTGGCTTCCTAGACTATATAAACCTGTATTTAAATTGAGCAATTTGGTAATTGCCACATATAAGTTATTCCACAACCATGAGTACAGATACAGGAAATTGAAGTTCACATCCATTGGTGATTTACTTTTAGAAACCATTATATTCTGAACTGTTTAACCTGCCATATTATTGTTGACAACATTTGCTGTATTGCATTCATCATGGCATATTATTAAGTTCAACCCACACGTAGAAGGATGAGAGTCACTCTCCATCTTTCATGAAGAATTTGTGGATGTACTTTCAAACAATCGCATAGAGATATTTACAAAAATCAATGTTCTTAGATAAAAGTCGTTGCTTCATTTCTAAAGCAAGAACGGGCTGTTATCAGAACGAATAGTCAGATAACAAGAAGAAACTTCTAAAAGTTAAGGGAAAACCATTAATGTAATTACTGGAATATATGCATTGGAATCTAATAGAAGGGATAAAACAGAAGATTGGGAAAGTTGCCCAGAACTTCTTACAAAAACCAATGAAGATAAAAAATGTAGAAAACAAGAATATCTATGATCAATAATAAAGAGCCAACATCTGCCTGATAGAAAAGCAATGTGAAAAAGAAGGGTGCTTATGATCAGGAGGTAGCAGTAAGCAGGAGGAAGGGATCATGGAGTGAAAAAAATAAAAGGTAGGAGACACACAAAAAAGTTTCTTTAGACCCCATTGAAGTGAGTTCTCACTAGGATCCCTGAGTGCAAGAAGATATGACTCTACTAGCTACTTTCATTATGGTGATGACCAAATTGTCAATGACACAGCTTCAGGATGCAAGATTTGGCCCATGGTTTTAGACTGTCAATTCATGATCCTACATACTGGACAGAGCTTTATGTACAGAACACACGGTGGAGAAGATGTGTCCATATCATGGCCAACTAAGAAGCAAAGAAAATATAATGCTGCCTCTTTGTTGGCTTTCCTTTTTGTCCTTTTGTTCTTTCAGAACCCTGAAGTCCATGGGATGATGTCATAGTCATTTGGAGTGGGTAATTACCTGTTCCCTATTAATGCTTTTCAGAAACATACGTGCAGATATCCTGTGGCATGCTTTCATAGGTCAATGTGGAATCCAGTCAAGTTGACAACAAAAACTGGGTTAAACATCTCAGTAAAAAATGTGATTAAGCACATTGACTGTGTCCCCTTCCTTGGAGAAACTTCTCAGTTTTAGAAAGTCCCATTTATTTATTGTTGCTTTCAATGTCTGTGCTACTGGTGGTATATTTAGGAAGTGGTCTCCTGTGCCCATGCAGTCAAGATACTTCTCACTTTCTCTTCTATGAGGTTCAGTGTGGCTGGATGTATATGGAGGTCTTTGATTCATTTGGGTTGAGTTTTGTGCATGGGGATAGATATGGAAACATTTTAATTCTTCTACATGTTGACATTCAGTTATGTCAGCACCATTTGTTGAAGATGGATCCCCCTGGTAAGGGGAAAAAGACAAGATCTCTCTGGGAAAATGGGATCATGGAGACAGGGAGAAGGGAGGGTGGAAGGGGAGGAGGAGGGGAGAAGGATTTGGGAGGAGAACACGAGGGAATGGGATGGTTGAGATGGAGGAAGGACAGAGAGGGAAAGCGAGGAAAGAGATATCTTAACTGAGGAAACCATTATGGTGTTGCAAGAAACCTGGCACTAGGAAAATTCCCAGGAATCCACAAGGATGACCCCATCTAAGGCCCTAACAATAGTAGAAAGGGAGCCTGAACTGTCTTTTCCCTGTAATCAGATGGATGCTTACCTTAATTGTCATCATAGAGCCTTCATTCATCAACTCATGGAAGCAGATGCAGGGATCCACAGTGAAGCACTGGACTGAGCTCCCAAAGTCCAATCCAAAAGAGGGAAGAATGATAATATGAGCAAAAGGATCAAGACCATGATGGGGATACCCACTGAAACAGCTTACCTGAGATAATGAGAGCTCACTGAATCAATCAAGACTGACAGTGGGAAAGCCAGCATAGGACCAAACTAGTTCCTCTGAATGTGGGTGACAGTTGTATGGTTGGGCAGTCTGTGGGGCCACTGGCAATGTGTCCAAGATTTATTCCTACTGCTTGCACTGGCTTTTTGGAGCCCATTCTCTTTGGAGGGATAACTTGCTCAGCCTAGATATAGTGGAGAGGGCCTTGGTCTTGCCTCAAAGTGATAGGCTAAACTTTGATAACTCCTTTACCCTTTCTTAGGAGTGGTCACTGGGTGTGGTGAGGGGAAGGTGAAAGGAGTAGGAAGAGGGGAGAGAGTGGGGACTGGGAGTGATATGTAAAATTTTAATTAATTTTTTTTGAAAAAATGTGATCAAACAAAACTATCATAGCCAGGAAAGTATCATGAAATGAACACACTGTTTTATTGATCATTAATTTGAGAAAAAATTTAGATGTGATGTCACATGTCTGTAATCCTTGTGTTCGGAAAGCTCAAGCATTTAAGGCCAGTATCAGTTACTTAGTGAGTCTGAGGTCAGTGTGCTCTATATGAGACCACATTTTAAAAAATAAAGAAGCATATGAAAACAAGTTTTGTCTTTCATAAAGTTGCATTTAGAGGAGTAACTTTCAAATTGGAACAGAAGGATTGATATCTCCTGGCAAAGGTCAACACAGGGAAAATTGGAGAAATTATAGTAACAACAACTGAAATTTCCCACTTCACTAAAGCAGGATAGGTTAGATCAACCTATCCATTTAGAAAAAACAGGAAATCTGGAAGGATAACATGGTGGAAACATTGAAAGTTAACAAGGTATTCAACAAATATGCTTGCAGAAATTCTCATGAATACATTTCAGAGCTTGGTGTGATCTTAAAACCCCACTACTTGAGAGGTTGTGACAGGGAGATAGGCAGCTTGAAGCCAGCCTGGGCTATATAGCAAGACCTTCAAGGTCAAAGTTTAATCATAAAAACTTGCATCCAAGAATTGCAGCTAGGAAGACTTATATTAAACAAAAATGTCTCACAGGCACAAGCGTCTTGGGAAGTATTTGTGCTCAACACTGAGAAACAGAAAGATGCTATGCCAGTATCAGGGGTAATTGATAGTGAAGTCATCCATTGCATGGATTCATGTCTCGATTTAAATCACAATCATCTTATTGGATTAAAATAATTTAGAATTATTACTTTCCTAGTTACTTGTCATGAGAAAACATTCTAAGGAAAAGCAATCATTCTGGAAGG
>JAQHUG010000062.1:1644823-1663013 GCA_028555095.1 Dicrostonyx torquatus
TCTAACGTCAGTCCTCACTTTGATTGGGATGGGTTCTCTCTGTTGTTCATTGGTATATGTGTCAGGCTGGTTGGCCCATGCACTTTAGGAAGTTCTCTCTTCACCTGGAGAATTTGCTCTCCTTTTCCCACCTTACTGTGAGAGAACTGGAGTTGAATCCTTGTGCTATCCTCCATGGCTTACATGGCTTCTGGAGATTTGATGCTCTTAGGCCAAGTTCTTTGCACAGTGAGCCATCTCCCCAACCCTCAATGTCATTTTTTGGGATAGACTCTCTCACTGAACCTGGAGTTTGCTAATTTGGCTAGACTGGCTGGACAGCAAGCTCCTAGGTCCTCCTGACTTTAGCCCCAAGCATTGGGATTAAAAAGCTTGAACTTTTGTGTGGATTCTGGGGATCCAAACTCAGGTTCTCATGCTTGTAAGGCAAGTACTTGAGCTGTTATGCCATCTCCCTCACCTAAGAAAATCCATTTTAAAAGCAAGCTTGTCAGCTAAATTCTCTTAGTCTGTCCAAATCCCTAAAGTTCTTTCCCTGCAAAGTCGGATTGCAAGTACATTAGGTTGAATAACCATTACAATTACTTTGTCCCCATCCCCTTTTCTGGAGTGTTAGTGCCCTTCCCATGTTTGGGTTGTGATCTCTTGTGATTTTCTTTCTAGTTTGCTCATTCTCTCTGTGATATTGTATCTAATAGATTTTTAATTCACCATCTGTGTCTTTCAAAGTTATTTTATTGTATCTATTTTTTATGTGTGTATTGTGTGTGTGTGTGCATATTCTTTCATTTTCACAAGTGGGTCCCAAACATGGAGCACAGATCAGGCTTGGCAGCAAGCACCTTTACCCACTGAGCCATCTCATTGGTCTGTCATTTTCTTCTTTAGCAAGTCACCAATGTTGAAAGGGAAAAACAATAGCTCTGCAAGCGCCTTAGTTAGGGTTTCTGTTGCTGTGAAGAGATACCATGACCATAAAAACTCTGGAAAGCATTTATAAAGGAAAACATTTAATTGGGTGGTTTACATTTCAGAGGTTCAGCTCATTTTCATCAGAGTGGAGCATGGTGTCTTGCAGGCAGACATAATGCTGGAGCTGGAGAGGGAGTTGAGGGTTCTACATCTTGCACAGGCAACAGGAAGTGAACTGAGACACTGTGTCTTGAGCATATGAGACTTCATATCTCGCCTCCACAATGACACACTTCCTCCAACAAAGCTACACCTAATGGAACAAGGCCACACCTACTAATGATGCCACTCCCTACTAGTTTGCGGGGGACAATTGCACTCAAACTACCGCAGCAGGTAAATATGACAGTAAGTTTAACTAGGTATTTGCTGAAGAAAATTAGTTTAATAGCATAATGTCCAATGATATCATACACAGACGTAAAGACCAAGAAATAATTATCAGGAGGGTTTAGAAGACTTTTAAATGTTCCAAAATTCTTTATATAATAATAGGTAAAATCATTTATTCATATTGTGCTTTAAATATATCATGGACACATGTTGTAGACTCTAACATAGCCATTATAAGAAAAGTTTTAAAAAAAGCATAGGTATTGAAGAAATCTGAATACTAAAAAATAATGAAAAAAAGAAATAATATAAATAATTTAATCATGTAAGTAATTAATATCATAAAGCAATAATCTCTTAATTAAAACAGAATAGAATGGGAAGGTAAATTAAAAACACAATACAGTGGGATATTTAATATAGAATACATGAGGAATAACACATGAAGTTTACTTCTGACCTCTCTATGCAAATGAACATGTACATATGTGCATCTTCAAACACATGAGTTCCAGCACACATGGCCTTACACGTGAGCATATGCTCATGCACACAAAGATGCACATGCATGCATGTATACATACACACACAGACAGACACAAGATGAATGATCTCGACACAATGTGTATTTTCATAGGTTCTTGGGTTTACAGAAGAAAAAAATTACTAGATTAAAGTTGGCTATTTAATAGTACATAATACATTTATTTTTACTTTTTTATCTTTAAATATAAAAGTACAAGCAATAACAAGAATCCTGTTTGTAATTAAAATTTAATAAGATCCCAGCGACCATAACTAAAATGAGAAAAATCTTTGGGCTAAGATTTTCTGATCCATAAAAGCATAATTTTCATACTGTGGTGTCAAATTATTGTCACTAAGTATATAGTACTTTCTATTTTTTTCTGTTTGCCTTTATATTAGCCAACGATAGTACAATAGTTGGCACCATTTAGTAGTTTTCCTTCTGTTTCAGCTGGAAATAATATATAAAGACCTTAGGTATCCAACTAACTTTTAAAAAACACCTATTTTAATTACTTCTTTATTTTTGTCTAATATTAGCATTTAAAAAGAAAATTTCCAGTTTGCTACTTTTAAAAACCATGCTTTCACAATGCACAAATTATTTTACTAAAGTAAACGAGTGTAAAAAAATAGAGCAAAGGGGGCTGGAGAGAATTTTGAGCAGGCTTCAGAGGACCCAAAACTCTTCTGGCCTCCACATACACACATACCCATACACACACATGCACACATGTACACACACACATACGCACATTGTGTACATACACACAGGCAAAACACATAAAAACTCTTTTGGAAGAACATATGTGAAAATTTCATTGTGGGCACCGATTCAGGAAAAGAATGCGTGTGAGAGCTGAGAGATGTCATGGAAAGAGGCTGCCACTCAAACTGAAATTGATAAAATGTAGAAAGCGATTGTTAAAACCCTTCTGCAGAAGTGCACCCTGTCAGTAAATAGATAACTCAAAACAGAGTTGAGATCAATCCTTAGCTCCAATTTTACTTAGAAAACAGTTAAATACAGTAAAGCTAAAGTTGGGAGACTTGAGAGATCACGAAGCTGGACTCCACTCCCCAAAGGAGGAGTCACGTGTGTTAGCAGGCCAGTGTCCCGAGAGACACGGAAGCAGCAGAGTTCTGTGGCCCTGAGCCAGGGCCCTGCTCACACCAATTCAGTTGCAGTAACATACTGCGTTTTCACTTACGTCCCGTTACATGAGCTCAGGGCAGAGGATATGTTAAATGGTTCTTTACAAAATGTGTTAAACATTCATTCCTATATAAATGTTAACTGATTTAATAAATTCTAGCTAAACTGTGTGTCCTTGTCTAGGTGCTGAATCAAACACCAGGGCTTGGGGAAAAAATTAGTTCGCTCTGATAGCGCCTTTGTCTAAACTTCTAGTTTCTGATGCCGCCTTGCAAAGTGTCTATGGGGTGCTATGAGTACCCTGATACAATTCTCATCCTGTTGCAAGTAACTAACAAATAATAAGCAGCTGCTATATTATTAGCAAAAATTAAAATTAAAAAATCTCAGAAAAAGATGATGATCTTCATACTGGGTAAGAAGTACCAATAGTACATGTAATACTGGATTAAAACTAAAATATTATCAACTGTTGTTATAGACTTAAATAAAATATAAGGACACAAAAGTATACGCATAATTGTATTATCTTATCAAGTACTAACTTAATGTAAATTGGCATAAAATTTAGACAAGGAGACTGGATATATGTTTTATTTTTTAAATTATACCTTACTTATTTATGTAGTGAAGTGGGGGTCGCATGTTGATTTCAGAGGGTTACTCAGTGGGGCTGGTTTGCTCCTACCATGTGGGTCCAAGTGTGAACCTGAGACCATCAGGATTACTGGCAGGTACCTTTACTAAGCGACCTCAGGGGCCCAAGACAGTATAGTTACAGGGAGTAATAGAAATTCTTCATTATAATAAGCTAAGCAGTGGTTCTCTTTCCTTCTTTTAAAGATAAGTAATATTTCTGAAAGATCTGAAAAATAATGGTGCCAACAGTCATGCAGATTATGGGCTCTTATGCACAGAGTAGGGGACTGTGTTGGGTACCTTGATCAAAGGGGGTCACCTAGGAAGGTTTGTAATTTCCTTCCAGCTTTGCTTCTAAAGGCCCATTCGTGTTAGCTATTTAGTACTTTGACAGATGCATTCTGTTTTGAATGGCTATCCAGCATCCCCTGGCTACTCGGGGTCCACTTGTGCCTTGCTATCTCTCCCCAGTATTCTCGCCAGAGTGCTTGTCATTCTGTGTCCTATTTCTTGATGTTCAGGCCTGGAGCAAGGAGAGCACTTTATATCCCTATGATTTTTCTGTAGTATTATTTTTATTCTTTTGGCCAAAAAGCATGCTGTGCTTTTAAAGGCTATGGTTTTCACTTAGATTTATATGAATATAATTGCACGCTCATATACGGTTGTAAGAAATAATGTATAACAATGCGGTATGCTCATTACCCAGTTTCTCCTAATGGGAACATCCTGCAAAACTATCTGAGAGTATTGTAACATTGAAACAATTCGTCATTCTTATTTTTTAATTTGGACTCCTCATTTTGCTTGCACTCATCCACATGTACTCAGTTCTGTATAATTTTAACACACATATAGATTGGCCTAGTACCATGGTCAGCCATAAACTCAGAGCTCTCAATAATCAACATCTATTCTCTCCTACTTGGGAAGGATTACTAGGAAGTCCGTGATCAGGGTGGCAGTGGATTTGGTGGCAGTGATGATGGACAGCTTCTAGGTTTGTAGATGGCCACTTCTGATGAACCCTCTTAGGAGAGGCAGGAAGGGAGTTGTAGAAGGAGAGAGAATGAAGGGCCAATATGTTCCAGTCTCTTGTGATTCTTGTAGGCATTGAGTCATCACAGAGGCTCCACCCTTAAGACCGTTCCCAAATCCAGTCACTTCCCAGAGCAGAAATTCTCAACTTGTGGGTCATGATCCCTTTGGGGAAATTACAGAACAGACACCCTGCATATTACATATTAACATTAAAACACTAGCAGAATTACAGTTATGAAGTGGCAATGAAATAATTTTATGGTTAGGGTCATCATAACTTGAGGAACTTTATCACTAAAGGGTCACAGCATTAGGAAGGTTGAGAACCACTGTCTTAGAGGCTTTACCTCACACACCTCATGAAGGATCAGGGTTATAACATATGAACTGCGGAGGGGCAAAACAAACTAAAACAACAACAACCAGAAGTCAGTGACAACAGACAAGAGACAAAATTCTGTCAATGAAAACACCCTGTCAATTGCCCTCTCACGCCCTCCATTCATTCATACCCCTAACTGTGGAACCACTAATTTATTTTCCTTACTTAAGACTTTCTATTAAAAATGGCATATAAATGAGATGATATAGTAGGCGATCTTCGGAGAGAGACTTTTCTTTGTATATAATTCATTAGAAAGCTCTCTACACTGTTGTGTACATCAGTAGTGTTTTAGTTGGCAGTTCACAAAGCAATACTCCACTGAGGCATATGCCACTACTATCAACTAAGGGACATCTGGACTGTTTTTGCCTATTAGGAATAGGATTATTATAAACAATCATGCAAGTTTTTTTACATAAAATATTTTTATTTCTCTGGGATAAAGAAGGCAATTGCTAATTTATTATACTGGTTATGTCTCTCGTCGCCTGTCAGCAAGCAAAGGAAGGAAGGGTTTGCCTCAGTTCATGGTTGAAAAAGGGATGTAGTTCATGATGAGTGGAACGGCGCCGAGGTGGAAGAGTGAGGCAGCCGGCCACACAGCATCTTCAGTCAGGAAGAAAAGAGAGATGGACGCTCGAACACAGGAGCGCTTCTCTTCTTTCTCTTCTTATTCAGCCGAGGCCCAGAGCCCACAGGATGGTGCCAAGCACATTCAGTGTGTGCCTCACCTCTTTAGTAAAGTCTCTCAAAAATGCCGTTGTAGACTCGCCCAAAGTGTGTCTTACTAGCCTTCTAGGTGGCTCAGTCCAATGGAGTTGGTTGAAATGAGCTATTGGCTGTACAATAACTGCTCATTTGACTTCCTAAGAAACTGTCCAATTTCCTTCTGGAGTGTCTGGACCATCTATTTCCTCTCCTCACCAGCAAGGCAAGAACGATCCTGCTTCTCTCCACTTCTGTCAGCACTGGATCTCATCCATTTTTAAAATTTTATCCATTCTGATAGGTGTGTAGTAATATCTCATCAAGGTTTTAAATTGTCTTCCTGGGGGTGAGAAGATAGATCATTCTTTAGCCTTAATTGCCATGTCTATGCCCTCTTCCCCCGCATGTCTTTAGGCCTTCTGCTGAGTGTGGTGTGTGTGTGTGTGTGTGTGTGTGTGTGTGTGTGTTGGAAGAGATGAGAGAGGGAGGAAGCTGGGGGAAGGGAGAGAGAGATAATTGAGTTTTGATATTTCTTTATATATTCTTGACACCCCATTCCTCTGTTGGATATTTGTATTGCAGATGTTTTCCAATAATACCCACTTTGTCTTTTTGTATGAGTTTTTGAAGTTTTAATTTAGATGAGGTGCACTTGATGAGGCTTTCCTTTGACAAATAGTACTTTTGGTGCCAAGATTAAGAATTCCTTGTTGAGTCCCACATCCTGAAGATGCTCTTCTGCATTTGATTTTTATAAAATGTTATGGCTTTACCGATAGCATTTACATCCCTAATGAATTCAAATGAATGTTTAAACGAGAAGTGCTGTTCATTCTCGTGTTTATTTAAAATATATGGCGGTATATAGCTTTGAGTTTTTTTTTTTTTTTTTTTTTTTTTTAGCCAAAGTCCACGCATTGTTGAATTGTAAGAGAGGCAGTGCAATGGCGTGTTTTGTGCTCTCGTGCCTTTGTTTCTCTGTGTCAGTTGCCTGAACGGTGCAGTGCTCTGTTTTAAGTACTAATCCATGTCTGTGTGCTTCTCTATCACCACGTGTAGCTCCAGTTACACAGTGTTCATAGATAACTCCGAGCAAGCTCGCTTCCTTCTTTGCTGCCATTCAATAACTCTCCTGCAGTCAGTGCTACATTCACCTGGGTTCTAGTCTTCTCCTTTCTCCCTCACTCCCTACTTATGTGGCAATCTCTCTTCCCACAGGGCCTTTGCCTCCTCCATGCCTTAGAATCCACCCTCAACAAACTTAACCTGGTTGCTTCTTCAGTTCTGAGCTCAACACTTTCTTCTATAAAATGTAGTAAGAGCCCCAGTCCCAAGAAATCATGTCAATGATAGTCATAACGGTTGCTTAGTAGCATTCATTTGTGTTGTTTTTTAAGTTTATAATAATTACATTTCTCTCTTTTCCATCCTCCCTATAAACCCTTTCACATCCTCCTCCCTGCTTTCTTTCAAACTAAAGTCTTTTTTCACTCTATTGCATGTATGTATGCATATACATATATATTAGTAAATATAACCTGTTCAGCCTCCATAATGTTACTTGTATGTATGTTTTCAGGGCGGACTATTTGGCCCTGAACAGTCGGTTGGTGTGCTCTCCTCTGTAGGAGACCACTTCTCTTATGCCCAGCTTTTCTCAGTTGCCTTTAGCTCTTTGTGTAGTGTTGAGCCTTGTGGGATTACAGGTGCTTGGGAGTCACCATGTATGTTCTGGTAACCAAGCCTGGGTCCTCTACAAGGGCCATAAGTGCTCTTGATGGCCGAGCCATCTCTCTAGCCTCATTGAGTGATTTAACCTTCCCCCTTGAAAACAAAGCAAAAACGAGTAAGTGATTACATTTTGATTTACAAATTTTAAAATCAAAGTTTATCATTTATAACTTAAATTCATAGACTCTAGATGCTAGACAGATTCCATACTTGTCTTCCGAGTGAGAACATCCACACACTACACTGCTTAGCAGAATAGAAATCTTAATCCAGATACAACAGGGGACTGGGTGGAGGGTGAGATGGCACAGAAAACACATCCTGAAATGCTCCCGTGACTAGTATTTGATAGCTGCAATAAACAACCAGAGTGGTTTCTTCTGTACATCTTAATTCCTGAGAGTGTGGAGTCATAGCCCACAAAGCCTCCTAACATGCTTCTCACACAGTAAACTCAAAAGCATTAAGAAATGGAGGGGCAGCCGGGCAGAGGAGGCTATTAGTGGCCGGATGTGTACCAGAGCACTTTACAAAGATGGAATATAATTTTGTTGGCCTATTTATGAGTTAAAAATATACATTATTTTGTTTGGCCCATTTTCCATTTTACACTCTCCTGGGAGCCCTGCAGACCATAGCTCATTTTTAACTCCCTCCCATCGCTCCTCATTTTCCATTCTCTCATGTGGATGGGAGGGAAAGTCACTTTGCCATTGTCAGCTTCTCTCGAGCACTCAAGTTATCTCCCCCAGAGTGGGGGAAAGTAAGGGCCCCACACTGAGAACTTTCCATTCTAAACCCTTTTGCTTTGGCCCAAGGGACTAATCAGGTGTTCTAAATACTGACTAACTGGGGTGGGTCATTTCCATGCCTGTGCTCCAAAGTGAGGCTGGGAGGTGGCATAAGTGTCAATGCCATTTGCACGCACACAGTTTATTTGCATTGTTCCCTTTGTCTGGAGAATGCCAGCACAGAGAGCCGGAGGCACAAGCTTGGGGGATGGGAGTCTACAGTTCATATTTGGACACTGTGTCTCATGAAAACTGTCTATCCGATCGCCACATATTGGCCTCCCGGGTATCCAAGCCCACGAGTGGGGCACTGCACATCTCCGGTTGGAACAGCTAAGAGTCCTTGCCACACAGAATGAAAATGTTGATTGCAGGGGCTGGAGAGATGGCTCAGTGGTTAAGAGCACTGCTCTTCCAGAGGACCTGGGTTCAATTCCCGGCACCCACATGGCAGCTCACAACTGTCTGAAAATCCAGTTGCATGGGATCTGACACCTTCACACCAATGCACATAAAATAAAGTTAAATAAACCATAAAAAATATTTTAAAAAAATGTTGATTGCACTCAGCTTTGCCAATGTCTCTTGACAGGAAAGAGCAGACAAAAATCCTCTTGAACAAATGAAATGTCACTCAGAGCTCAAACATAAGAAACAAGATATGTCGTATTATTTTTGGAGATTAGAGATCAGCTGGATCCAATTAATTCCTCGGATGCATAATGAGCTAGCAGGGCTGGTTTTATGATTCAAGAACGTTCTCTAAACCAGTTCCGTGGCTTTTCTTACCCTGAGACCCTCTACTTCCCTGTGAGGTTGGCATTACCTTTTGTTTTGGAGGGAAACTTTCTGGAAAGCCTGTGCCTTGGGAATGGGAAAGATAGACTTCCTTCTTTCTCCTTAATGAGCTTTATAGGCTATACAGTGTTAGAGCAGGTGGAAATATGAAGGATAAAAAGAATCTGAGCTGAGCCCTTTCCATCTTGGCAGCACCCATCCCCACCCCTCTTGGATCTTACGGTTTTTGCCAAAGGAAATCTTTCAAGACATTGGCTTGCATGACAGTGCAGGTAGGAGGCAGGGAGGAAAAGAGGCTTTAGAATGCCACCAGGCTTTTGAAATGGGCTGCAGGTTTTCACAGGGCAGAGAGTGTGCCATTGGAAGGTTCACAGGTTTGGTGACACTCCTTTTTCTCCTAGCTCGCCTCAAGGTAGATCTTGGTTTTCTCTGCAAAGCTCCATGGGTCCTGGAGGAAAGGCATCCTTCCTTCCCAGCTCCTGCAGTGAGTATTTAAGACGCTTGTAATCCAGAGGCCTCCGTGTTAGCCACGTCAGCGTTAGCCTCTAGTCTGTAGCCTACTTTAGGATCTCAGTGATGAGTACACATTGTAGATCCTTCTGGATCCTGAAAATGTAACTCAGTGAAGAGGTCATTTCCATCACTACGGAGTTGGTTAGTGATACAAACTCTACTCAACGCCTGGTCACTTTCACCAGGCCTTTAACATAGAGACCTGAATGATGCATAGACAAACTGAAATGTGAGAATCACCTCTTCTTTTATAGTTCTGGAAGCCATAGCCCCAAACTGGGGAGTTACTCATTCATCCCATACAATGACAAAGTGGAGCCTAACATTCTTCTCTCTATAGATAATGTTCATCCGTCCTCCACCAGACACTGGCTGTCTCGAGTGCTGAACTGTGCTACTGGTAGATTTGTGCTCCTTAACAAAAACGTAAGTTGACCCCATCCACATAAGCACAAAATGTGTCTGGCCTACCTGCTCTCCCATATAACTTGTGGAAAGATACGCAGCTCAGTGCCTGTATTTCACAGGTGTATAATTATGGCTGGTAGTGGAGTCTGGGTTTGGCTTTTGTAGACTCTTGGCCTCTTATTCAAATAATTGAAGTAAAGGCTCAGACAGATTTTAAAATAATGGGGGAGAGTTTATTCAAATCAAAATAATGTTACATATGAGAAGAATATGTTACCAAGATTAAAAACAGCAGGGCACATGCCTGGCGAGGTATTCAAGGGTCCCAATTATTCTCTGGGTCTCTTTTTATGGTGTTCAGGAAAAAAGGGCATTTGGTTGCCCAGCAGTGTAGCATGGGTCTCCTATGTTTTAACTGGCAAGTTTGGATTACATAAACATTTGCCCATTGTACATGTCCCCTCCCATGCTGCATCTGATTTTAACCATAGGCTCATTTAATTATGCTTGGGCATAAGATAGCAAATATGAGATTCTGCCTAAAAATTCACTTAGAAGACAAAGTTTGCTTTTTTGGGCATGGACCCAAAGCCAGTTAAGACAAGATAGGTCAGTTGCTTATAGTTTCTCGAAATGTTTCAGGATGTGTTTGAATATAAATGGGGTGTTATAGAGGAGTGGAGAATAGAAAAGACTTATTTCTACTATTTAAAGGAAGTATCTATGCAGTTCAATGCAGGTGGGGGTCTTAGATTGCTAATAGTATGCCTTGTGCATTGGTTGGAGGTGTGTGTGTTTGTGTGTGTGTTTGTGTGTGTGTGTTTGTGTGTGTGCATACTAGATGCAGATAGTGTATTAAGTTGCCAAGCACATCATTCTATAGCCCAAACCAAGTGTATCCCAGGTTGCTAAGCCATTTCTCATACCTCATTGTCTCACAATTAATATTAGTATAATATCAATATTATGGATATCACTAAATATGAATGCTATCATTAACATTGTATATGGGTAAAAGTAAGAACCAATGGAATTTTTCTGGGCAGGGCGTGTGGTCCACCCAAATGGCTCACAGAGCAGACCTGGTAATACTCATTTTGGCAGTGTGCTAAAATTGTACTGGAAGCATAGGTGATAGCTAATTTAACCTCTCAGAATATCTTAACGCAGCAGATATGCATAGAATTGAAAGCTATGAGAAAAAAGGATAGCATGATTCAAAAATCAAGAGGAAGCTAGACTAAGAACAATATATATCGGGCACATATACTGATTATATATGGTGATAGTACATAATTCTTTCAAACAGTAGATTGTTTGAAAAATAATACAGCCATGTGCTGCATAACAGCATGTTAGTAGGTGAAAGACGGGCCTTATCTGTGATGATGATCCAATATATTTTTTATGAAGCCCCCCAAAAAGAAAAAGACAAAGACAAAGAAAAGAAAATCCTGTGTTAAATAGTGATGTCATAGCCATTGTATGTCACAGAACAAAACAGTGCTCACATGGCTGACTGTGGATGCAGTTGAAGGCAAATCACCTGTCCTGCCCACTACAAGAGAGCATAGCCCATGGAGTTATGAACTTGGCAATGACAGGAAATGGATGTTAATAGTTTAGCATTTACTATTCCATGGTGCCATATATTATTTTAGAGTGCACTTCTCCCATGTACAAAATCGTGCTTTTTGTAAAGCAGAGTTCCATGCTATTCCAGCAGCAGCCGCAGGTATCTCATGTTTACCGTGTCCCTTGTTCCCATCAAAAGGCCACACTGGGTGACTGACCTACACCGTCTAGTCCTGTGTAATCTACAATGACTGCACAATGACAAAAGAAGCTAGCAGCTGTCCACATTATTAAGGGACACATGGCCGTATATGAGGAGGTCTTGAGGAGCAAACAGTCTTCCAACAGGTAGTACAATGAAGAAATGCTCTTTTTGGTAGAATAAATAATTTATGCATGGATGGCTGAAAGGGTTTGCTCGGAGGATAGCCAAGAAGTGTATCATGTTATGGCATGTGCAGAAATGGGTGGAGGGGGCAATGCTAGGAAGGCAGGCTGAACTGATTCTCTAGAGTCCTGGATGTCCATTGGCCTCTGTCTTCACTGAAATCCCAAGTCGTACTGAGAGGTAAGTGGAGGTGAGTTCTGGAGTACATCCTGGCAAATGGGATGTGACGAGGAACAGAACAGTGAAGGCTTGTTCTCGTGCTAGATCTGAAGTCGTTCAGGTTAGCATGGTCAAGGTCAAGTCTTTGGACCAGAGAAAGTGTGGAAGGAGCAGGTAAGTTACACAAAACATGTCTTCCCTTCACTTTGTGTCCATGAGAAGTGTTGGGAAGGAGTCGTTTGGCTTTAGATCTTAGAACTGGACTTTAGACCCAGAGGGGCCATTTGTGCTAGTATCCTTAGCTCACACATGACTATATACATGGAGAGCTGTAAGGAGAAGGCCGCTGTTATATGCTTAGCTCTATGTGGGCTTCCTCTCCACACATCCCTGGGCCTTTCTAATTGGATTGTAAATAAGTATGGGACAATTCCCAGTTTTTTTCACTGGGTAGCCTAGATACCTCTATCAGAGTTACATCAGCACTATCTCATTTTTGTTTATGTCCTTTGTGTTTTACAGAAAAGTTAGAACTGTGCTCAACCGTTGGCGTGCATGGTACTTCTATGCCAGAAGCTTGATGCCTGCTTTTTTGGGGGGGGATATAATAAAGGGTTATTTATTTAGGGGTAGATTCACAGATCTACAGTTCTTTGCATGAGTGGGAAACAGGAACCGAATCCAGCAGTCAAGAGAGAGAGCAAGTGACTGAGATTTTTTAGAACCCAAGGCCATGCCCAACCTTCTCCAGCATCCCAAACGTCATCGGCTGAAGGAGTTCCCTCAGCACCTCTCCCATTTATCTAAATAAGAGATTTCCAAACTCAATACAAAACTATATACAATAAGAGCAGATTTCAAATATAAAAATTAGAATTACAACCAGCATAAACAATGCTAAGCAAGAAACATATGCTATTTCAATAATTATTCTATCCTAAGAAGTCTAATTCTTATATTAGAAATTGCTTCGCTAAGTCATGAGAGGAGAGTAACTATGAATAACTAGTCTTCAAACCCATCAAAGATCTGAGAAGGGAAATAATATTACTTGAGTAGACAGGAAGTGCAATCAAGCAACTTCCAAAATGTACAATAAATGACAGAGACAGCTGGCTACCTGGGCAATCACTCAAAGTTTCATTTGCAACATTGGAGCAACCGACTTTGACTAGGGCCTAGAGTAACCGGCAGATCATTTTTAGAGGCATGAAAAATTTCAAAACAGTTTTATTCTGACTTGGAAAGATTTGGTAGTCTTTTTTTTTCTTGTATCTTGTTTGACCTGTCTGGACAACATGCATTTTGTCAGTGGTCGAGGCATGGGCAGTTCTTTGCCCAAAGGCCAGTTTCGCCAAGAAGAAAACAAGATCCATGTAGGGTGTCTTTGGTGCTCAACATTCTCTTGGGAATAGATCAGTTCTGCCAGATGCCTGCTTTTCTTCAGCCAAATCCAGTTCTGAACATAGGAATCTCAAGATTAGGCTGTAGAGTGCACTGGTTGAGCATGTCATTGCAGATATTCTTGCTGAAGGTACTTATTTTAGGTTCAGTTCTTTCGGATTTTCATCTGTGGGGATGTCACATGCTGCCTGACAAGATGACGGGAGGAATTTGGCATGTGCTATTATTTTCCTGTGGAGGAGACAATGATGGCAAGCCTTTCTGAGATGGCTCGAGGAGTGCCACACTTAGATACAGAAGGCCACCGCTCTTCCAACTGCATGCTGAGCCCTGTTTAAAGGGTCGAGCCACTTTCCATCTTGTTCGAATGTCTCAGGGTCTGAAGAGCAGTGCCATATTTAATTAGAGCCTGAGAAAGGCTTCAGCTTCAAGACAGAACAAGCTTAGAAAGAGAGCTTTTTATCTGTGAAAGGGTGAGCGTGAGGTGAAGCTCTACCCTTGGGTATCCAGGGAAGGTGAGCCAAGCAGAGTCTGATAGACACCAAACTATAGGGTTGTAGGGAAGACTTCTTAGGAACTATACACAAACCCCGAGGTATTGCTAATAAGCACGTCCATGTGGAGCTCTTACTGGGGTGTGTCTAAAGGCAGAAGCGCAGCTGTAAAGTGATTAGAGAGCTTCCTTTGAAAGCAATAGGATCCTCTCTCCTTCAGGTAAGTGCCAGGGAGCTATTGGTCAGCTGATAGCCACAGATTCTCTACGAGCAGACGTGCCTCTCTGCAAATGCTGAGTCTTCTGTTCAAGCTTTCTGACCTTGAGCGTTCTACGTAGGTGTTCTAAATACCCATCTCTCACTGTAAAGCAGAGAAGAGCAGAGCTCAACAGTGGAGAACTGTATGGATTACGTGAGATAATCGTTTTCCTATAAGAGGTGAACAATTCCCCTCACAAAACGAAACCTGTTCTGTTTCAGACAAGGCAAGCAAGTAGTATCAGTCGTTTGTCAGCAGAAATCGGGTTTCACAATTTCATTCTTACATTAACATATAGTATGGAACCAAATCTTTGAGGGTGAACAGTTATATGAATATTGCCACTTCAACAGATCAGTATAAGCACAGGGTGCACAAAAGAGACAGGTACCCCAATACTTCCTGCACGACTCGGTCACTCTTCCAGCTCCCCTACTTCTTGGCAAACACTCATGCTGTCTCCGTCGCTGCGAGTGCCTTTGTAAGTGCGACATATAAATGAATTGTACACTAACTTTCTGAGCAGGATTCTTTAGCTCTATGCGACACCTTTGATGCTAGTGTGAGCCACCTATCAGTAGATTGATCCTTTTGCCGCTGTAAGGCATCCCATTGTAAGAAGGTGTTACTGTTGATCAGTTCATTCATGGGAAGTCACTTGGATTGCTTCCAGGTCTGGAAACTCAGCAGACATGCTGCAAACACTTGATGCGTCAGTTTTGTTTGGCTAACAGTTCTCCTATCTCTAAAGTAAAACTTCCAGGAGTAGGATTTCTGAGTCATACAAACAGTAAATGCATGTTTAGCTTTATAAAACATGACAAATGCCATGGCTACACTACTTCATGTTCCCACTAGCAACACATGGGGGATATGAGCCACCCTGTGTCCTTACCAGACCTTGGTATTGACCGAGTATCTTCTTTTATCATAGTAGTCTACTAAGGCTGAAGCAATAGCCATGTGGCTTCAATCTGCACGTTGCTAACGGCTAGGGAAGCTGCTAATTTACTATTTACTTTGACTGTATGAGCCCCTTCTTAGATGGTATGTCTGTTCAAACTGTTTTCACTACGTTTTAAGATCCACTGTATTTTCCTACTGAAATTGTGTTACCTGCAGATCAATTTGAGAATCAACAATTATGTCTTATTACGTCTTCCAATCTATAAGTTCTGCTTGTTTTCCATATATTTGACCTCTCACCGATTTTTTTTTGTTACTAGCATTTTTTAGCATGGAGATGAAATACAGTAGATTATGTTGGGTTTGTATATAAGCATTTTGAATTTTTTAAAGCTGTTTTAGACAGTGAATTTATTATTTGCTTCAAATTCCCCATTGCTCCTATGTGGATAAACAGTTTGCTGTCTGTTTTTGACGCTGATAAACTTATTTATCATTTCTAGGAACACTTTTACAACTGTCTTGAAATTTTTATACTCAGTAGATTGTGTCTTTCTCCTGTCTCTTGAAATGACCTCTATTCACGGTTAATGGCCACTTCCTTGTTTTATGCCATCGAATATCTACAATGGGACAGGAGAGACGAAACTCATCCAAACCTTGTCTTGTTACTTGGTTGATATTTTGAATTCTGTAATTTTCCTCAACCTGTTTTTAGGTATTATTTCAATAGTGTCTTCAAAGAAATTCTCTTCATTCTGCACAGATTTCATAGCTTCATTCAATGAAATGGGGATTTTGCTTACCCATTTTGCTTCAGACCCAAACCAGAGAGACTGGATTAGGGTGTATTCATATTTCCCTGTCATTTTTTTCTCCTCAGTCTCCCACATTCAGGCTCCTTTTTAGATCTTATTTCCAAATGTCAGCCAGGGATATGAACTAGGAGCCTGCCCTGGACCTGAGGAAGAGAAGGAAGAAGGAAGGGAGAAAGGAAGGGAGAGGGAAGGGAAAGACAGACAGACAGACAGAGAGAGAGAGAGAGAGAGAGAGAGAGAGAGAGAGAGAGAGAGAGAGCTCCATTGTAGACAGCACATTGAACTCTGACTTTCTTAGCATTNAGAGAGAGAGAGAGAGAGAGAGAGAGAGAGAGAGAGCGCTCCATTGTAGACAGCACATTGAACTCTGACTTTCTTAGCATTGTGATCTAAGAAATTGAGCTAAATGAGTCTAGACACAGGGCAAGAGGAAACTTTAACTCGGCTTATGTTCAGATTATTTCAAATTAGTGAGTTAACGAACCCCTGAAACCACAGAAATTATTTGGATCAATTTACAACACAGGAAATCAATGGGAACTTTTTTGGTTGGCTGGCATGGTTATTGGTAATTCTGCACCTTGAAATGGCTGTGTGGGCAGGTGCTGCTGAAAGTGAGGCCCTGCATGGTCAAGGGGAAAGAGCCTAGGCACGAGGCTTCCTAGAAGTTTTTCCTGGTCTTGCTGAGTTTTGTCTACTGCTCTGGAGCACCCCACAAGCTGTGGTTCTCCAGAAATATCTGTTCCAGCTCTGCAGAGCTCGCTGGCGAGGCTAAACGGAAAATTCCAGAAACCCAGGTATGTAGCTTTCTTCAGTCCTGGAAAGACTTGGAAGAAAAGTCAGCCCCGCCCTAAGGAGGCTGCAGGTCACTGTACTGCCTTCCTTTAGGGGCACAGATAACCGCTTGCAGGTTCTCTCCAGTGTCTCTTTCCCATTAGCCACTGCGTCCAGAGGCTGAGAGCTAGTCTGCAACACTGCCATCTGGTGGATCCACGGCGACATTCAGGTTTCAGAACATGAAAAAGAAAAAAGACCTCTCCCTCCCCTCTCCATCTTTTCTCTTTATTTCTTCTCTCAAGCCTTTTTTTTTCTTTTCAATTGACTTGCGATGAACTTTCTGACATACCTGTGCAGAGTTTTTAGCCTCTGCCCAAGCCATTTCTCTCTTCTTGAATGCCTGTGCCCAGAGGGATCTGAGGTGAAGGACAAACAGGGATTTGAAGAGCCCCACGCTTTCCGATAACAAATTTCCACTTACACAGAGAAAACGGTGCTGAGATGTGTGGAGTTTCCTTCTCTACTGGGGCAATGATTCGCATTTTTAGTTTCCTTAGCATAGGCAACATACTCAGCCTAGGGACTCTAGGTTTATGCTTCTGTGTTGGGGTGTTGTGGTTTCAATGGGTTCATGGTTTTGAACACTTGTTCCCTAGCTAGTGGTGATGTTCAGAGAGCTTAGGGAGACCTTAGGAGGGAGCCCCCTAAGAGAAAAAGTGTGTCACTAGAGGTGGGCTCTGAGGGTTTCTAGCCTGGTCCTGCTTTCTGCTCTCTTGCTCCTTTTGGACCCCCGATGCAATGTGATGGGCTAGTTTCAGGATCCTGCAGCCCTGTCTGCCCTGTCATGATGGACTGTAGCTCCTCTGGAACCATAAGCTAAAACCAACCCTTCATCCTCTAGGCTGCCTTTGCCAGGGCACTCTGTCTCAGCAGCCGGACAGGATACCAAAACAGAGGGTTCTCGATTGAGTGACTTCTCTGGAAACCCCTTCCTGCCTGGTGCCCTTCTGGAGCCCTTTCTCTTGCTTAGCCCCACACAATGCTTTGTTGTTTCAGAGGTTACAGATTCTTTTTTCGCTCTCTAAACAAATCTGGAAAGCTTTTCTGTTGTCTGAAATTTTTAGAATTCTAGTTGAAAATGTCAACTAGCTGCTTCAGCCACTCTAACAGGACACAGCGCCCATACGGTGCAGGGACTCGGCTGTATTCACGCCACTTCTGTTGGCATCTGATTTCTCTTCCCCATGTGGCTCACCTTAAGAACCCCTTCTTATCTTCCCTTAATGTGATGCATCCTCTGTTAAGTGCAAATTCCTTTATGTGCAAAGGGCAGCATCTCTTTAGTTTTCAGGAGAGAGTGCTAGCTGAACTCTCTCTCTCTCTCTCTCTCTCTCTCTCTCTCTCTCT
>JAQHUG010000062.1:1675900-1716481 GCA_028555095.1 Dicrostonyx torquatus
CCTGGACAGTCACCCAAAGTTCTTCTGTACCATTGGGGCATCATCTTCAGCTTACAGGCCCATAGTATCCAGCAGACTTTTCCATGAAGCAGGAAATTTCAAAGACAGTTCAGTCACTTTCTTCTGTATCCTGCAGAATGTCTTGCAGACTCTTTCATGAAGCAGGAAGCCCAAAGGACCATCTCACCTTTAGGTAAGTTTAGCATGCCTTATGTTTTGTATGATAAATGGTTTGAAATTTATGGAGAGAATTATAATCCTGAATTTCTACATGTACTTAAAAAGAAAGCATATTCTAAATGAAGCTTATTCTTTTAATTGAGTATAATCTAATTTGCATTTAATGAAATTGCTAGTGTAGTTAAGTGAACATTGGCCATTTTGTTACTTATTTTATTTTGGTACTATGTTTCTTTTTTTCTCATTTTCCATGCTCTTCAGTTAGTAAGATATTTGTATGTGCTCTATGATTTTTCTCTGGTTATACATATAATTCATTTTATTTTCATTGGCAACTATAGAGATGGCAACATAGTTCCTGGAAATTTAATAGAATTTATTGAGAAAATCATTTGACAGTTTGACAGTGTATAAATCATGTAGTACCTTAGTCCCATTAAGCTTGTTCCATCTCTTTATTGTTATCAGCATTTTGAATTATAATGCTGTGTACATTTTTAAACCACTCAGAATGGTTTTGTTGGGGATGTAGTGAATCATAATGGGTAATCTTAGCAATCAGAGCCAAACACAAGCTCCTGTGTTTGATTACATATGGCACCCAACATGGGGATCTAACCCATGACCCTGAGAGATTGAGTTTCATGCTCTACTGACTGAGCTAGCTAGGCATTTATAAATGATATTAAGCCTCTGAGTCAATTATTCAGGAAGTGTCTTCCAGGTATTTGGCAACAGGCAGGCAGGATAGAAATGTTTGACTACAGGAGAACTGTCTAAAAGTTTGAGGCTAGCTTAAATTACATAGTGAGATTTTTGAGATTATAATTTAGTTACATTTCTCCCTTCCCTTTCTTCCCTTCAGATCTTTTCATATACCCATCCTGATCTCCTTCAGAGTAATGGTCTCTTTTGTTGTTGTTACTGTTGCAAGATTTTATTGCATGTATATTTGTATATATACATGCATATTCAAAATATGATCTTTCAGTTTGTATGTTCCTACCTGCATGCATGTTTTCAGGATTGACTACTGGTGTGCTCTTCTCAGGGGGAAAGCTATGGCTTCCATTTCCAGATTTCCTCAGTTTCCTTTGTTTAGGGTTGAAGTCTTATAGGTTTTTCTCCATTCGGTTTGGACTGCTCATTGGTCTCATCCTTGCTCAGCTCACATTTGGACAGTCATATTGGTGAAACTTTATGCATATAGATTCTGATGTTACTAGGATACAAAAATCCCACAGCAAGCTCCCTGATCCTCATGTTCTAACACTTTTTCCTCCCTGTCTTCCACAGTGTTTAGTGCTTGGTTCTGTTTTATTTGTCTCTGGTGTATTCCTGCTGCAGGCTTTTCACAGGACAGCCAGGATGTCCACTAGGACCTTGCGTACACTGCCTCTCATCTTTGGCAGCGCCTAAATGCTTCTGGTTCTACCTTCAGCAGCTATGGTATTTTTGTGTCTTGAAGAGAAAGTGTTCTCATCTTCATTTATTCTTCCTTCTTTATGGATTAGGCACCTCAAGTCAGTTTTTTTTTTTATTTTCATTGCACTTCTGTTTTCTGTGTCTAGCGGTAGCATTCCTCTGCTAGGATACCAGGCTTAGCAAAAAAAAAAAAATGGAGGAAAAATCACTGCATAATATTAAGGGTTCAATCTTCGTAAGATATTCTGTTCTCCAAAAACTCTTCCTCATCAGGGACGGGGAGATGAGCTGATTATTTCCAGAGATTCGTTCACACAGATGTTTGCATAAATTCCTTTCCAGTCTCACATGTTGGCATGAGCATTGTTCTGCCACTAGCCATTTCATCATGCTTGAAATGAGTTGGATGCCCCTCTACTCAAGTCATAAATTGTGGTTTTATTTATCTTACATTACTAAAATTTTATTATATGCTTTAAAAAAATTCCACTTGTCAACCATCCAGTATTGTATTTATAGACACACTAATCACACTTATTATCTATGAAGACTCACTGTTTGGACTCTTTGTAGGCTGGTTTCTGCTGCCTCCTACTCAGGATGTTTTGTTTTCTCATGAGCTGGGCACATTTATTAGAGCTCATGCCCTCTGGAGCTCTATCTACGGGAAGCTTCAGATGGCTAAGTTAAAGATGTTCTCTTTCAGGTAGGATTTTAATCTGCTTCTGATGGAAACCCTGGGTTACTACCAGCCTGGAACCCCATGCTGCCCGCACATCAAGATTCTGCATTTGCTCTGGGCAGGAAGCTGACTTCAATCCTCATTTGGCACTCTGAAATCTCTTTTATATTCCAGTTTTGGACTTATGTATTTTCTTTGTTTTATTGCCAACTCAATGATGAGTTCAGTATATTTTAACCTTTTGTTGCAAATGTTTAAAAAGAGACAGACAGCCATGCAAAAATATATAGCTTACTATAAGGATGCCCTTGTCCAAATAGTTAAGAAAACTCATAGGACTGTAGTCCTACACTGCTCCTCCTCATAAGCCAAAAACCCTTTCCTTCTGAAGAGTCATTACCCTGACCTTCAGGAAGCACATTCTTAGACTTTTACATAGTTTAACTACCCAAGGGCACATGCAGAGGCATTAAAACGCACTTGTCTTGCCCTTACATTTATCTATTAGAAAGAAAATTCCCCATAGCAGAATTTACTGATTGCCTATTGCTGGTGATGGCCAGCATTATCTTTTGTCCTCTGTATGCCCTGCAACTGTTTTGCCTGGCCCAGCAGTGAATTAGGCTTCAACCCTGTCCCCTTAGCAGTTTTTCAAGAGATAAATGTCATCTTGTTCAACCCTCCACTGGTGGCCACACAATGTGTGATCATGTATCATTACACAATCCTAGCATGTGTTGATGTTCTATGCATTGATCTAGTCATTAACTGGGAGCTACAGAGGGCAAAATGCTATCCTTTCTTTTGCACTTTTGACTCTGAATACCTTTATGAAAATAGATTTTTCTTCATTAGTTAACAGTTTATCTAGTGAAAGTCCAGGTTTGATTTGTCCTTAACCATATATATATAACTGTAATCAGTTGTTTCCTTATTTTTTCTATAGATGATTATAGAAAACACACACATACACACACAAATACTTAAGTAGTAAAGATGTATAGTTAAGAATGTTTTTAAGTATTTTGATTAATTTACATTAATTGAAAATAGCCTTCTTATGGAACCCTAAATGGCTCTACCTTGGCTTTAAATACCCCATCAAGGGCCAAGCTATTCCAAGACCTTTGAAGTCTTAGATTCAACTTGCACATCCCTTGCCCTATACATAGAATCAGATAATTTGTTAAGTTTCAAACCACAATTTAAGCGATATAAATTCTCATTTTATTTGATTGCCCATTGCCAATAAACCTTCAGGAAGTACTTAATATCCCCCAAATTTACATTTCTGCAAAGAGATTGTCTGTAGCATGCTGTCTAACGTATTTCAGGAAAATAAGGTCTTTGCTTAATTGGTTAATTGGAGGGCCAATACTATATTTCTACATCATAGATCTTAGTTTAAACTTAAGTTGGAATTTAAATGAGAATTAAAGATATTTTTCTTTTTGTGAGCACTTAGGTCTTTTTCCTCCCAGGTACTATATTTCTATATGAACAGTTCTTATGCATAAATACTTTTTTAAAGTCCTAATGATGACCTTGGTCTAATTTTTTTTTAAGGTAGAACTGCATGTTCAATTTTCTGGATAGACTAATGACTTTGAAGTAGATTTTAATCCTCTGTTATTATTTTCTTTTTTCTGGCTGTTTTACTTGAGTAATAGCAAGACAGAGAGGAGAGAATGAGGAGCAAAAGAACAGACTAGCACACACACAACACACTATTTTTCACTATAAAACACCACGTGGGAAGTCTAGTTGATTGCTAGGGGTAAGGAGAACTTGGACAATGTGTTAATGCCCCGGACCCTAATCAGACACTGAGCAAACAGAAGATGCAGTTCCTGGGTTTTTAACCTACAGAAGCACCCTCAAGGGTCTGGCTTGGGAGGCAGACAATACCCTTGGAAATCTCTTCAGGAGAGTTATCCCAGACTACATAGCCCCAAACTCTCCTATTTTACCTCTGTCACCACCACAAGGTTAGGGGACACTAGGCATTAACCTCCGTCACTCCCTATTCCTACTATTTCCAACCAGTTCACTTGTTAGGATACAAATTTCATTTATGTATAAGATGAACCCCCAGAATTAGCAGGTAGAAGCAGTCAGGGTCCTTGGGGTCACAACAACTAGGACAAAACTGCTTTGTCCTTGTCTTTGGGCCATGAGCCGCAGACGTCAAGAAAGGCACACAGAATGTTAAGAATGTTAAGAAAGGTGTACTTTTCTTGAGAAAGGAGCCTGGACTCTACATCTGCGGGCTATTTCTCAAGGCATGACACCATGAAGGAGGGGGTTCAGGCATTAACAAAGCTGGCAACCCACAGTGTTAAATTGTCCCTAAAAGCGGTTGTTAAAGTCAGGGAATTTTTTTTTATTTTTGAAAAAAAAAAAAGGCCCTTCTGCAGACACTCCATGGGCTGCTTATTCAGGAATTTTACAAAAGCTTAAGGCTGGTAATGAGGCCTCTGGTACTCCTCTGCAGCCAGCTCAGCGTGACCAGTGGGCCACGTGATCCCTGTACATTGAGGCCTAATTGATGAGGTTTTGATGCTTAAATGGAGCGCTGATTGCGGGAGTTGCAAGGAACTGCTGCCAGCCAGGGCTCGGAGGTGAGGGGAGATTTTTACACTTCATTCCCAGAGCTCCCCTAATGACCGTTATGAAATGAAAACTAACTTAGGGAGAAATGGAAAAGGGGAGGGGACTGAAAGCCTCCAGGCCAAATTCTGTAATCTGATAGTCCCTTAGCAGGAGGCAGCTGGAGAATAAATGCCCATGGAACACCTTTGCTGCTGGGCTTCTGAGAGTAGTAGTCAGCTTGTTTCATTCTGGATTGTGCGGTGTGCGGCTTGTTCTGGAAGGCTCCATCAGTGGGTGAAGCAAATGCCATAAAAATGGGACTCTATAAATTGGAAAGCGCCTACCTTGGGTGGGCCCATAGACAGACAGGAGTCCTGACCCAGCCACTTACTAGCTTTTCAAAGTTTCTTTTGTCTCGAAGTTTTATTTTCATCGTCTGTGAAATTAGGAGCGAAGTGACGTAGTACTGAATTACTGTAAAAATGAGAGGGTGAAGAAGGCAAGGATCCTGACATCGTGACTGGGAGTGGCTTGGATCCCCCATTTCCATCTCCTTGTGGCCCCTTCTTTCATTTTGCTGTTACAGACTGCAGATGAATCAATTATTCAATGTAATAAATCATCAATCATCAAGATGTCTCTTTATGCTATGCTTCACCATATGCCAGGCATTCTGTACAACTCGGTTCATCTCGCCTTATCCCCGTGGCTCCCAAGTTTCCACGTCGTGGTAGAGAGCTGTCTCCCGACACCCTATGCTGTGGTTTCCATAGGAAATGTTTCCCAGGCGCTCTCGCGAAGAAGTCTTGGTTCTAGCTGGTGGTATATTTCCTCAGGTGATGGAAACTGTAGGACACTGTGCCCACGGAGAAGATCATTGAGGGCATGTCCTTTGTCCTTGGACCTTGTCTCTGGGCCTTTCCGTTTTGCTTCTTTTTGACCAGGAGGAAAGGAAACCCCTCATCTGTATGTTGGCACTGTGTTGCACAGTACTTTGCCCCACACTGAACCATCCCTCCCTGGAGAAAAGCCCTTTAAGACTTAGGATGTTTGGAAGGGAGGCTTCTTATGTTTCAGGAAGTAAACTCAGACATCCCAGGAAATCCCTGGAGCTTTCCAGATTCATAAGTCCCCATCCTTACCCAAAATTACATAAGAAGTAAGGCTTGCTGGGGAGAAGTGACTCTCTGACAAGTTGTCCAGAGAGCTCCAGGGTTTCAGCTTTCACGAGTTGTCACCCATGCTAGGGTGGACTTTCGGCGACGCCTTTGAGTTGTCCATGTGCTTATAATTGCTCATCCATACCCCTGTAAATGACCCTAATAAACTTAGTGGGTATTTAGGGTGACCATCTTTGTTCCTATCTCCCCAGTAGTGTCACGTGACACAACCGGCACCTGGACAAGGACTAACAGTAGCAAAAGTGAGTTTAAGAGGAGTGATTGCGCAATCTTGGCTAGGGAGCAAGAAATGCAACGGAGGATGAACAGTGGGAAAGTGACACACTTTTGGGGGGAGTCCTGATAATGCCCATCTGTCTTCTTCCTCGGGCATGGGTTGCACGGGTTTTGCTGTATGTAGTGAGATGCTTAACTTTCTGAGCCATTGGAAAGCAATGTGTTCACGGTGTGTATCCCACACCTAGAGACTGCCTCTGTGAAGCATCGCGTGGCATGGCTGTTTGACATGTGTAGTTTCCTATGTGGTTTGGCGTGTATGGTTTACTGCCTGAGAGTGGTTGAAGGTTTAGGACAGATTTCCCAGCCGCTGAGAGTAAAATGATGAGAATGTCTGCATGTTTGCAGGGAGGTTGCACTGGTATGGGTATCAATGTCTTTGACTTGGGCTGAGACTGTTGGTGGTGGAAATTTGCTTGTGAAAGAGAAGAATCACAGTGAGAAAAAGTGAGGCTAGCATCCTCTCTGCTGGCCTCTGATTTGTTAGGAAATTTAGAGAAAAGAGAGAATGAGGTGGAGGAGATGGATTGTCATTTCTTATGGCTGGGGGGGTGGAGGAAGAAAAGAGAATACAAGTTAGATTTGTGCTAACAAGCACTGTCTGGTTTCCAAAACTTGTAACCAGACTTGTAAACCGAATGAGGAGGAGGACAACACAGTAGAGGAAACAGAAGATGCCTCTCAAGTCCAATCTTTAACAGAGAAGAAGGAAAAGTTCATGATTCTACACTCAGTCAGGGACTTAATAACAGACGGCGAGGAAGGGAGCATGGTAGAAGCCATAGAAGACAGCCTGTAGCTCTGACTTTTAATGGAGACAAAGGGAAATTCTAATTCAGCACAAACAAAGGACCTTGACAATGGCCCAGTATAAAAGAAATGTATGATGAAGCTGGGTGGTGGTGGTGCACACCTTTAAACCCAGCACTAGGGAGGCAGAGAGAGGCATATCTCTGTGAGTTCGAGGCTAACCTGATCTACAAGAGCTAATTCCAGGACAGGCTCCAAAGCTACAGAGAAACCTTGTCTCGAAAAATAACAAAACAAAACAAAAAAAATCTATGATGACCGGGAAATCCTTGGCATCTGAACCGTTTGAACTGGGATGATTGTTTGAGTAATCAATACAACAACCCCTTGCCACCTGACTTGTGAGGCTGTGGGACATGGGGGGAAATGGGATAGGTTTAAGTGATACAAAGGTAGAGAAATGTAGTACTGTGGGCATGCCCAATTCCTTGAGGCAAAGAGGACATAAACCAAAGAAGCTGGAAGGAAATCAGTCCCCTATGGACTGGTTTACAGGAGCCGTTGTAGATGCTTCTTCTTACCAGCATGGATCCCAGAGAATGGAAGACGGTGGTGGAGGGACAAGCATTGCTAAGAGAACTGGACACACAAGAAGAAATGCTTGGTGTTGACTTACAGGGCCGAATAAGACTATGTTCACTAGAGAATTGAGAAAAACAATTCACTAAGAGATATGGAGCCCTGGCTGTGTTGTTTAGCCCTATGATAGGACATAATCTTCATGACATCCAGTGAGTTCAGTGTACTTAAATCACGTAGAGTAGCATGTGAATCAGGCTCACAAGATGCTAAAACAAATAAAAATATATGTAAAGAAGGAAATCTAAACAAAAGGACTGTGAGGTTCAAGCTCCAGTGTCAGGAACAGAGGAGCATCATAGGTCGCTGGAAAGTTGAAAAGAATGTGAGAGGTACTAGGCAGATAAATCATACTCTATTTACTGGCAGATACCCAGGCACATGCTAACACATACAGGCAGTACACAGGTAGCTATGGGCACTCATACACAGACTGTTAGACAGGTAGCCAGTGGGCACACATAGCTCTACACAGGCTTGCTGACAATTTCAAGGGACAAAGAGCAAAGGACAAAGCTCACACTTCTGATCCAAGGCCATATTTATACAAACTCCGCACAAACATGGCATTCTTCCAGAAACAACCACAAACAGATTATATTACTGCTCCCCCAGGTCCCTGGGTATCTAATGTCAGCCATCATTAGCTGACTCACGGCCCCACTGGATGCCCAGTGTCAGTCATATTATTTTCTACACATAAACTGGCTGTGGAGCCCTTTGTTCCGTTTTGTGGCTCATCTGTACTGTTCAGAGATAAATGTTGCTCAATTTGCATTAAGTCAGAGTCCATAAGGAAAAATATATGCTCAAAGACCAAAGGTGAAATTGATGAGCCTTTGGAAAACCTTAAGTCCCTTAAGTAGTTCAGCACAGGAACAAGGACAACAGAAAGCAGAGAAGCGCAAGTGAGTCCCCATTCTCCTCCCCAGTGCAGAACAAGGAAGTGCAGAGGTATGGGAGCCTCTCTGGCTGCTTCCCTTAACAGGGTAGCCAGGGTGCCTGCAATGAAGACCATGCAGAGTGACAGACAGGAAGCCTCACATTGAATTTTGGATTTATTTTTCTTTTATCAATGGAGTTAATGCTGGAACAAGCTCTGCTTTGGAGTCTGGCGTTCCCAGGAGTATCAGAGGCAATAAATATCAGATGATAGATATGATAACACAGCAGTATTTATTGAAAATGACTAGTTTTAACTTAAGGTTGGGCAGCTTTCTTCCCTTGAATGTATTGTTGACCAGATAGATATCTGAGGCTTTCAAAACCATGAAGGATATTGCTACTGTTGCTGGTTATATGCCAAGATAGACAATAAGTCCCCACTGATGAAGGCTCCAAAAGCTTTGACATTAACAGAAGGTGAAATAAAGTTAGAACTGAACTGAAAGCACTCTCCCTATTGGCTGGGTTTTATAGTGACAGAAGGTGTCATGTTGGCTGCTGGAGAATTGTCACTAGAAATCCACTACCTGACTATGGATCCTGAATGCTACAATATCAAAATCTCAAGCAAGATGCCATTGAAGGTGCAACAGTGGCATGAATTGTTCAGGGTGCAACCAACTGCTATCCATTTGGATTGAAGGGCCACTCAATAGAGGGATTTTTTTTTGTGTACTATCTAAGTTAGTACAAAAGTCATTGGTTAGAGCAATCATTGGTCAGTACCGGTGAACAAATTGCAGTCATTGTTTTCTTAAATCAATAAAATATGACTCTCAAACTGGCTTCTAAACTTGCCTACATATGCCTATAGATGACTGTTGTTAGCTGCAATAGATTATGAGAGAAAATTCTCTTTTGCCAATGATAGAAGCTCCTAACTATTAGCGAAGTTCCTCAGAAAAAGTGGCTGTTACTGTGGGATAATGGTGCAATGCTTAGCTTTAGACAGACTTCTCTATCTCCACCTCCAAGGCTCAGGGAGCATTGAAGAAGAGGGAGCAGAAATAATGAAAGAGTTGGTATGAGGGGTTGAGTGTTATGTAGCAATTTCTTCCCAATTGAAACATGCCATAGAAGAAGGAAGCTAGAGAAGTTCTAAAAGATTTCTTAAACTCAGAAAGAAAAAAAAAAACCTCACAAGTCTCAATAAATTTCTAAAGTCTACCAGATTCACAAAGTCCTCCTTTCCTAAGGTTATATTACCAGTAAGGACTATAGAGGAGAAGAGATTCTCTGACCTATTGAGATACCTATAAGTTATGCAGAAAGATTCATATTTTCAGCTTTTGAGTATTGCCACCTGTGATGAAGTATACCTTTGATGGTGCTGATGTCTTTCATTCATCTATACTCCTGTAGGTAATCCAAAAAAATTTTATGTTCACCACGTAGCACTGATGATATTTTTGCTTTAGTGTGCTATTGATTATTGATCTAGGGTGAAAAGATGTTTGTTCATGATGCCCCAGGAAAAGTGTCACACTGCTATGTGATTTGGCCTCATCATAGACTCAAGAGTCAATAACACCAAGGATTATTGCCTGAAATCTCAGAAACTGTGAGCCAAAAGTCAAGTATTTTTCTCTTAAATTGTTTATGTTAAGTTCCACACCCACCCCATTCAGGAGAATGTTAGAATGCCAGATGAAGATGAAGTGGCCTTGAGTGGCCTAGTCTAGATTGGAAGATGCACAAAGAAGAGTCAAGTGACCTAGAGGGTATATGATTGTACACTTGTCCTCCTCACCTCCTCTGCCTGGCCATACACTCAAGTATCCCTGGAGGACTTTGCCTGGCTACCCCCCCCAAAAAAAAAGCATCAGCTTGCTACACAGGTTTTGGTCACAATAGCAAGAATCACTAGCTTCTTACCTTCTGCCTTCCTATGCCTTTCTTCTGTTTGTTATCCCCACTGGCCTTTCCTGAGTAGTATAAATATTGGAACTCACTGTAGCTTCTAGACCAGGGTTGGCAGAGCAGTGGGTTGAATCCTGCTGGGTGGACCATAATAGGAATTTAGATAACAGGTACTCAAACATTAAGAAGTAATAAGCTCTAGTGCACTAAATAACCAGATGGCTGGGAGCTAAGTGTGATAATTCAGGTCTGTAATCCAGCACTTCCGTGGCAGAGGCAAGAGCTCCATGAGTCACAAAACAAATGCATTTGTGGCAAGTCCTGGCTACAGAACAAGGCCAGAAAGCAATCAAACCAAACCAAAACTAAGCAAAAACAATGCAAATTAGAAAAAAGGAACCAAAGAGTCTAGGTAGAAATTAATGATAAGATGATAGAACAATTACTTGAATACACTTAGTATGTATATAATATGGATGTACATGAATATACTTCCTTATAACTCTACCCCCTCAATGTGTTTAAGTATTGTGTGATGTCAAGATTTGTTTCAATATTTAAGAATATTTTAATGTTAAATAAATTCTTTGGTCATTACACAGTGATATATGGATCAAATCTTTATACCATATCTGACATGCAAATTAAGACACAATTAAACTAGAAAAGACCTGCTGCAGGGGGACAGTGGAATGAGGTACGGCAGCAGGTGGAAGGGAATGAGCAGGAACAAGGTATAGTGACTCAGGGATGAAAATGCCTTATCAAAACCCATCACTATGTATACTTACATCAAATATTAATTATCTGAAAGAACCTAGAGTTGTAGGCACGCAGTACGCATGAATGCACTTAAACGTGATGTTTTCAGCGCATTGACTCCTGTGCTAGCTGAACCAGCAGCCACAAGTGCAGGCTGCTGCTCTTCTGTTCTCCCAAAATACAAACCTCCAGGCTGTTGTCAGAGTGATGGAAAGCCTATCAGCGAGTTAACCTGAGCCGGTGAGAGGATTTGACAACGTCTTAAATAGGTTTTCAACCAATCTTCATTAATTTAGCTCTTTCTCGTCTACCCTGCTTCTAGCATGCTTGATGTCACCAATTATTGAGTCTTTTGGAGGTGTTGGTATAAATTGTGTTTGCTGTTGGATTTCCTCCTGGTTGTTCGGCATTCAGTTTTCTCGAGTCTCAAAACTGTTTTCCCCATTGTCCATCTGATTTACACCACACACAGTTCAGATATTGGTTACTCCTTCCCTGCCTTCTGTGGCTAGCCTTTGTTATCCTTTGGTCAAGATGTTAGGACAAAATAAAGAAGCAGCTTCAGGGGACCAATTGACCATCTTTATGCAACCCCCTTTACTTTCTTATTCACCTGTATTAACAATGCATATTTAGAGCAGTGGAATGTTAGAGACTTTATTTCTGAAGCTCTCTCTGTTTAGTCCTCAGACATGAAACGGTAGCATGGTGGGAAAGGAAATTGTTGTTCCAAAGGGACTTTTTCTTACTGCTTTAGAAATAATCTCCACTGTTTTCTTGAGACAAATGGGAGTAGTGATGAATCTTATCTTCGCATCTCCTTGTAGATCATCTTTAAAGAAATCACTGTAAGATATTATTACTTTCATTATCCTTTGGTGTTTTGTAATTTCTTTGCTTTTCTTCTGCTTTATCTGCTGTTTAATACACACTAACCTTCCTGAATTTGTCCTCCATGTCTCTCCGTTTTGCATTTTGTAGATAATTCCTGAGCTACATCTTCTGGCTCATGCATTATTTCCTTCCACACATTGTCTACTCTGCAAAGTTACTTAACATTGGATTTTATTTAAGTGCTGTAATTGGTACTGACTCATGCTTGAATCCTGTCTTACATTGCTGCTATTTTCAGTGCATCTCTATGTGTCAATTTTTTTGAAATGTCTGACTTTCTCAGTGTGCCCTTCTGCTCAGATGTAGCTATTTCATGACGACCTTCTTTCTTGCCTGTTGTAAGATGTTTCTCTTCAGTGATGACGGGGGATGTCCTGCTTCTGGGTACATGTATGATATTTACTGTGTAGCAAGGTGATTTTTTTTCCTTTTTGAGTAAACAGACAACGTCCTCCAGTGGTACCAGTGTTTAGCATCAGGTAGAAGAGACGGAGAGGATAAGTGTATAACCAGATATCCTCTAGGTCTCTTTGATTCTTCTTTGAACATTTTTCCTAGAGCAAGTTCAGGATGATCCCATCTGCACTCCACTTTTGAGAGATTCTCCACTCATCCATGCTCCATTCATGTATCTCTTTCTCAATTTCTAGTCCTGTTATTCTTAATTGTTTTGAAATAAAATGTTCCATAAAGCTCATGTAATCCTAACATCTATTTCCCATCCTATTATATTTATTTAAAAATATTTTCTTCATCTGCTCTTTTGCATAGCTCCTCCAATTCAATTCCAAATGGCCTCCAATTCAGTACCCTCACATTCCATCCCAGCTATCAGACTAATATAGCCAATATCCCCCCTACTTTACAAGCCACTGAAAGTTTTTAGCTGTCAACAGGCTTTAACCCAATCAACATTAGTTTCTGGATTTTCAGGTACCTTCGGAGAAACTCTAGAGTTCTTCCTTTCTTCTGCTTATTCTTTCTTGGTCTCCTCTTCCAGGGACTTTGTAATACTAGGCCAGCTGGACTACTTGATAGAAGTTCAGAGACTTCTCTCTTTCCTGATAACCTCATCTGTTATGATAGCTTTCACTAGTGATGTGAAAATTCTACCTTAATCATCCCACCGCCTGTGTGAAATGGTCCATCCTTGCCTGCTGATCAGGTCATGATGAGGACCATATAGATGGTATTCCAGAGTAGAACACTGACATTATACTTTGTAGTTGGTTGTTCCCTATAGCTTGTCAGTCTTATTACCATGTCAGTCTTGAATTAGTTTCCATTTCCCAGAAAAAAGAACCATTAAATGGAGACTTGCATTTAGTGTGCAAGTAACTGATCAAGGAAATCTGGGGATCAATATTTGGGGGCTGCAGCCAATTCAGCTAGGACTTCTCTGGCTGGAGGAGATTTTGGAAGTGTCAGATAATTCTGGATCATGAGCAGGCTGCTTATTATGGTGAGAAAATGTACAGAATTTGAAGCCAACTCAAAATAGCATTTCTTCCTTTTTCATTTATTAGCAATGTGATTTGGCAGGTGAGTTAACTTCCCCGAGCCCTTGTAACCTAATATGTAACAATATGGGATTGTATTACATCATGCCTAAGGTCTCTATAAAACCAGATGATTGAATTATTTGTCAAGCAATGCTTTGTTGTTTTCTGGAAAGTTCCACTCTAAACTCAATTCCAAATTATAGATTCTTGCCCCACTTAGCCTTTCAAAGGCATTACTCCTCTCTTATCTGACAACCCCAGAGTGCTTTTCTTTCTACTCAGTCTGTGCAAGAGTAAGGCCACACACGTTTCTGAATCTTGATGGGTCATTTGCTGGTAGGGAAGACAGAGTGTGTGTTGTCTGACACCCTGAAACATCCCACCCCACGAGGTATAGGCAAAAAGATGTCATAGCACTGTGGAGTCATCAGCAACTCCCCCCTCAGGACCCTAAAAACTCTTGGTTGTCATTTCAAGTCACACACACCCTCTCAACTGTTAGACCCTTATAGCATCCATATGAACACATTGAGCATTGGTCTCTTTTCAAAAATGTAGTTAGACTTATTTATTCATTTATTTTCATTGTGTTTGAGTGTTTGATTAAATGTATTTATTATATGTATATCATGTGTGTGCTCCTGGTGCCTAAGAGACCAAAAGAGAGCATTATATCTCTTGTATCCCCAGAACTGAAGTTACAATTGGTGTGAGCTACCATGCAGGTGCTGGAAGCTGAATGTGGGTCTTCTATAAGAGCTGTGAGTGCCATTAACTATAAAGCCATCTCCCCATCTTCAAGAACTAAGATCATAACAAATATAGCAGAATTTGGTTTTCTTACGTAATTAAAAGAAGGAGATTTTATAATTCTATTTTAAGTGTTCACCAATTTTAGTTCAAAAATATCTTTACAATATGACATATAGTCCCAGCTCGGTGTTGAGCTTGTTTGCCAGTATGTATAATGTGTATGATACATAGATCACCTTTTCCTTGCCTCTTTACAGACGGGAAAATAGAGAAACAAAAAAGTTTTGTGTCTTACCAAATGTTTCAACATTTGTTAAGGGAAATGAGAACATTTCAATGTATTGAAGTGAACTGTGTTAACATGTACGTATCTTTTCCTTATAATTTTTCTCTTTCTTGGGAAAAACAATCCTTAAATAACTTTGGTCCAGCAGATTGCAAAACGTGTTTTTGGCTTCATAATTTGAGTGTCACATCTCAGCACAGTTCTGGAAAAGAGAAAAGTATAAGGAGAGCAAACTTTGCTCCTGATTCCTTTCATATTACTTCAGCCTTGTGTCATAGGAGCCTATGATTGCCTATTGTGTCGTCATGGATGTCTACTAATGTATGGGTGTAATGAACAGGTCATAGCCCAAGATGCTGTGCCTTATGTTGAGAAGTCTTATCTGCAAGGCAGTTCTTTGTTGATTCTATGTCTGTTGTCACCAGAAGAGTAAAGAATAGCGGAAGCATGCCTACGTAAATGGTTTGTACCTGTAGAGGCCAGATTCTGACTATGTGTCAAGAATGTGGCTATTGACCTTAAACACAGAATGTACAAAACGAATAGTAATCTATCTGAGACTATCATAGCTATCCATCCTTACATACATACATACATACATACATACATACATACGTACGTACGTACATACATACATATGTAGCAATATTTCATCTGTATTTTAATGAATAAAGTTTGCCTGAAGGTCAGAGATTAAAACAATCTCCCTGGCCAGCCTTACAGATCAAACAGTGGTGATATACACCTTTAATCCCAGTAGCCACACTAGTTTGCTGTAGAAACTGGGCAGTAGTGGTGCAAACTTTTCATCCCAGTCCTAGAGAGCAATGTGAGCTGTGAGGAGACAGCTCTCAGACACAGTCTCATTCTGAGATTCCTATAGGCAAGATTGCCATTTCGGACTGAGGTAGAGGGAAGAATCAGTGGCTGGCTATTTTGCTTTTCTGACCTTCAGGTTGAACCCCAATATCTGTCTCTTAGATTTTATTAATCGTTCTACATTCACACATCCTCTGTACTCCATCCACCCATCATCAGTTGGATCCACATACACAGATAGCCATATTTAGACTGCAAACTAGGCTGGCATTTACAAGGAAACAAAGAATATAGGTAGCATTTACCAAACTCGTAGCAGGAAAAATTTCTAATTTGATGTCTACAAAAGGGGCTCATAAGCCCCAGCTTAATAACGGTGTGCAGGATGAGCCTGGTTATGAAACTGAGGTATGGAAAGGGGCTGCCATGAAGGTGATACTTTATAGGAAGCAGAACCCTCACACAACACTCTCTGGGATACACTTATAATATTAGCTTCTGGAACTGTCCTTTGAGATCATGAATACTAGGTCTGAGATAAGTAACAATTATAAAAATATGAGATCATACTTCATGTAATATGGCTCATGTATTAGAGATGTTTAATAATGGCATTACATTGAGTTTCTGGTACATGACATCTGGAATTCCCAAATTTGTGTGTTTCAGAGTGTTCCCAGTCACCTTTATTTCCCTTTATTAGGATGCTGGCTAGATTAGTCATTGGTTCAATTCATTCTTTTAGGAAGAAAAAACTTTTGTGTTGTATGACTTACAGTCTGATTTGTTACATGAAGTGAAATTGCCTGTGCATCCTTTGCACATGAAACCTTCTTCTCTGGTGTGTCTGCAGTGGGCACAATCTGTTTAGGGAATATTCCAGTAACAGTGAGATTATGACAGCCAGAGAACAGTTCTCTCCTAGCCCTCCTACTCCATACTGGGAATCTTGCTGCTTTGTTTCAATTACATTTAATATCTTTAGTTTCAGCAACCCTTAGCCTACTGTGATTAAATATTGATACTGTTCTTCAATTTAGACTTCAGTTTTTACCTTTGTTAATAGTTGTGCTGTATCTGGGGATGGGATGCTTATTAAATTCTTCCCTTTCTACCCCCCCCCAAATCATATAAGTGAAGACAGAACTTGAAAAATTGCTTCCTTTAACGAAATTGATGAAGACATAGTGATAGCTGTCTCCGTCTCAAGTCTCTGCCCTGCAGGGCTGAGAATGCTCACTCACAGGGTCAACATCTGACTGTGAACCTCTTCAAGGCAGGGCCACACTTGATTTTTATATCTTTAACATTCTTTTTTATTTTTAAATTATGAATGCATGTGTCAGAGACTGTTTCTATGTGACTATCTGTCACATGTGGGTGGATGCCTGTGGAATCTGGAAGAGGGGTGTAGGATCTCCTGGAACAGGAGTTACAAGAAGTTGCTGGAACTGAACTTGTAACCTCTGTAAGAGCAGCACATTCTCCTAGCCATGGAGACATTTCTCTAGCCTCCATCTTAATCTTGCTGTGGATGCTAGTGCCATCACTGATGTGTGAATGGTCAATTACCCTCGAGCAACTCAGTTGAACAATGGAAGTATCCTGTTTCTAGCTTCTGTCTTCCTGTGCTGGTAGTCAGAGACTTCAAAATCAAACATCTCTTTGCTTCATTCTGCCTTTGCAGAAGGAGATGGAACAACCATAATGGTTAATTTTAGGTGTAAACTTGACTGGATTAAGAGACATCCACATATCTGAAAAGTCATTGCTTCTTGTTCACTGAAGTGTTTCTGGAAGTCATAGACACTAGTTGACTGGGTAAGGAAAGCCCAGCCTACCTGATGTGAACAGCTTACCTGGTGAGCTACAGGTAGAAGATGATGGGATTTCTCATTGCTACAATTATAAGCGCTCATTCCTATAATGAATCAGACAATCTACCTGCCTATCGGCTATCATTTACCATACTTACATATATCTGTCTCTCTATAGATCTTATTAGAGCTCTCTTTCCTGAGAACCCTGACAAATCCAGGATCTTCTATAGCTTTCTGATAATGGCATTAAGCTCAATGTCCTGAATCTTCACAGCTGCATAGTGGAAGTTTAAGGTATTTATGCAGTGAATTCGCTTTCATCTCTCGTGAAAGGAAAAGGGTGTTCTGGAATGGGACAACTGGCTTATCTCCACAGAGCCCGGTGGTGCTAGTCCCATCATGGGGTGTGAACAGTCCAAAGGAAGTATGGTGGGCAAACCAGACGTTCTTGGTATATTTTCAAGGTCTGGAGGAAGAGTGGTGATATTAATGTGATTCCAATTAAAATTATAGAATCATATGAACAGAGCTAGAATTAAAACTGCATGAGCCAGGAGAGAAAGTGACTCTTTCATCTCTGTTGATGAGGCCTTCCCACCTCTGGCTTCTGCAGTGGGTCATGTGGCAGGGTCAGCAGTCAGAATACTATGCTCATTACTCTCTCTTTTTGTCATCTGCCTGAGAATATAGTCATTTTGGATCAACTCACCGAACTTACGACTTGTTCCTAGAGCTCCTTGACACTTATATGATCTTTATAATAGCTGGATTTTATTATTATTATTTTTCTTTATTGCTTCTACTAAGAAGGTAGAGATATAAAGTGGCCTGTCACTCCTGCTCTTTTGGAAGTTTCCCTTAGTCATGGTGCAAAGCTTAGAGTTCTTAATTTCCCATTCCTTCCCCTTGCCTCTGGTGATGACCTGTTAGGTTTCCTTAGGATTTAAGATAGAAGTCCCAGGGGAGGCATTACTCTTGCTTTGTTGCTCAAACTCTTTACCACATTTAACCCTGGTAGCAGAGCCTTCCTTCATTAAGTAAGAGACAAAAATGAAGCAATATTCAACATCTATACCTAAGAAGTGATTTTAATTTAAAAAGTTTCATTTAAACTTTAGTCTTTTTTTTTGTAAAGATCATCCAGTGTCTTCTGATCAGAAAGGGATGGGAACGATGATCCTGTTAATTATCAATCAAGCAAAAGGCAAGCTAAAATGCCTTCATAAGTGAAGACAAGCACTGTCAGGTGGGACTATATTTTCCTAAATCAAGCTGTTATCTGCAGCATATGCTCTGTAAATGGACCAACTTACATATTTACTTCCCGGAAAAAGGAGAGGAAGCCAATCAAACCTTCTAAGCTGGCCTATTGACTTGAAGCATAGTTTGAAACTAATTTACAGAAAAAGAAGTATGTCCAAGTAACTCACAGCACTGTCTGTTCCTAGTGTGTAAACAAGCAAGAACAGTAATGAATTCTAGATGGCTCCTGGCCAGCCTGCTGTGGAGAGGCAACGTCATTTGCTTTGGTCAATTCCTGATGTGTTGACTAGCTGCCCAGTACTGAGATCCAGTTGCCAGAGGGGATGAAGAATTAAATCTCAGCTTTTTATGTGCATAAATGCCTGAGTGAAGACAAGACAAAACAATCTGCTGCCCCAGTGAGATGGCATGAGGTAGGGGATTGAGAGGATTGCGCTAATCCTGAGATTCAAGTCTGAAAGTCCAGCTACTGCCACCACTTGAGTTGTCCCTTCTGGATTCCAAAAGTATCTGAAAAAGAAAGATGGCCTATCACCTGCCCAGGTGTATTTCTGCCATGCTTGTCGCGAAGCCTAGGCCTAGGAAGAGGCCAGTCTATTCCTTACATATGTCCTCGAGTGTTGTATTTGGATGAGAGGTGTAGGTTGTGTTCTCGGCACCAAGCTCCCAGCCCCCAGCTGCCGGCCCGCTCAGCCGCTGGTTGCTTGCTTATGCCCAAAATAACCACATGAGAATTATATTCATTTAAACTCTGCATGGCCCATTATCTCTAGCCTTTTCTTGGCTAGCTCTCATATCTAAAACTAACCCATTATAAAAGTCTGTGTGTCACCATGAGGTAGGTGACTTACAGGACGGTTCTAAGGTACGTCCATCTGCGGCGGGAGCCTCATGGCGACTGATCCACGTCCTTTCTTCTCAGAACTTCCATTCTGTCTACACTGCCCACCTAAGGGCTGACCTATCTTACAAGCCAGGCAGCTTCTTTATTCAACCAATCAAAGCACAGAAATACAGATGAACCCTCCTACTCCACTCGAGAAGAAAGTAAGTCCCATGATTGGTGAACTGAAAAGAAGGAATCAAGGACCGCACTCTCAGCTTTATTCGTTTGCCTTTGGATGAATCTGGAGATGTCAGTTCTAAATCTGTACTGTTGATAAGGAGCTTTGAAAAGATGCTCAGGTCCAGAACTCATTCCTGGGAGGATGCTTTGGTTCATTAGGGCGGTGGGAGCTCTGGGTACTTGAGATCCTCAGGACTTTTCAGGACTCAGTCCCTGGCTCCAGTACGTAGCCAGAAGTGACAAAGTACAAGCTAAGTCATTCACAGGACAAATGACTACCCTGCCTTTTCCTGTGGAAGTAGCCTGAGGCTGTCTGTGATGTTCCACGACAAGATGGGTGAGGATGTCACTTCAAGAAGGTATTAGCAAACCTAGTTGTAGTGACACGTTGGAGAAGCTTTCTTAAGTGTATTTTACCAGGAATGCATCCGACTTCCCATCTTGCTGACTCTTCTGTTATATTTCATTTTGTTCCAAACTTAGAAATGTGATAAGTATTATTAATTTTCAGCCTCAACTGCAAGATAAGGCACTTGCCATCTTCATCTAGACTCTTCCATCTGCTATCAGTTAGTTTTGCATCCCATGATTCTCTATGTCTCATCTCGTGTATCCCTCTGAGGACTAAAGACTCCATACCCAGAGAAGCCTTAGAAATATCCTCAGACTTCCTGTCAAGATAATTTTATTTTTATGTTTAACAAATATGGTCAAAACACAAGTATCTTCTGTATTTATCCTAAAAATACTGAAAAAATGTATATGTAGCTATCTATGACATTTTTGTAGAAAGAGAGAATATATTTCTGAGGATTAAACAATATCAAGTAGCCATCTTTGGCTCCTGTAATGATGTTGAAGGCTGCATTAAAAGAAAAAAAGTCACCAAGCTTTTGTTCTCGGAAGGATTTGGGGATCCACTGTAACCAATCCAAAACCCTGTATTTATGAAACCATGGTTGATTTGAGGAAGTTATCAGTTCCTTTTCTTGGAAAAGTCATTGAAGACTATGATTTTATTTTTATCTTTGAATGGAGAGACTCTACAGTTAGGATTTGTGTGCATGTGGTGTGTTCTAGAGTTATATAGGGTATCTAAATATCTCCCTACTGAGATATTTTCAGCCAGCCAGTCGATACAGACAGACACAGAAAAGCAAGGCAGTGTTGTCTGTGTCGGGAATGACTGTAAACAGAGTACAAGTGTGTCCCGGCGATGCCAGGCCCTCATTCCAGAAGTGCGTCCACCAGGCAGCTAGGCACAATAGATCTAATCTGCTCTGCAGCTGCAATGTTAATGAGCCAACTGCTCTCTCACATTTGCCTGGAAGGAACAGTGGTGTCGCCCCCACAACTCTTATGATTTCTAATGCAGTTAGAAGGGCTCAGCCACCATGCACCCACATTGGCAAATGACAGACTATGCACAGTGATGAGACATTATACTTACCTTGCTTCTCCCAGACCCTGGAGAACAACAGATTTAGTACGTAAAGGTAAATGGCCAGTAGGACAGGAAAGGAGAAGGGCTAAGTTTTCCTTCCTTAAGTGTTCAGAGAAGGGGAAGGTCTCCGTGTGTACCGACATTGGTAAAGGACAGGATCTATTGGAGATGCTTAGCTAGTGGACCTGAATCAGGTCATCCAGCAGGAAAGGGGAAAGAGTCATTTAGGATTTGTTGTCATTTCTGTCTTCACCACAGAAGACAACAATTGCCTTATGAGATGTCAGAGGAAGGCCCCGCGTGCTCAGGAATTCATGCTCTTTCTCCACATTTAGCAGAGGATGCGCATCAGGTTTGTTTAGTGTCACTGCTTGTGTTGTGGATGTTTATGTGACTGGAGCTGAGGGGTAATGCCAGGGCATTGTGAATGCAAAGTGAGAAGCTGCTCCTCTCCTGAAGGAAGACTGCCTTGAAGAAAAGAAATGTGCCCCTTCCCCACCCCGTGTAGGTTTCTTTCTCTCCTTTCTTCCCCCCTCCTCCCCTCTCTCCTGTCCTTACAAGTGCACAAAACCCTGTCATTCTTTTTCACATAAAAATAGAAAAATGTTTAAAAACATCTAGGAAAGCCTTTGAAGGAAGAGTGCGTCACAAAAGGCAAGATGCTGAGGACTTAGTAAAGCAGCCATAAAGGTGGGAGCCTGGTGCATATCCTTGCTGTTGGGGGTCAGACTCCCTGCTGGAAATACAAACATCACATAGAGCAATGGAGATCATCATCCTCCATACTGGAGCCTTCAGCCTGTTCTCTGGGCTCTTAAGCAGGAAATGTTACAGTCACTGCTAATGATAGGACCCTGACCTGCTTTGCCATAATGAGCAAAGTTAGCTTTTCAATTATTGCTTGAAGTAATTCCCATGTTGGGGGTTTGATTTAAAATATTAGCCAACTTATTTTCCATGCTAGACAGTTCTAGTCTCTCGCTCCACTCAAGCCCTCTCTGAAAGAAGCACAGTGGAAGGTATGGGTAACAATGAATGATTAAAGGAGGGAAAATTGAGTTTACAGTTATTGGTAAGAATTTAATTAAGAAGACAAGAAAGTGAACCACGTGACTTGAGATAGATAATAAGAGATTAGTCCATGTTATATAAAAGGTAAAAGAAAGACAAAGAAGATGGAGAGGGTGAAGATTTTCCTAAGTGTGAGTGGTGAGTGAAGTAAGAGAGGCATGGAGAGTTCTGACGGAAAGCAGGGATGACTCATGAGGAACAAAGCCATGAATGTGGTGGGCCTGAGGGTGATAGAAGGAGTTATCGGGGATGAAGCAGTTGAGAGACTAGCTGGCCTCTTGTCCTTGAAGAGATGGTAAGCATGATGTCATTATCTCGCAGGACAATAGCCTTGTTCAGTGTGGATGTGATCAGTGTCGGCAAGATGTTTTAACCATTCAGTGACTGTGAAGAGCGATGAGCGGGTCACTGCTTCTGAACTCAGTCATCTAGGTTTTCCTTGAGGGATTCAGTTATCTAATCTCCTGCCTCCTTCCTTTAGCCTAACTCTATGGATCTTTGAATGCTGCAAACCAGATCTCTTGCTTTCCTATCTCCAGAGTATATGTAGTAGTTCATTAGTCTTTTAATCAGTCTGTTTTAATGGCAACCCATTCTTCTTGATAATGATCTCTTAACAATAATCCATCCATGTATGAAGACAAAATGTTCCGTACTATGGAACTGGGGGAAGGGGTCATGGTGATTGTGTGTTTGTATGTTCATATATGTGAAATTCTGCTGTGAAAGGAAATTTTAAACCTGTAATAGTGTACTAGCTACAATTCATTCCCCATTTTATGTGTTGTTTTATTTTTGTTTTGGCTTCTTGTTGTAGGAGTTCCTTCTGTTTGTGTGTTGCTTTCATTGGTTAATAAATAAAGAAACTGTCTTGGCCTAGTTGATAGGGCAGAACTTAGGTAGGAGGGGAAGACAGAACTGAATGCTTGGAGGAAGAAAGGCAGAGTAGGAGAGAGAGGAAGAAAGGTGGAGTAGGAGAGAGACACCATGAAGCCGCCAGAGAAAGATGTGCAGAATCTTTCCCAATAAGCCACTGTCACTTGGCGATATACAGATTAATAGAAATGGGTTAAATCAAGATGTGATAGTTAGCCAATAAGAGGCTAGAGTTAATGGGCCAAACAGTGATTTAATTAATACAATTTCAGGGCTAAGCTGGTCGGGTGGTCAGGAAGAACAAGCAGGCCCTCTCCCTTCCAATAGCTTCTTGAGACTTTGTAGCCCAGATTTACCTGGAATTTGCTATGTAGCCTAGATTGTCCTCAAGTTTATGGCAATCATCCTGACTTAGCTTCCCAAGTGCTGGAATGATAGGCATCAGCTAGCTACCCAGGTCTTGACCATGTTTGAAAAGCCGGGGTTCCCTTGTAGTCCTCTAGCCTTACAAAACTGATTGTCGTCTCCTGACTGGTGCTCTTATTAATGGGTAGTGTCTGTTTGTGTGTTTCCTTTGAATCTTGGCAGGCCTTTTTGACTACCATAACCAGTGAAATGTGTCAGAAGGGATACAATTATTTCTGAAACTAATCAAATGAATGCTATGTGCCCTTCTCTTGTTTGCTCTGAGCCCATGCTCTTGGAACTCATCCTCCAGACTGTAAGCATGCTCCTCTCCCATCTCATGTGTGAGATCACATCAGAGAGCACATGTTAATGATTGTTGGACCATTCAGTTGAGGGCCCAGCAAGCAACCGGTACCAAGTGCCAGATGTGTGATTCAAGGAACGAAGGCATTTTCACATTATCCCAGCCCAAGCCAGGATAAGTTACTCTTGTTATACCCTTTCCAACTCTTTGCCAAGAGGGTCTTTGGGCTTATAAAAATTTAAGTGTTTAATTTGTTAACCAGAGAAAGATAACCACACCTTCAAAGCAGTAATGTTAGAACTAAATACTTGGGGGTTCTAGGTGTGGTGTGTGTGGGGTTTGTGTGTGTTACCTATGTGTTTACTAACACATGAGCTTCTTTCTGATTTGATCAAATTTATATCAGCCCTGAGCTGAATTTATTCTTAAGTACTTTCAGGGTTGGTAGTGCCTGATGATTGTTATGGAACTCCAGACAACTTGAGTGCTTCTCTGTGAGGAGCCACACTCACTATTCGCCAAGATGGTGCTGTCGGGACACTTCTCCAGTGCAGATCATCCAGTCTGGGCAGATCCCAACTACACTGCATCAAGTAACTGTCAGTTGTTCCAACTTCTCTGCAGATTCTTCTGGATCTTCCATAGCTACACGTCCTGAGTATTTTGAAATCAACAGATCTCCTAAGCTGACTCATACTCTTCCTACTTGACTCCCTCTGCCAATATCTACCTCTTTTCTTCCTCTTAGACCTTGGGTTGGATATCTTACTTGGCAATGACTTCTTTACCCCATCTGCTCCTGGATTTTTGTTTCCCCCCCCTTTTATTTATTTTTTATTTCATATACTAACCCAGTTCCCACTCCCTACTGTCTCCCATCCTCCACCTCCCTGCATCCCACCGCCCATCCACTCCTTAGAGGTGGTACGGCCTCCCTGGGGAGTCAACAAAGTCTGGCACACCAAGTTTTTTCCCACAGAGTTTCTATATACTGTTGAACTAAGTTTAATTTTGTCATAAAAATCTCAACTCTGCATTATTTTTTAACTATTCTTGTATTAGGAGTATTTTAAACCACTTGTATATGGCATTATCGCAGTGCCTTTTTGTGTATTATAAGTGTATAAACCACATACACACACACAGACACATCATGGCATGCTTTGTATCTCCCTCAGAACACACTATCAAATATATAATGAGAAACAAAAAATTCTTTCTAATGGGTTATAATATCAAAGTGCCCTTGGGAACAGATTCTCGTATCTTATAATTCTTAAACCTGGAAGATTTTGCAATTGTCTAACTTAAAGGTTTCATACAAGAATTTAAATATATGTACTCTTGACTTGCTCTGAAGAGACACAGAGGAAACGATCACACGACCCACTCAGCCACTCATGCATTATTTCTTTTTCTGCTTGAAGTATGCCAGGACATGTTTCAGAATGCAGGGCATAGGCAAACTCGCTAGCACAGTTCTTCCTTTCACCTATCTCGGGTACGTATAACGACACAGGAGTGTTTTTGATAGTCTGTATAGATCCACTCATCTCTATATATTTTATTTTACAAAATAAAAGCCTAGGGAAATAATCTGCCTTCTCTTAAAGAAGAACATCCCCAAAGTTATTAGTGATTGCAGAGAGAAAACCAGGAGAGAAATCTTTGTGTTTTGACCAATATCCCTTTTCTATGGGGGGAAGGGTTCCTTAAGAGTTGTTTTTCTCTTTGTTTTTTTAAAGGTGGACGACTGTCACTAAAAGAAATAAACTTGTAAGAGAAACAGATGAATGTTTCAACCTGGTGCTATTTTGCTTTTGGCCCAGAAAGGGAAAACATGCTTTTGTTAATAGATTTTTTTTCTCTCCTGTCACATGTACCACAGGTTATAGAACACAAATGATGGCAAATCTCCTGCTCTTTGCATTAAAAACAAATAAACAAAAGAATGCCAACCAAACAAAATAATATGATTTATAATTCTCTACAATTGCATCTCTTTCCAGCAATATATAATCACACTGCTTCTCTCATTTTTACAGCTTGCAAGGGATGGAGGAAATCACATTTTTTAAAAAAACTTTTGCTGATAAAAAATAATAAGTAGAATAATAAAATCCATCCATTTTCTTGAGTATATTGTGGAGAAGGAACAAAATTCCGTGGCTGTTTATTAATCACTTGGATTGTAAATGCAGAATATTTGACTTAAGCTCAATCTGTGCCAAAACAAATATCCCCATAGCAAGCTCTGTATTAAAGCCATTTTTCTCAGATTAAAATCATCCAAGCACTGCTTTTGGTGCTGTGATTGCTCAGGGTTCCGGGAACTTCCTGGAGACTTTGATTCTTTCCCAGATTTCTCACACTTAGAAGATACTCAGGACTTCTTATCTGGGGGTCTCTCTTAAACTCCAGCTAAAAAGAGTGTATAATTTCGGTGGCCATTTGTAGAAACATTGAAGATCACTGGAAACCAAGGTCAGCCTTTTTGTGTAATCTTTTCTACTATACTTATATCTTTGACAGACTCTATTCTGGGATTTGATGTTTTTTCTGCTTTGTACTGTGTCTCATCTACCCAGTCAACACTTCAATCAAAGCTATTATTTATTGTTTGAGAAATTATAGGAAGTGAGATGCCTATTCAACTAAAGCTTGTTGACTAATATGGTTACCAAATATTAAACAAACATCTAAGCCACATATACAATTATATGCACCCCACATAAATTTGAACATATAATATATATTGTAAATAAGAAAGGAGAGAGAAAGGTATCAGGATAACATTGGGAAGCTTATAAAGATATAGATGATGTGGAGTATAATTGGATAAAGCTACTTCAAATAGAATGAGAAGTAAGGGCCTTTGGAGAGGTTGCCATGTGAGTTGATATTTGAAAAGGGCAGCAGACAGCATAAGCTAGAGACAGAGTGTTTCAAGTAGAGTATCCAACAAATAGACATTTCCTGTGGTACACACACAAAGGATGAAGAGGAGAAAGTTGCGATAAGAAGGAACACAGCTGTGGAGTCAGAAGGCGGTCTGACTCTGTGTGGTGAGATGGCGTGGGGGAGTTCTGAATGTGGCAGCGATGCATCTAATTCACAACTCAAAGAGATCACTGTGGCTGCCTTGTGAGCGGATGTGTAGCTACAACAGAGCGGAGTGATTACAGAGCAGAGTCACTCACAGTAGAAGAGAGACAGGATGGTGGTGGCTTGGATGACAGTGATCACCATGAAGGTTCAGAAGACTGAAAGCAAAGCAGATGAGATCTGATGATGGAGGGGATATAGAGCACAAGGATATGGTACGCTTATGGACAATGCCCAAGTGGTATTTGCCTTGATGTGGTGTGAAGCCATTTCTTTACCAAAATGGAACCTTGACCAAACACAAAAACAGAAAGGAAATACTTGCATAGAGGTATATTGTCTGACATTCTATAACAGAGAGTCCTTGATGTAACTGCTAAGGTCTCTAAATGAGTCTGTCAAGCAGCTCAACAGGGAAGACTTAGACAGAGGGATCATCAGCATAGGAAAGGTACTGTGGGCTTTGAGGAAGGACGGAAGGAAAAAGGACCAGGACTGAGCTCCAGGACCGCGCACTCCAAGGCAACTTGAAGAACCTGGGAACTGCAGGCAGGGAAGTGGGAAGAAACTGCAGGCTGTGGCATGCTGGAGGGGACAGTGGCTCAAGGTAAGGGGAGTGAAAGGTGAAGATTTGGTGATCAGCTTCTGCTGTTGCTTTGGTGGAACTGGGAAGCATTAAGGCAAGAAAGAAAGGATGTCAGAGTAAAATATAGTATAAAACGTTGCCTAGTGTGTATGTTAAGCAGTAACTTGTGCAGATGTCTAGGCTTTTGCTTCAAGAGTTGAGGGCTCAACTTTGGCTTGTGAATAGGGTTTTGAATGTACATCTCAGCTCCTCAGTTTTAAAATATGAGTATCATTGCTACTTGCTTTGGAATACTTAGAAGCTTACTTTAGAGGATATGCATCTAGTAATATGTAATAGTTTTTGACCAATAATATATCCTCAATAAATATTAGATATTGAATTAGAATGAAGTATTAAGACAAAATTGGCTCAAAACTTGAAACATTATTCATATATGAATCTTGAATTCCACTTGCCCGTAGAGCCAGGAGTGAAATATTGGGGGGGGGGTGTTAAGAAAGGAATTCTTGAGACACACATGCCTGTCACTCTATATCTATGTGCCTTCTTGAGAAGGCTCCAGAATGTCTTTGGCAGCTATGGGAAACAGTAGAGTATCGCCTGCTTGACACTTAGAAAATCCAAAAGCAAGAGCAGGGTTGTGAGCTGCTGCGGCTGAAGGAGTACTGCTGTCACTGTGTTGGGATCATGAACAAATCTTTAGGTCCCAGAGACAGCGAGTAAGCCCGGGGTCATTGGAGAGAGTTCAGAACCAAGTAGAAAAAGTCTGTGAGAAGTAGTAGACACATGAATACATCTGGGATATAGAAGAGTACAATGCATTGTTCACACCATAAGTGCACAGCTAATACCTCAGAAATTGCATATTCACACCATGGCGATTGCCTGTTCACATCATGATAATTGCATGACTCACATTAGGGAAAATGCCCAGCTTATATTTTGGAATTGCATGGTTCGCATCATGGAAATTGCATGGTTTATATGGTAGGTGTTGCATACTTCACATGGTTGGAATTATATAGTTCACATCATGGGAAATGGATCGTTCACACCATCAAAATTGCAAGCTTTACATTGTGGAATTGCATGGTCCACTCCATGGGAATTGCATGGAAGGTCCCAGTGTGAAAGACTCCCAGAACCCAAGACAGTAGCCATAGACTCTATTCATCAATCAATGAAACCTCCTGCCACGCAGTATGATGAGAACGCTCCTGCAAGCTGACCATGTTCCCTCCTGGTCCATGACAGAGTCAGGAGGTACGGAAGCGAGTGGGAGATATTAGAAAGATGACACGACAGTGGGTTACCTGACTTCACAAATGGTCACCTGTCATGGAGAGTGGAGGAAATGGATCTGGTATTCATAAGAAGATTGAATGCACTACATTGGACATCCAAAGAATAGCACTTCAGCTTCTGTGGAAGGAGAGCCGCCACGGGTACACCTTCCTTGGGGGACTACAGGTGACCTTCTTGGCCTTAGTCCCAGATCTCGCTGTGTAGTTTAGGAGCATACTTCTGGAGTAGACTACCTGGATTAGGATCCTGTCTCCCTCACTTGCCAGCTGCGTGGCCTCGCTCAGGCTCTCTGATCTTTCTGTTTCTCATTAGTGAACTGGGATAGGATACTGTTTTTCATGCTTTGTCATGTTTGTGTGGATTAAACAAACTAACGTATGAAAAGTTTAGAGATGTGCTCATTAAAGAGTAAATACTGGTAAATATTATCTATTGTTATCATTTTTGCTGATAGGGTTCAACAAAATCATGCTAATTAATAAGCTATGCTGATGTTTCTAACCGCAGTAATGACCCGAAGAGGGTGTCGTAGAGATTTTGATGAGCGGCATCACGATGCTGGATAGTACAAACTATACGAGATGCTGGCAGTGGCATAGTGGGTGGCTTGTGGCAGTTGCAGCCTCTGTGTCCCCCCATAAGCCCAGCCTGTCTGCATCTGAAACCCTTTCTCCATCCACATCAACACAGGCCGATTTCAATTCGCCCTCCTCTCCCGGCGAGCAGTCACTCTAGCTCAGATTTTATTTTCCTATTCCTGTTCTCAGCCCCGTTGTAGATGGCAGCTGCCTTGAGGACCGTGACCCCAGAAACATGTGGTTCAGCAGCAGGTATGCTGCTGTTGCTTGCAATTCTCTGGCTCCCTGGACTTGCTGACTCAACAAACAATTCCCCCAAACTCTTGAAACTTCAGGAGAGGGGCCAGCGGCTACAGCGGTGGTTTGGGCATTCAATTCCCTTTTCATCCTTATAAATAAGTGTTTTGATTTGAGGCCAGGGCCCATTTCTTTGGGAACCTGGCTCTCTCTGCTTATAAATCCAGAGTGTCAATCTTCCCTGCCGTCAACCTTTAACCAGAGCCAGTCGCACAGGGATTTGTGTTGCCTACTTCGGTGTCCTCGGGCCCTTTCCTCTCTGGTTTGTCTGGTTTTGGCTAAAAGTGCTGGGATCACATTCCAGGCAACATTAAACTTCCTCTCCCCAACAAGTTCATATTCATAACCCCTTGGAGTTTGACAAATTGTTTCCTTCTCACCCAAGCCGGTTTAGCTTGGCGAATCTATCAGACCTGCTGCGATTTCAGAGGTTAGAAGGGGGAGGATATCTTAGCTGACAGCTGCTTTCTAGGAAGAATGCCTACCTTTGCAGTGTTCCGATGAGGGACGCAGCATAGATGGCAACCATGGCAAGGACCATTATCATTACGCTTTAGGCTAGCTCTCCTAGAAAATGCTCTAGACTGCATTTCAGAGGCACCAACCTCGGTCATAGTTTATACTTTTCCATTTCACCTGTGGATCAGGCACACTGGGTTATGTATATGATGGTGTGTTAGGTACGGCCATTCAATGAACTCACTCGGTGTTTAGGGGTCCTGTTACCTGAAGACACTGAGGAAACCGATTTCAATTTTCTCATCGAGGAGCACAGCATAGAGAGGAAGGAGGCTCGTTCCTTTCAGATCTTTATAAACTGGGTGTTGAGCTAACACACGAAAGTAATAGGGCACCAGCAACCAGAGGCGCAAGCAGTGGCTCTGTGAACACAGTAGAGGGGACACGTACTGACAGGTTCCCAGAATCACAGAAGCATTTGAAAGGAGATCATACAGGAGACAGACCTTAGATTATAGCCAGATGTTTATATTAGATGGAAGAAGGACTTGTAGGCGTAGAGGCAGACTTGGAAAATGATATTTAGAAAGGCCTTCCTCTACAGGGAAAGAAGGGTTTGCCCAGTGTAGGGTTCCGTGGAGAGCAAAGAATGAAGACCTTGCGCTGAGAACTAGGTAGCAGTTCTTCTCAGCCAGTAACAAGGTAAAAACTTAGAGTTAGTGGAGGGCCGAGGGGCCATTCTTCCACAAGCGGAAGGTTTGGATTTTAGACACTAGCTCTCCAGTGCTCTTTCCCGCTCCTCTTATTAGTCAAGGTTCATTGTTTTTTGTTTGTTTGCTTTCTCTTCTAGTTGAAACATATTTCTGTGGAGTTGTGACTAGCGGCCTTGCCTAATAATCGGAGAGCCAATCTTCTTTAAATTGTCGTGTTTCCGCTGTTTTCAGGTCTTACATTTGAAGAGCCTGAACATCGTAGGCCAAATTTCGGCAAAGCTGCCCAAGAACTGCATTCCTCATACAAACCTCTGTCCTGGGTGGCAACTTTCTCATTGCTTAGCAATCATTTCCTGTGCTGCTCTCTCCTGCGCCTGACCCAATCAGGCTGCAGCCCAGAATTCATCTTTTCTTCAAATCCTCACATATTTCCTCTCTCTGATCAAGTGGAGAAGCTACCTGCACATGTAGACGGTTGGACCGTGGGCATTGCCTTTTTGTTTTCTGTTTCAGGAGCACAGTTTTATGACATCATTCTGTTGACTCCCCAGTGGGTGCTACGTGACAGTTGCTTGATGTTGCAATGCTCTGTTCAGTTTTCGAGCTTAATTGGGTAGGAGAAATGCTTACTGATGTGTAGTGAGCATCACAGCTATGTTTCTTTAAGCGAAAATTCAGAGAAGCAAAGAGAATTTTCTTTATGGCTCTGTGGCTGTCAAGAGCCATCAGCCATTCTTCCTGGAAGCCGTGACATGTTTTAAATCTCTGAAAAGGGAAAGAGGATTCTGATGCCCTTCCTCAGGAAGCTCTCTTCCTGGTGGCTTTGTGTGACCTCTGCCCTATGGTGCCACTGCCTCGTGCCTTCTTTATGGAATGTGTGGGTTCTAAAACTTAACTCTACTGAAAAACAACTGCACAGGTTTTCAGTATAGTAGTCCCCCATTATCTACAGGAGACATGTTCTAAGATCTAGAGTGGATATCCAAAACTGTAGAAAAAATACCTTGTATGTTTCTGGTTTTCCTGTGTGTACACACTCATGATAATGTTTAATCTATAAATTAGGCACAGTAAGGGACTGATAGCAATCTCCTATGTGATAGAAATCTTATGGCAATATGTTATAATTAAGAGTATGTGGGTGTACCCTTTCTCATAAGGCTTTACCTTCTCACTTTCTTCTTGTGATGGTAAGATGGTAAGACAAGACGTAGTACCAACACCATGAGCTGAAGCCTGCGAATGAAAGGCCGTTAGTTTTAACGATCAAGTTGGCACAATCTGGAAGCTCCTGGGAGCAGTGTCTCTGCGAATGTCTGTGGGAGATTGTCTTGATCACAGTGGTTGAGGTGGGAAGGTCGACCCTGAATGTGGGTCGACCTGAATCTGCGTCCGGCCTGAATGAAAAGGAGACAAACGAGAACTAGGGAGCACATGTCAACTCGCTGTTCTCTGGTCTAACCTGGCTGTGACCAGCTGCTTCACGTTTTTTGCCACCTTGGCATCCATGCAGGGTTGGAGTGTAAGTGGAGTAAACCTCTCCCTTACATTGCTTTGATAAGGACATGAACACATCGTGACAGCAAGAGGAAGCAGAAGCAGGCTACTCTGTGACGTGGTAACAGGCTGTAGTGATATGACTTGAACACAGCCTTGCAGGCCCTAAATAGGTCACTGATAACTGAGAAGACCAGTGGTCCACAAGAGGCTTTTACAGCATCAGGGCAAGGTGCCAGGCTAAGAAAGAGTCCTGTGTGAGTTTCAGCACTCTACTTACAGTGCTGCTTAATGGAACACAGATACTTTGTGTCCCTTTCTTCTCCCGCTGTGTGACAATCCACCAACTTAAGAGAGTGAGTGCTTATTTCAGCTCACAGTTCCAGGGTGCCATCACTCATCCCAGGGAAGTCAAAGCAGCAGCAGCAGGCCGCGTTTATACCCACAGTCAGAAAGGCCTAGACTCTCAAGGCATGTTGCTGCTCAGCCAACTTCCTCTATGTACAGAGTCTGTGTCTTCCCAAGGGAATAACACCACCCATAGTGGGCAGGTATTCCTTCTTCAGTTTGCACAGTCAAAATAATCTCCCGCGGACACGGTCAGAGGACTTTATCTCAGGTTCCCAAGGTGATTCTAGATTCTGTCAAGTTGACAAGTAACAGTGACAATCACAAATTGTTTATTGTTGAAAATTTTTATTTAATAATATTTGAACCAGAGTTCACCATTTGTTACTGAAAATTCTTGATCTAAAATTTATGTAAGGGAATACAACTGAATGAAAAATAAGCTTACCCGACTTATTCAATACATGAGCTGTGAGTCAGGACAAAGCTGTAGGTAATTAGATAAAATGGTAGGTTATGCTAATGGGCCATTGTGTGGAAATTCTGAGTATCACTTGTAGTTTATCCTTCTCTTAGAGCAGAAAGACAAAATGACAGCAATCTCTACAAAAGTTCAGTGCTTTAGGAACAATGGAATTAAAGTCTGAAAACACACATGGCTTCTGGACAGGCCAATGCGTTTAAATATATATATATATATATACTGAAAGTCAACTTAATATCTATTTCAAGAAGAAATTAGGCTCACAGACTGAAGCATAGCAAGTGGAGTCAGCCCTGAAAGTTTGATCTTAATTGATGTTAAGTGGGCAATGATTGATGTCGAAGTGCTGAAGAATGCCTAAGATATGATCTACCACAGCCACAAATACCACAAGAATTTATTGTAATTAATGGTATTTCTCTGAGAATAAAAAAAAAAAGCTGAGGAGCTTGCATTTCCTATAAAACGCTAACTATGTCATTTGCTTCAGGTAATAATTACAGTAACCAAGCTTGCTAAATGGCAATGTTAAATATGTAGGGCTTACAAACAAGGCTCCAGCTAAAGGAGGCTTGTATTTAATTTGCAACAAGACTACAGACTCCCGGTCCCTGTGCTGCACACACTGCCCCACTATGCTCCATTGGCCCGTGTCTGAGCGCTACAGGGTACAGAGCAGTAGACATCTTTAATGCCATCCTGCATCGAATGTTGAGAGGAGTCCTTAAAGATCTGAGATCACTGGCAAGATTTTACTTTTATGTGGTTTTTTTTTTTTGATGCTTTATACCCACTTTATCTAACCCTCATAACTATACTAGGTATAGAATTAGGTTTTTAATAAATTGATATTTTAAATGTCTTTTCTTTTTTGTTGAAAATAGGTTCTTCTCGCATACAATTTATCCCAACCACAGTTTCCCCTCCCTCCACTCATCCTTGCTCTCCCATATGCCCTCTCCCGCAAGTCCACTCTCCCTCCTTCTTCAGAAAAGAAAAGGTTTCCAAGAATGCTAGCTGAACATGACAAAACAAGGTACAGTGACACAAGACAAATGTTCTCATATCGAGGCTGGACAAGGCAACCCGGTATGAGGAAGAGTTCCAGCAGCAGGTAAAAGAATCAGAGACACACCCACGCCCACAGTTAGCGGTCCCACAAAAACACCAAGCCGACAGCCATAACATAAATGCAGAGACCCACGCAAGGCCTGTGCTTGCCACTTCAGTTTCTGTATGGAGCAGGGGATGTCAGTGAGCTTACATTGGGTCATACGGCTTTTGGATGGTACGGGTAAGACAGGGTCCAGATGTCGGGTCTTCCACCTGCCCATCTGGAGAGAGAGAGAGATCAGCCAGCTGCTAAAGAGTGAATCATTATCCTTGACCTGGGAGCTGCCCACTCAGCACGATTTTAACCCTGACTCCTGGATTAGGCAGAACCCCCTGCATGACTCAGTGCCCTTTCTTGTTAAGTGTGAAGAATACCTTTATTCCAAGTACAAATTCAGCAGGCTAATTTGGCCAGAGCAGTACAGTAAGATTAATGCTATATTACTCTGTAGTATTGTGTGTCTAATGCTAATATGATATACAGCATGAGTGTGGGTGAGAATTTTGGCTTTGTTTTTTTTTTTTTCCAGGAGTGGTCGATTTGAATTGATCCACTCACACCATCCCATCTCACAGACGTTTTTGTATATTACAGCCATGGGTAAAACAGCTCTCCATAGCTATGGTCCTCCTAGCAGGCACACTGGTCTGTGCTAACCTTAGCAGTACTTGGGAAAACAAGCTGTTGACACAGGTCATAGTACACCTTGGGAAATTTTTGTTTGTTTGTTTGTTTTTGTTTTTCTGTGCAGCCTTGGCTGTCTTGAAACTCACTCTGTAGACCAGGCTGGCCTTGAACTCACCTGCCTCTGCCTCCCTAATTCTGGGATTAAAGGCCTGTGCCACTACCTCCTGGTTGCCTTGGGACTTTTATTTCACTCTTTTTTTTAAAAAATATTTTTATGCTTTATTTAACTTTATTTTATGTGCATTGGTGTGAAGGTGTCAGATCCCCTGTAACTGGATCTTCAGACAGTTGTGAGCTGCCATGTGGGTGCTGGGTATTGAACCTGGGTCCTCTAGAAGAGCAGTCAGTGCTCTTAACCACTGAGCCATCTCTCCAGCCCCTATTTCACTCTTTTTAAAATGATTTATTTAACTTTTATGTCTGTGTGTGTGTGCGTGCATGCGTGCATGCATGCGTGTGTGTGTGTGTGTGTGTGTGTGTGTGTGTGTGTGTGCATGCATGGGTGTATGCCAGGAGTGTTCAAGTGTCTTCAGAGGTCTGAAGAGTGCATTGAATCTCCTTACACTGGATTATAGGTATTTGTGAGCTGCTCAAATTGGGCCCCTGGAAAAGGACTCAGGTCCTCTTGAAGAGAAGCAAGTGCTCAAAACTGTTGAGCCATTTCCCCAGCACACTCTTGGGTGTCTTTTCACCCAAAATGCCGTGACATACATACCTGGGGCTGTAGCTAGTTCTGGCTAAAATACCTGTCTCTAACTCCAAAGAGTTATGGGATACTTACAGCTCTATCATATATTTTTGCTGTTGTTTTTGTTTTATGAAAGGACCTCTTTTTAAGTGACATGTATCCCTGCATGGGTATGTATACTCAGAGCTTCTGGGGAGCCTGATGTTGCATCCTGTTTCCTCACTATACAGCTAACTTGTTCTCAGAGGGAGCTTTCCTCCAGCACCAAAGGCTACTGGATCTGCCCTTGGGCTGCCACCAGGACACTTGGTTCCCTTGGTCATTGATGACACTTCATCTTTGTGATTTTATTTCTTTGTTGTCTTTCTGTCATTAAACCAGAAATGCCTTCTCAGTTACAGTTCTCTTATCTTGGTCATAGAATGGAAAGGCACAGTGTGTGACTGGCTACACATTGCTAACATCAAATCTACCAGTCAGACTGTACTCCCCCAGCATACTAATGACAGTACCACTATCCTTCATATCAGGGAGACATTAACTGCCTCCCCCCATAATTCCTCACATGAGAAGTTCCAAGAACAACTTCAAAGAAGTCAGATAATTGGCATCGTATATCAAATTAATATATATTTACCCCAGTAAGGGACTGTCTTGTGTTTCCTTTGCTAAGTGTACTTTGTGTGAATAATGAGCAAAGGGATTAATGAGAAAGTGACTTAACTTTTAAGGCTTCTGCATTATTCTCCCCCAAGGAAATGGCTTCATAATTTCCAGAGCCACCACAACTGTCATCCTGAGTGTGATTCTGTTTCTCAGGTAGATGTCACACAGCTTCTTTAATGGAGTGTGCACTATACAGAGAGAGTTGATAAACCTAATGGCTAGGAAAGACATCTTTGACTTTCTTGACTTGGGAATGACTTCTGGTACCTAGAGCTTGATGAAAGTCAGGCAAAGGTCAACTTTATCCTTGGCATTCTTGCAGAAACTCTACTTGCAGTTTCAGAAGAGGTAGGGGTCTGAGAGATAGTTGTTCAGAGCACTGTCTGCTTCTCCAGAGGGCCTGGGTTTGATTCCCTTCATCCACATTGAGCCTTACAATCATCTGTGGCTCTAATTGCAGGGCATCTGACACCCTCTTCTGGCTTCTGTGAGCACAAGGCACATGCATAGTTCATAGACACACATGCAGGCAAACCATCCATAAAATAAAATAGAACAAAAAAATCATAAAAAAATAGAAAATTGTCAACATTTGCTGAGTAGAGGTACACCACCAGAAGGAAGTGCCTAATGAAGACCCTTCCTAGGAAAGTTAGAGAGACTGCAGACACCCTTCAAAGTCCTGACCCTTCTTTTTATTACCATTTACTACATGCTAAACTTAGAAACACATTACCTTCTGCATTACTTTGCAACAGGAATAAGCAAAACAACAGATGGGAACCCATGGTAAAATGACTATCAAATAATAATGTTCCCTGCGCCTCCCTATATTTGTGAGTGTTCCACACCCTTCTGTCTTGAACAATCTATGTCCAATTTTGTACACAATTGGGGCTGTATAGCACCCTGATAGGAGGATCCTGTCTGTGTCATTTCTTGATCCTTCAAATTGAATAACTGGCCTTTCTTGGATTTGATTCCACACAACACCTTGCATTATTAGTTAATTATGGATCTGTCCTTATTATCACATGTCCTTTGAAACAATATCCTTTTGTCACGTTCTTCTCTGACACCTATGGTAAATGGTAGAGGATTGAATTGTAAGTGCTGGGACAATATTGGGCTCTCCTTGTTAACTCAAAGTGGGACAGTTTGGCAAAGTAGAATGTTTTAGAGAGTACTAGGATGATGTGTTCTGATTTGAATCTGACTCCAGTATGTATCCACAGGGCCCACAGGGTTTGAACACCTGGCCTCAGATAATGACACTATTGCACTGTTACGTATGTGTGTGAGCAATAGGGCCATTTCTATATATCTGTCTATCTATCTATCATCTATCTGTCTGTTTATCTATTTATCTATCTCTCTAGACACTATATATTCATTAAAAATAAGTTCAAAAATTATATATAATATAGTAATTATATATATAATTTTATGTGATTATGAGTGCACCTGAGTGTATTTATGTGCACCACAAGTGTAGAGAAGCCAGAAGAGGGAGTTAGATACTCTTTAGAAGTAGAGCTCTAAGTAGTTGTGAGCCATCCAATATGAATGCTGCCATCTGAGCCTAGGGCCTCTGAATTAGCAGTAAGTGCTCTTAACTCCAGAGCCGTCTCTCAAGGACCAAGTGGTGCTATTTCTGGACTTTTGGAACCTACTGGAAGAAATAGGTCATGGGGTTATGATTTTGAGAAATATTGTTAAGCCAAATTATTTCTGGGGAGGGACATGAAGGAGAAATGAAAAGGGCAATTTAATTTTTGTATTTTTTAGTTCCAATTTTCATAAGAAATATGTATTTGTGTGTTATTTGGCATTTAAAATGGTTTTTTGAGTGGCAAAAGAAAAATGAAAATCAAGAGAAATTCTCTGAGAAAAGAGGCAATGCTGTGTTGTAGTCTGCTGGCCGTCCTTGGAAGTCTTTAATTTCGACAGCTAAAGTCTCTATCCTACCAACAAAGCAGAAACATTTGTAAATGCATAAACCAATCAATATCAAGAGCCTTGTGGATGGTCTTTACATATTTAGCAAATTATGTTCATAATATTGAATGAATACTGAATTGATATTCAGTGGTATGGATTCCCAAAAAAGATCTTGCATATTTTATGTAAAAAAAGATTTTGAGAATTATACCTGGTCCTTCATCTCTGGTTCTCATCTTCCTGTCCTCCAAAAAGTAAAACTATTTTTGTCACCTGATCCTGTCATCAGTTTCTGCAGCCATCATGGGCACGGGGGCCAGGCAGCCAAGGAACGAACCCTCTGCAATATGGATTCAAATGGATTTTTCTTCCTTCCATTTCTGTCAGTTATTTGGTCAGGGCTGATGAAAAACTAATTGATACTACAGGATACAGGGAAAGGAGAATGCGGTCAAGATCAAGGCCAGCCAAACTCTGGACTCTAATTCTAAAAGAAGTGGGAAAAAAAATCACAGAAACAAGTGGTACCTCATGATTGGAAGGAACTGTTTATCCACATCAGGTCTCAGATTATGAAAAACTTGTGTGCCCTTTGAAAGATCATTTGAATAGCAGCCTCTGTCCTTGAGAAGAAATTCGGCTCTATTAAGGGCAACCCGGTACGCCGGAGAGTGGAAGAGCAGGGATGAGGGATGAGTAAAGTAGTTTCCATCTGTGCTTCAGGTGAAGAGGTCATATGGTGAGACATAGGGGATCCATCTGAGGTTCTGGGGCTTTGAATGGGGGTACTATTGTTTGATGAAAAAATAAACACACCTGTTCCCCGAGTTTGCCAGGATAGCCAATCTGTTTCATATTTTAAACTGAACTCAATTATAAAATCAACAGACCTCTGTGGAATAGAGGTGAGTCAGGGCCATACCCTGCTTTCCAAATTAGCACAGACAGTTTGATAGCAATGCCCAAGCTTGTGCTTTTGTCAAATGTGTGTGACTGAAGAGCCCAGCAGCCTGGATGCCTACATGAAGATATTTGGCTGGCTCTCCTTTCTCCCTATTGAGTAGTACTTAGAATCAGCAATGGCAAGCCAAAATAAACTAATAACAAAATCTTAGAAAGTTGCCTGTTGCTATACTATATTAAGACAGTAGGAAAAATTATCATAGGTATACTTTCTTAAAAAATATGAAACAAAAGAAATAAAGGCAAGTCCTCAAAGTTTGTTTCTTGTCTTTTTTCACTACTGTATAAAGAGTTATTATTTATAAATGGGCATGCGTATGGTGGTGGTGGTGGTGGTGGTGTGTGTGTGTGTGTGTGTACTGAATGAGGAACAGGCTTGGTGGTAGTGTTCACTGATCCTGTAATTATGTACCAATATCAGTTGTTTCCTTCATTTTCACATAATAAAAGTTCATGATATTTTACAGTTTTTGAAAGATTCTTATAAGGTAGTTTAATACTATTTATTGTTGACTTTCTTTTCATAATGTGTCTCTTTTAGGAATAAGATTTGGAAAACCTGTAGGTACTATGTGGTCTGGAATTCCATCAAGACCCAGCAGTTACTAAGGGAAATGCAATAGGCAAGAGGACTTCTCCATAGATAACACCTTCCCATAAATTTCCATAGTCTATTTTCACTCTTTGTTTTGGTAATATGGAAGATGGAATCCAGGGAATTGTACATGATAAGAAAATGATTTTTCTCTGGACCATGTCTCCACCTACACTTTGATTTTTGTAAGAAACTGACTCCTACATGCCCAAAGACCTAACAAGGCTAAACAGCCTTCAGCATTGGAGGCAGTATTCCAACCAAGTTCCAATGTCTGCAGCAATATATATATATATATATATATATATATGTTACAGATTATATATTTTGTATATTATATAATATATATCTTCATATACATATGGTGCCCTCTTGGATTTTCAAAAAATCTATCTATCTATCTATCTATCTATCTATCTATCTATCTATCTATCTATCTATCTATCCCCTCCCTCCTCTCCTCCTAGTCAGTACCCCCACATCTCCTCTCTGTTCCCACCTCCCGATCCACTCCTCCTCCATTTCCGTTATGAAAGGGCAGGCCTTCCATGTATATCAACAAAACATGGCATATCAAATTGCATAAGACTAATCACCTCCCCATGTTTTAAGGTTGGGCAAGGTGATCCAGTATGAGGAATAAGGTCATAAAAGCCAATAAAAGAGTCAAAGACAGCCTCCATTCCCACTGTTAGGAGTCCCACAAGAGGACCAAGCTATACAAAGCTAACATAAATGCAGAGTTACTAGGTCA
>JAQHUG010000062.1:1744489-1761638 GCA_028555095.1 Dicrostonyx torquatus
CCAGAGGGGCCTCTGGACTCTGAGTGTACCTGTGAGGGTGTCTCCAGAGGGGCCTCTGGACTCTGAGTGTACCTGTGAGGGTGTCTCCAGAGGGGACTAAAAAGTAAAGGTCCACACTGAATGTAGATGGGAACATCTTGTAGGTTGTCAGCTCAGGTGGGATGAAAGGGGAAAAAGAAACACTACCTCCAACAATCTTACACATAAAATAGTAAGTAAAATATTCTCATATAAAATTTACCAGCCAATCAATCCCCTAATGTGAAATATTTTACTATGAATCTCTCTTTTACCTGAAGAAAGTCATTTGAGACAAGGGGGACTCCTCTCTGTTTCCTGACTACTGCATTGTGAGTCACTTTGTGCTGCCAGCCCCTCCCCACCCTGATGGATTGAGAGCATTGCAATCATGAGCTAAAATAAATCTTTATTCCCTCAAGTTTTTTTTCCCTTTATTTTTATTTTATTTCGCATTGAAGACACAGCTCTAAAGTTGACGAGATCTAAGATCGAGTTTTTGACCTAGTATGGACTGTGTGATTTGGGTGACCCTAATCTAGTGTGATGGTAGGTACAATATGACAGGATTTGAAATAATCTAGGAGCCAGGCACCTGTCTGCAGGAGATTATTTAAAATAGATTAGCCTCTGACCCAATTATAAGGACTATCTCCATTGTACTGATTGGAATAGGAAATTCTACTCTAAAAGTAGGCAATGCCATTCCTTGGGCTCAGATCCCAAACAGCAGCAGCCATTTTTCTGAGCTTTCCAACTAGGGATGAAATGGACCAGCTGCCTTAAACCCCTGTCTTCATTATCTCCCCACTATGATGGACTATACCCTGGAACTGCAAACCAGGATATACCATTCCTTCTTCCCTCCCTCTCTCTCACTCCTTCCCTCCCTTCCTTTCTTAAGTTGCATCTTTTAGAGTATTTTATGATAGTAATAGAAATATAGCTAAGACACCTAAACTTTCAGTCCCCTATTGAATTTCTCTGACATACAGTGATATTAAGATCATTCTCATGTATATAAAGACAGTATACTTAGCATAGTATATAATAGATGATAACATTTCAACTAATGTTATTTTTAACAATAAACTTAAACGTAAATACTCCTGAGAAAGGTAGTAAAATGAATTGAAGCTACCCACCCTTATACTTCTTATTTTGCTACGCCACTCTCCAGTATTTGTATGTGGGTTGTGCTGGGGCTGTGTGTACATGTTCATACCCTTGATCACAATTAAAGACTGACCAGGACTTAGCATAGAATGCATCTCTCTGCTACTGAGCTGCACCTTAGTTCCTATTTTTCATTCATTGCTAACCTCCATAAAATGATTATGTACTTAATACACTGCCCTTCCTGCCACCTCTACTTACATATTGGTGTCCATAAGTCTGGTTGTACATTTATCACTCTACTAAAATGTCTCCTGTACACACCAGCCTTTATTAATGGTCACTTCTAGCATTAGACTATAATATGTATATGCTAAAACTTAATACAATTTCTTATCTTGGTTCCCTTATTAACATTCTTTGCCATATCGTCTCTTCCTTTAATCATTTTTTTCAATTCCCTTGGGCTGAGGTGTCATTTTTGCCAATCCTAAATAAGAGGATTTATCAGAAAATTTTGTTACCATTCAGCTTGTTCCTGTTGAATTCAACAGCGATTCTAAAATCTTCTTTCATGTTCTTGACCTCTCCGTACCACTCCAATGTAGCCAAATAAAAATCTAATAAAGAGCCCCTCTAAGTTGACTAGTGAAAATCAATGCACGTTATTTTTCCTTGGATTTAATAGAACTAGAATAATTCATTGCATTTAAGACTAAATCCCGATCACATATGAAAATTTAAATAATGGAAGTAAGTATATGAGATCTTGGAAAGTGAAAACCAAATAAGTAGGAACAAAGGATAGGGTGGTGGAAGTTATCAAAAAGTGGAGAATATAGTTTTTTTGGTTGTTTTTTTTTTTGATAGAGGATTTCTCTGTGAAATAACCCTGGCTAGAGAATGCTCAGCCATTAAAGGCTAGGCTTACAACCAAAAATATAAGAGAATACACTTTTTAACAAAGTAGTCATATTCATTTTCTTAGACAAAGCCACATTAAAACCAAACTTTCAAAAGGATGTGTCAGTTATTCTTCAGTACAAAGGACCTCACACCAAAGCCTGCTTGGAAAAGACAAGGAATATCCAGTGGACAGCAAGGAGTGGACAGTGAGGAAGAGAATAGCAGGGATTTCATCTGGCATTAGTGATTGGGTATACCCATGACAGAGCTGTATGCCATTCTAACTGTGTGTCAACACAAGAACGTTGATCATCATTACAGAAACTTGTTGATTTTGAGGTTTCCTTTGTTCCAGTAGGAGGAGCAAAAGTAACTTTGGCAATGATTTGTAATATTTAAGGAGCAGTGCCCATGGGACTTCTTTGGTCAATGACTCAACAAGATGCTATCCATTCATGGTGCTCTTAGCATATGATGTCTAATTGGGGCATTGTCTTCCCTACATAAGGCGACTCTTACAGATTTTAGAAAGTTCCTAGAGTAATAGGTTTCCATATGATTTTTGAAAAAGGCCTCTAGTGTTAACTGTTTTTCATTTCCCATGCTCTCACACCCTTCTCCCCATTTAGTCTTCCTATTCTAGTCCCCCTTTATTCCTTATTCTTTTTATCATTCTTTGGAAGATTCTGCCCTTTCCTCTGGTCCTCTACTAGCTGTCTCAACTCTGTGTACATTCTAAATAAAAGCTTTAAAGGAGGACATCCACACATGAGAGAAAACACATTGCCAATGTTATTGACTCTTCTCCATAACCTAACAGTTATTGCTGAAGATACCGCCTACTTATACTTACTTAAATCATTGAACAGGGAGAAACTCACTGTTATCCAACTAAAATCGGCACTTCTACCGACTAGTATTCATAGTGCTGGAAGGTACTGTACATGGTACTATAGGGAAAAGTAGTGATCAGTTCCACCCACCTACAAACTCTGTGACCTACAACAGTGACCTGCCTACAGGATATATTGGTGTACTAGGAGCATAACTGCTATGGGTAATCAATCATGTTTAAAGATAGTGTTAAAGGCTCACTCTATGAGATGGAGCCCATATCTGGCATGACTAATGAGTCCAACAACATGAGATTAGTTAGGTCATGGGCTCTAAGGGAAAACTTACTACTGTTGTTCTGCTAAATTAACATAGTAATAAAATTAATCCTAATGTCATATTGGTATACACATGGATCAGTGCATTTCTCAACCCTTATCAGAAAAGCTTCTTCTTGAAATAGGAGGTGATAATTAACACGGAGACCCACAACTGCACAATGTGTGGATGGTGAGACATTGAATCACTTGGCCCCAAATGAGGTATCTTTATTAAATCCCTCTCCTCTATGTTCATGGATCTGTGGGGGAAGAGAAGCAGAAAGACTTGTTAAAGTCCCAGGTGGTGAATGACTCCAAAGAAATGGTGTCTTCCAGACACAGAATGACTTAAGCACATATGAACTCACAGAGACTGGGAAAGCATGCACGAGACCTTCACAAGATCAAGCCCAGTAAAATCCTAGTACTGTGAAGGGAAAGTGAACACAAACTCCATCCATAACCAAAACCTCTTTGCAACTAACGCTGGCCTGGAGAGGGAAAACCAGTTTTCTCTAACTGAGTGACGTCGGGTATATCAACCACACTCCAGGTCAGGCCCTGTGCTTAGGAGTAGTTGGCCAGCACAAAATAAACATTATACTTGTGTGAGCTTTTGTTAATTTTGCTGCTGTTGTCATGGTTTGCTGGTTGTGTGGGGTGTTGACTTTTTAGATGTTCTTTTGAGAAAGAGAGAAAAAAACAAGAAATTGTGTGGGTAGGGAAATGCGGAGGATCTAGAAAGACTTGGGGGGGAGGAGAAAGGATACCATCAAAGTACGTTTTGTGAAAAATTTTTGAATTAGCTTGAAATGTAATTTTTAAAAATAAAATCAGTTTGGAGAGAAGGAGAAAAGTCAGAGGTGCACATCACATATCAAGTTCTTAACTCATCTCCAAGTAGACATCACAGTCATAGCTCGCAAGAGGAAAATCTAGACTAGGCTCTGGCAAGTTCCCTTGGACACTTTCAGGCTGCTATCTGCTTTATTTATTTTATGTGTGTATGAATGTATGTACATGAGTGTGACAGATGTTCATGGATGTGTGTAGGTAAGTTCACAGAGGTCGGAGGAAGACATCCAGTGTCCTTCCCTATCACCCTCCACTGGCCATAGTGCTGCTTACCTGGGTGCTATAAATCCAAACGTAGATCCTTGTGCTTGCACTACAAGCGCTCTTACCCACTGAGCCCTCTTTCCAGGCCCTGCTACCGGAATGTTTCAAAGCATGGTACTGAGAACACAGTCACGTCTATCCACTGAAACCTCCCCTCTGGCAGCTTCGATCCCACAGTGGCACAGCTGCGCAGTTGTGACAAAACCCCCTGGCCCACAAAGCTGAAAATACTCACCCTGTATTCTGATGCATCAAAACTTGGCTTCAAACCCTGCCTAGCGCCAGCAAATAGTCTGAGAGAAAAAGTGGGTTGTTGACTGAGTTTGGGCCACCCTAACACTCCCTGTTCCAAAGAGAACAAACTGTGTGTACTCAGGAGAAATGAAGAAAGCATCCACAGATGTAGTGATGGAAGACTACAGCAAGTGGCCCAAAGGATAAAAGTTTCAACTGTTTCTTGAACTCTTTTTGGAATTTAGCTCCTGGAAGATGGACAAATTTCTGAATGAAAGCTGTTTCAGTGGAGAACTGAGTGCTAGAATTGTAGTTGGGTAGAAGGAGTGTGCGGATTGGGTGTGGGATCCAGACTTTCACATGCTTGTAAAGAGGCGAACGAAGGTGGCACTAGAGCTGAGGATAAAGGCAGGGGCAAGGAGAGAGTTTATTGTGCTTTGTTTTGTTTCTAGTTTGTTGTTCAGGATAAACTCTACTGCACTGAAACTTGTTGGCAGAACCTAAATGAAGAAAAATTGTCCTTGGAGAAAGATGGGCTAAAATAGTGCTGTTCTTAATGTGGTCTGAAGGTAGGAGATTGAAGGAACTTACCATGGGAACCTCAACAAGTCCCAGAGCATCACAGAACAGCAAGAGGAAGGAGTCGTAGACACGGAAAACTGTAATGCCTGGGAAGGGAAAGGTGAAAGAGTTGCTCTCTGATACCTTCTGTTTTCTCTTTAAAACAGGCTGGAGGGCTAGCAGGTGGCAGCAATTACTGAATGGAGAAAGAGTAGACTCGCAGCGTCTTTTAGAAAACCCACTTTGGCTGAAGGATATGGGGTTGTCTGGCGGGATGCTCTTTTCCTTCTGTGCTCAGCTATGCAGGTGAGCATAGAGCTGACGTTTGTGTGGTTTCTCTCAGTGTTCGGACTTGAAAGAAGACACTGGGCATCAGGAGCAAACATAAGCCTAGGTTTTACAGAAATGCTCTTTATTCTGGATTCTGGAAATACAAAAGGAATAATGGAGAGGGCTGACTCTATGGTTGAAGAAGTCACTTGGCAAACAAGATGGAAATACAAACATTGCTTAGAGCAGTCGATGCTTGAGGTAGGGATTTGGGGATGTGGAAGCCTGGCCTGCATGCTCAGGCTTAAGCTGTAAACCTATGTGGATTAGAGATGAAGAGGTCAAAAAAAAGTGAAGCAAAATCTTCAATCAGTCGTCCTTAATGTAGGTAATGTGAGGCATTAACCCTTCATTCTGCAACCCTGACAGAGTGTTCATTGGTTATAAGGTAGAATGGAATATTTAATGGCTGAAAATTCATGGAACAGACTATTCAATAAATGGAAAAAAGAATATATAAGATGTCAATATGTAATATTATTTAGTAAATGATCTAGCAGAAGGGCAGAACCTTACAGAAAACAATTCAACTTAAATAAGGTCATTAGTAAGAAGCTACTGAGCGAGCAAAGAACTTAGAATTCTTATTTAAAATACCCTCAGGGGAGAGGGTGTGGAACCAAGTCAAGAAGGTTTTGTATATGTTACACACACACACACACACACACACACATACACTAGGTGCACACCCTATAATTGATTTGCCCTATTTAGAAAATAATAAATAAGATCACAACCTAGAAATTCTAGAAGGAAATTTCGACTTCTACCACCATTTTATTGATAGTTTTGCCTCTGTCTTGAGCCAGAGCATCCCATCCCCCTTGTCTCCACATGCCTTCAGTCTCTGTTTCCACTTCTGGAAAAGTTTACAGGCTAACCTTTATGTGTTGGATTCAAATCAATTGAATACCCTTACTATGCCTATGAGTGGCTTCCCACACGTGGGTCATCCTAATGCAGCACATGCCCTCAAATCTCTTTTGTCCTTCCCCAGCATTGATATGCTTCATCAGTGTAAAAAAAAAAAAAACAGGCATTTCAGAATCTTCTGAGATATTTTACACCTTGCAGACTTTATCCAGGCACCTTCTCTGCCTGGAGTTCCCCATCCACATCTTTGACCAGGCATTTATCTCTCACGGTCAAGTATCTAATTCAAACCTTTCCATAGTCTCCCCAAGAAGAATTAATCAATCTCTCCTTTCTATCTTGTATGTGTGCGTTAAAATTGCTTTGACAAATGTTTGTTGAATCCATTTATTCTTGCCTGACCGTTTTCTCTACTAGACAATGAACTTCTTGAACAATCAAGGGCCTAGAAAGATGTCTCCTAGACGGTGCTTAATAAAGCCTTCCGAATTGAAGTGTACTTAACACACTAGCTCTTGCCACAAGCACGTTGCTTTTAAGAACATTTTTTCTCTTTTGTTTCCATACTTGAAATACAAATTGATCACTCAGAATTTTGATTCTAATGCCCTTGTTGGAAATGTCAGTAAGCAGTCAGTGACAGGTATGGCAAAGACTTCCCCTCTCCCTCATTTAGACTGGTGTCATTGAACCAGCTCAGAGAGAGCTGTAAAGAACATTAGCACAGCTTCCGCCATGACAGTACAGATCCGACCATCCCATGGAAACTGATAAGGGCTTTTCTCCAGAAATGCTTTTGGTAGTGGCAAAAGAAACACAATTGCTGACCCTATTTATTTATTTATTTATTTAATAAATTGCTTTTATTCCACAACCCTTTTTCTGATTTATATAATAAATGCATATCTTTGAAGAAGGGGGATGAGTTTTGATACAAGTAAAAACAATCCCCACAAACAAATCCTCTTACACACTTGAAAATGTCATTATTGAGAAGTTTTGTTTTTTTTTGTTTTTTTTCAGCTGCTTAGATCCTGGCTCTTATATGTCTAACAGGAATCAGCAACCCAGAAGAGAAAATTCAAAGCCAATTTTAATTCCTTGACTGGGATAAAATGTTTGCACTTGTAAAATTCAAGTTTCTATCAAGCTGTCTCTATGTAGTTAGTAGCAGAATATGTGATTAAAGATTGAAACAAGTTTTTCCTTTAGTTCTGCAGAAAAAAAATACAATGCAAACAGTTGGTGTCTTCAAATCACATAAATAAAGCTTGCTGATATATGTCAGACAAATGCTTGTAAACTAGCAGTTATTTTTTTAAAAAATATATATTTCTGGTTCTTTAAATTCTATTTGTCAACAGGAGTTAAATAGAAGAAGAAACCAACACATGTTGCTGCAATTGCAGTTTTACCAATTTTCTGTTTGATTTAAAACTTTTCCTATTTTTGTTTCATTGAACAAAACTTCTTGTCAGTATGTCTCAATCATCTCTCTCCCTCTAGATAAATGATAGAATTTAGATGTCCATAAAAAGCTAGTCTTAAATACATGGTTGCTTCTTCTTCTTCCCCTTCTCTTCCTCCTCCTCCTCTTCCTCCTCCTTCTCCTTCTTCTTCTCTTTTAAAAAGCTCTCTTCATTTTGACGCTGTTCAGGCAAATCATTTGACTGACAATAACTGAATCATAAAGAAAAAACCACAAACAAACATATAAACAAACAAACAAACAAAAACCCAAAGAAGCAAGTAAACAAGAGTGTGGTGTGTCACCTTCTAGGCCCATGTCCTTTCACTGTCCTTCATGGAAGTCACTTGTTTAGATAACCAGCCACTTCCATGGTAACAGTGTTCCATGCTCTATAATAGTGTTTTACATCTTGAACTATATAAATAGCCCAGATGTTTTCCCAGGCCTTCTCCACTATCTTTATGGCTTGCTTTGCTTTAGACCTCTGTCAGATCCCTGGTAGGAACATGCAGTGCTATGCTGAACTGAAGACGCCTTGAAGTGAGGGAAGGAATGTAGAAATAATGATGCTCATTTCAGCTAAGACAACCTAAAGATGCAGACCAGTTTTTATTTAGTATGTATCTCTGCATCCTGATGCTACCTAGTGAACAGAATACAACAGCATCTTATTAATCTGGAGCCACTGGGCACAAACTGACATTCAAGATTTTTTTCAAAAGTTGTAATAGCTGATGCCATTATATCCCCACCATGATCTCATGTTATCTCATTTCACCCTCACGACTGAGATCACTGGAGACTATGGATGTTGAAGCACTTGCCAACGTTTATAGAATTATTGTCATTAGGAGTGAGATTTGAATCTCAGGATTTTAGCTACTTGTGGCAAAATGGTGAAAAAGAACCTTTAAGAAAATATCAAAGAAAGACTTGTCTATAACAAGTGCCTAAATAACTTTTAGTTTAATTTTCTTTACCTTTTACATACTTATACTTTTCCTTGTATATACTGAATAAAGATGATGAGTCAGTACGACATAATTAATATCCATTACTGTATTTTGCTATAGTAAATACAAATCCAGAGCTACTGTTGGCTGTTACTTTCAATTTCTCTACAGTGGGTTGGCAGTTGTCACTTCTCTCAATGTGTGCACTTAGCTAAGAGTCCGGTCCTTTCTTTCCCAGTTCAGGTTTTAATGTTATGGATCAAACGCTCTCTAGGCAGAAAGACTGGAACATTAATCTTATTAAATTGGTTGACAAAGGTAACAGTTGAGCAAACAATGAGAAAACAAAATCCCTAGTTTTGGTGTGTGTAAACAACATTTGGGGACTTAGTCAACACCTATTTATGGGGATAACCATAGGAATATTTATTTAAGACAACATCCCTATTTGCCTAAAGGAGATTTTTCTCCTCTCCGTAGCTTAATAAATATTGATTTAGGAGTAAATGACATATTTCATGCATGAATATATGACACTAATTCCCTTTCTGTTGACTTTAGCTTCTAGAAGTGGTCGTGTGACTCTGGCAAGATATGTAGGATTTAAGGTTGGTCACATCTAGATTGAAATCTGTTCCTGTTACTTTCTTGTTACCCGGCCTTGGAAAAGTGTCTTAACCCTTTGAATCCTCATCATATCCCCCATAGAGTCATCTGCTTGCTGTTCCCGATCAGCTGGGAGGATTCCGGTGGTAAGATTTCCATATTATTGCACAGCTGCACAGCTGCATAGCCTTTCACAGTTTGCTGTCTCTGGGTTTATGCTATGTCTCTGAAGTTCAGCGATTTTTCCGGTTGGGATAGCCAGATTGCTGCTGTACAGAAATTTCTTCTCCATAAGCAAACAAGACATGTGTTAGAGACCCCTGCATCCAGGCTGCCAGTATTTTAGCCTACTATGCTCAAGATCCCACTTCCTAGTGTGGGAATGGGAAGCCCAAGCCAGGAAGAACCTGCTCCCAGAGAAGTGGGAACTAGGAAGGCTTTATTCAAGCAGATTTCTCCTTCAAGTTCAGCACCTGTTCAGTCACCCAGCCCTCCCAATTTGAATAAGTGATTAACAACTCATTAACAGATCATTAGCTAAATCAGCCCAGTGCAGTGAAGAGGACCCAGGTTCAATAATTCCCCCAAATTATCACCAAATGCAGACTGAAAAGGAAATTAACTTTGTCTGATCAAAATGCTAGTGTTTGTGCTATTTTTATAACCAGATGGAGTGGAGTGATTTGTGGGAAATGGTTCTTCCTTTTATTTCAGGAAAGTGAGAGCTGGTCTTGCCACTGGGAAAGACTGCTGCGGATGAGTCAGACCCACCCCCATCTCTCTGTCACAGACTTTCCCAGGTGCCAAGGTGGCTGTGTGATCAGCAGCTGCTGTGCCTTTGGAGTTTTTAGTCTCTGCTGGCAGCGCACCTCAGATGAGGTGTTGGCCACCTGGCAACTTTTCTCTGTACTTCACATTTTCTTCTTGGCTGTCTTCTGGAAATGTATTGACAGAGAGTTCAGACTAAGCCAGATATTCCTTTACTGAACACAATCTCTTCAGAAGCCACTTAGGGCTGAATAGGGAAGAACTCCATTAGGTACCAAGTAACACACTAAGTAACCTCATGAGGTTTTTTGTGTTTTTTAAAATTTTTTCTGAAGGGAGACCACAAACAGTGATGCAATCCATAGAAAGGCTTTGAACTACTTTAACCCTATAGACACGATCCTTGAGAGACAGGCATATTGAACCTGATTAAACACTTCACTTCACATAACAGGCCACTCTGGCCAGGGAAACAGGTAGGCTAACTGTATATCATCACTTATCCCTTCTCTCCCCTAAATCCAATCCCCCGGTCTCATCCCTAGCCTTGTGGCAACCTGTTGTGTCTTCCCTTCCTCTCTGCCTTCTTCTTCAGTAGATCACACAGATCTTGACTTCAAAATTTCCTCTTCCCATTCATTGCTTTATTCCAGCACCCCAATCAAACATCATTCCCTGGGAACCCACAGGACACATGAGACAGCAGAGCAGGAAGGCTAACCGAAGACCTTCACTTGTCCCTCCGTTCTTCCGAGTCCAGTCCACCATTCTCATCTCCAGCTGCATAGCAGACCTAGTATGGCCTCTCTGACTCCATGTCCACATTCCCAGAGGACTAAGCAGATCCTGGCGGAACATCTTCCCTCCAATGGATACTCCTTTCTATACCATCCCCATTCCTAAATATCAGCTTCTGATACTTAGAAACACACTTTACCTGAAACCCCAGGATCCCAGAGGAAAGTCCTCAGAGGCAACATAAAACTACCACACTCTTCTCAGGAACAGAGAGGAGACAGAAACTAAGAAACATAATACTGACATAGCAAAGACAGGACCAGGTATCTCTACCTGGAAACACAATCTTCCTAAACCTAGATGCCAGTGTAAAAATACAAACAAAACTACCAGGACAATATGTATCCGTTAGAACCCAGAAATCCTACCACAGCAGTCCCTGAGTATTACAATATACCTGAAGCACAAGAAAAAGACCTCAAAATAGCTTTTTAAAAATATTGTCCTTTTTTTGAGACAGGGTTTTAGTGTGTAGTCTTGTAGTCCTGGAACTCATTTTGTGGACCAGGCTGGCTGCAAACTCAGAGATTCACCTGCCTCTACCTACAGGGATTAAAACTGTGTGCCAAATAGCATGGCTGAAAGTAATCTTTATGAATATGAAAGAGATTGGTAAAGAGGAAATGAATAAATCCGATAGAGGCATGTATGCGGTGGGGGGGGGGATACTGATGAAAACACAAACAGTGGAAAGAATGAAAAAAAAGTTCAAAGCCAGAAAATGTAAATAGAATCAAAAATTGAAACAAACTGAGGGAAATCTGGAAATGAAAAATTTAGGAACTTGAACAAAAAAACATCAGAGGAAGTCTTACTGTAAGAGGGTTCTTCTATATTTCTTTGCTTCTATTGGTTAATAAAGAAGACTGCCTGGCCTGTAAGATAGGACACAGCCCTTAGGTGGGCGGAGTAGACAGAATGGAAGGCAGTAAGAGAGAAGGAAGTGACAGAGATGCCATGATCCTCTGACCCATGATGGATATAGGTTGGAATCTTTCTCGGTAAGCCACCACCTTGTGGTGACACACAGATTTCTTTTTTTTAAAATTTTTTTTAAAGATTTATTTATTTATTATGTATATAGTGTTCTGTCTGTCTGTATGCTTGTAGGCCAGAAGAGGGCACCAGATCTCATTACAGATGGCTGTGAGCCACCATGTGGTTGCTGGGAATTGAACTCAGGACCTCTGGAAGAGTAATCAGTGCTCTTAACCTCTGAGCCATCTCTCCAGCCTGAAACACAGATTTCTAAATATGGGTTAGACTAATAGGCATAAGAGGTTAAAACTAATGGGCCAGACAGTATTTGAATAAATACAGTTCTTGTGTAATTATTCCAGGTATAAGTTAACCAGGGCCAAAAGCAGGCCATGCGGCCGTGCAACCAGGGAGCCAGGCGGGATGGAACAAAAGGGCCCGCATTCCTCTCAGATGCCGGGAACACAGCCTCGCACCCTTATTACAACACCTTACCAACAGAATAGAAGAGATGGAAAAGAAAATCTCAGGCCTTGAAGACACGATAGAAGAAATGGAAAAACCTCTGTGAAAGAAAATGATAAATCTAAAAACAAAAATACTGACATAAAACATTCAAAAAATTGAAAATATAAATCTAAGAATGAAAGGAATAAAGGGTGGAGAAGAAACCCAGGTCAAAGGCACAGAAATATTTTCAAAAAAAAAATAGAAGAAAATTTTCCTAATGTAAAGAAGTAGCCACCTATAAATAACAAGATGTCATTTTTACTGCTCCATTGTGTAAATGGACCACATGTTTTTTATCCATTCTTCAGTTGAGTGACACATAGGTTGTTTCCAGGTTCTTGCTATCACAAATAATGCTGCTATGAACATAGTTGAGCAAATATCCTTGTGGTATGAATGTGTATCCTTTGGGTATATGCCCAGGAGTGGTATTAATGGTTCCTGAGGTAGATTGATTGCCAATTTTCTGAGAAACTGCCATACTGTTTTCCAAAGTGGCTGTACAAGTTTGCACTCCTACCAGCAATGGAGGAGTGTTCACCTTACTCTGCATCCTCTCCAACATAAACTACCATTGGTGTTTTGGATCACAGCCATTCAGACATTCAAGTATAAGATGGTATCTCAGGGTCATTTTTATTTGCATTTCCCTGATGACTAAGAATGCTGAGCAATTTATTAAGTGTCTTTCAACCATTTTCATTTCTTCTGTTGGGAATTCTCTGTTTAGATCTGTACCCCATTTTTTGATTGGATTGTTTGGTAATTTAATATCCAGTTTCCTGAGTTCTTTATATATTTTGGAGATCAGTCTTCTGTCTGATGTGGGGATAATGAAGACATTTTACCACTCTATAGGTTGCCATTTTGTCTTAGTGACTGTGTCTTTTGCCTTACAGAAGCATCTCAGTTTTAGGAGGTCCCATTTATTAATTGTTGCTCGCAGAGTCTGTGCTATTTGTATTATATTTAGGACATGATATTCTGTGCCAATGCACTCAAGTCTATTTTCTACTTTCTCTTCAATGAGGTTCAGTGTAGTAGGATTTATGTTGAAGCTTTTGATCCCTTTCGACATAAGTTTTGTGCATGGGGATAGATAAGAATCTATTTGCATTCTTCTACATGCTGGCATCTGGTTATGCCAGCACCATTTGTTGAAGGTGCTTTTTGTTTTCTCATTGTATAATTTTAGCTTCTTTATCAAAAATCAGGTGTTCATTGTAGTGTAGATTAATATCAGGATCTTTGATTCAATTCCATTGGTCCACCTGTCTTCTTTTTTAATGCCAATACCAAGCTGTTCTCAGGACTGTAGCTCTATAATAGAGCTTGATGTCAGATGGTGATGCCTCTGGAAGTTCCTTTATCGTAGAGGATTATTTTGGCTATTCTTTTTTCCCCCAAATGAAGTTGAGTATTGTTCTTTCGAGGTCTGTGAAGAATTGTGCTGGAATTTAATGGGGATTGCATTGAATCTGTAGATTGCTTTTGTTAGGATTGCCATTTTTACTATGTTGATTCTACCTATCCAAGAGCATGTGAGATCACTCCATTTTCTGATATCTTCCTCAATTTCTTTCTTCAAAGACTTAAAGTTCTTGTCATAAGGTCTTTCTCTTCTTTGGTTAGTGTTACCTCAGGATATTTATGTTATTTGTGGCTATTATAAAAGGTGATGCTTCTCTAATTTCTTTCTCAGCCTTTATATCATTTATATATAGGAAAGCTATTGATTTTTTAGTTGATCTTGTATCCTTCCACCTCATTGATATCTTGAAATTTGCATTCAAATGGATGGAACTGAAAAAAAAGCTTTTTAATTAAGGTAACCCAGATCCAGATAGACAAGCATGGTATGTTTACACTGATAAATGGATATTAGACATAAAGAAAAGGATAACGAGACTATAATTTATGATCCCAGAGAAGTTGGGTAACAAGGAGAACTCTAAGAGAGACATACATGGATCCCCATGGGAAGGGGAAAAAGACTCCTGAAAAAATTGGGAGTGATGGAGGAGGGAGAGTGGAAGGGGAGGGCAGGGGAGAAGTGGAGGGAGGAGAACATGAGGGAATGGGATGTTCAAGAAAGAAGAAGGTCAGAAAGGGAGGAAAAGAAAGATATATCTTGATTGAGGGAGCTATTAAGGGGCCTGCAAGAAACACGGCACTAGGGACATTCCCAGGAATCCACAAGGATGAACCCAGCTAAGATTCTAAGCAACAGTGGAGAGGATGCCTAAACTGGCTCTCTTCTGTAATCAGATTGATGACTATCTTAACTGTCATCATAAAACCTTCATCCAGAAACTGATGGAAGCAGATGCAGAGATCCACAGCAAAGCATTTGGTCAAGCTTCCAGAGACTAGTCCAAAAGAAGGAGGAATGATAATATGAACAATGGGGTCAAAACCATGATGTCTATACCCACAGAAACAGTTGACCTGAGCTACTGAGAGCTCACTGACTCTGGATTGACAGCAGGGAACCTGCGTAGGACCAAACTAAGCCCCCTGCATGTCGGGGACAGTTGTGAAGCTTAGGGAGTCTGTAGGGCCACTCACAGTGGGACTAGTATTTATCCCTAGTACTTTACTGGTGTCCTGGAACACATTCTCTTTGGAAGAATATCTTGCTCAGCCTAGATATAAGGGGGAGAGCCTTGGTCTTGCCTTGAAGTGATGTGTCAGGCTTTGTTGACTCCCCATTTCCATTTCTGAAGAGTGGATGGGGGATAGGGATAGGGTGGGGTAGGAGGAGAGGAGGCAGTGGGAACAGAGTTAACTCTGTAAAATGAGAAAAGATTGCACAAAAAATAGAAAAAACAGAAAAGAAAACTGTGTTAAAAAAGGAGATACCTATAAAGGTACAAGAGGCATAGAGAACATCAAATAGATTGGATTAGAAAAGAAAGTCCCTTCACCACATAATCAAAGCACTAAACATAAAGAACAAAGAAATAATATTAAAAGCTTCAAGGGAAAGCACAAGTACCATATAAAGGCAAACCTATAGAATAAGAACACCTCACTTTTTAATGGATACTCTAAAAGCCATATGGGCTTGGACAGATGTGCTTCAGACTCTAAGAGAACATAGATGCCAGTACAGACTACTATACCCAGCAAGACGTTCAATTACAATAGATGAAAAAGATTAGAATTCTATGATAAAAGAAAAAATTTAAGGAATATCTATTTACAAATTCAGTCCTACAGAAGGTGCTAAAATGAAAACTCCAAACTAAAGGGGTTAATTATACCCCCAAAGTACATGGAATAAATAACCACAGACCAGCAAATCAAAAGAGGGAAATACAGGAAACAAGTCTAAGAACATATACACTAGCACACAACACTACCACACCCACAACAAAATAATTGGAATCAACAAACAATGATGATTGATATCTCTCAACATCAATGGTTTCAATTGCTTAATGAAAAGACACAGACTAACAGAAGAATGTGAAAACAGGATTCATCACCTACTGTATACGAAACATATCTTAACATCAAAGACATTAAGGGTAAAAGGATAGAAAAAATATTCCAAACAACTGTACCTAAGAAGAGAGCTGGTATAGCTGTTGTAATGTCTGACAAAATAAACTTCAGGCCAAAGCTAATTATAATACAGAAGGTGAGTATATATTCATCAAAGGAAAAAAATCTACCAAGAGGACATTTCAGTTCTTAATATTTATGGGTCAAATACAAGGGTGACCAAGTTCTTAAATTAACACTACTAGACCTTAATTCACATATTGGCACTTACAGCATGATAGTACATGACGTCAATACCTCATTCTCATCAATAGACAGGTCTTCCAGACAAAAACTCAACAGAATTGTTGGGACTAATGGATGTTATAAACCAAATGGACCTAAGAGATCGTTACAGTACATTTCATCCAAACACACAAGAATATACCTGCTCAGCATCTCTCCAAAATTGACCACATACTCAGACACAATTCACATCTCAACAGATACAAAACAAAAGAGATAAAACCCTGCATTCCTTCTGCCCACTACGGATCAGAGCTGGAGATCAGCAACAACAGAAGCATTGCAAACTTAGGGAAACTAAACAACTCATTACTGAATGAAAAAATGTAGCACGAATGAAATTAAGAAAGAAATTAAAGACTTTCTGGAGTTGAATAAAAATGAATAAACAACATAGCTCAACTTGAGGGACGTAAGAAGGCTGTTATACATGCCAAGTTCATAGCACTAAGCACCTACATCATACAAAACTGGAGAAATCTCATACTAGTAATTTAACAGAACATCAGAAATCTCTAGAACAAAAAGAAGAAATCATACCTAAAATGAGTAGATGACAATAAATCATCAAATTCAGGTGGTAAAGCCAATAAAATAGAAATGACAATGACAACAAAATCAGAAGAGTTAAAGAATCAGTGACACAAAGGATTAGTTCTTTGAGAGAATAAGTAACGTTGACAAACAGTTATCCAAACTGGCTAAATGGCAGAGGAAGAACATCCAAATTAGCAAAATTAAAATTTAGAAGAGTGATATTAAAATGGACACTGAGAAATTTCCAAGAATCATAAGGGCATACTTTAAAAACCTATACTCCACCAAGGTGGGAAATATAAAGGAAATGGATAATTTTCACAATGTTTACCACTTACCTAAGTTAAATTAAGACCACATAAGCAATTTAAACAGACCTTTAACCCCTAGTGAAATAGAAACAGTCATTAAAAGTCTCCCAA